>CM060391.1:47238103-47838103 GCA_030545235.1 Helianthus tuberosus
ACCCCGTGCTCAGGTCGTGGCCATCTCGTAAGATAATGCCGAGGATATCCGGGACATGGTCATTAACCCCCCAAAGGCTTTAAGCAAACAAAACACTCAATCAAAACATAGCATCTCAATAAATTTAACCACTATTCGATTAAAGAATTTAATGCTAGACCAAGCGGTATTTTATATACCGTACCCCAAGCCCGTATAGGGAAAATAAGTTAAAAGTATTTACCTTGGTAAGTATTTATCTCAACAAGCAAAAAGGCAGGTAGCTTTTACCGGTGCTCCTAATCTGGAACGAAGGTTTATAAATAACCTATTAGATTTCTAACGGCCTTTATTTAAGCTTAAGCTTAGACCAGTTAGCTTTGAAGGACGAAACGGTTCAAACGCACGATTAAGCGAAGACCGGATAGAATGTGATTTAGACCCGACAAGTTGGAATACATGTACAATATGGGTATATTAAATACATTCTGGATTTTGAGACAAAAATGATAATTTTGACCCGTCTCGGTTAATTTATGCAAACTAGTTACATAAACCGCACCGAACGCGAAAAGAGCGTTACGGGTAACCATGAAGGTCATATGCAAGTTCCCTGAGATAATATGCTCTAAATATGTCATAATATCAGTAAGTTATGTTCTATTATGCCCCGAATGAATTTAAACTCAACTTATGCCTTATAAGGGCATTTTGGTCATTTAAAAGATTATAAAAGAGTTAAATTTGTAATCTGAGTTGTAGGTCTGATTCATACAGTAAAAATACTTAATTTAACATATTATAACAGTAGGGTATGACCCATATATGAAACTTATCATTTAAAATCAAACTATGCACCTTAGGGGTATTTCGGTAATTTCACAAGGGCTTAAAATGTCAAAATTGGGAATCTGAGTTTATAAACTTATACTTACTGTTATTTTATAAAAATATACTAAAAACATCCGTGGGTATCAACCTTATAGGTTTAATATGATTATAGTACATACTATGCGAATAAAATGCTTAAAAAAGGCGATTTGGAGCCATTTCCGGGTTTGTACAAGAAAGCTGATATTTTTATATTTCCAGAATGCTCAAAATATTGTATTTATCAAATAAAATCAGTAGAAAAAGGTTTGGGGTCAAAAGGATTTATAAAACTCATTTTATAGCCCAAAAGGGCAAAACCGACAATAACCGATTTAAGGCTAAAACTCTATGATTCAGTCAGTTTAAAAATTATTAAAAATCCTTATAATTCCCAAAATATTATATAACAACAGTAGGTATACATTTTGATGCCAAAAATTAGGTTTTGATAGGCGTTATGCTCATAACGCCGTTTAATTAATAAAAACCGTTTTATTTGCGATATTGAGCATAACTCACAATCCAGACCTCGGATTGATGTCAAATTTTCGGTGCAAGTTTATAAATCAGTAACAAAGGTTTCTACTCTTTCACTTTTTCAAAAATCACGTTTTATATTAAAAAGGGCAAAATAGTCATATTTAAACATAAACCGGGAACATGCATATGATTCGAATAAGTGTTGAACCAATTTTGTAAAATCTCAGAGAATCAAACTTATATAGAAGTTGGTCCAAAATATGCTCTAATGCAGATCTCAAACATGCATGGATGGATCCGAACCGATAGTCAAAGAAAAAGTCAATTTATGTGACTTTCGGTTCCGATTCGTGTTTAAACTGAGAATTGTCGAGTTGATCAAGTTGAAACATGTTCTTACATTATTTATAAAGTTATTTTGATGATCAAACAGGTTGCATGTAGCCTACATTACTGATTATGCTTAAATTTGCAAAAACACATTCTGTTGACTTTTTAAGAAATGCTTTGACTCGACAATTAACATGCTTAGAGTGTGAATCTGATAATACCCTTTTTGGGGTTTGTTACACACATAAATACCAACATGTAGGTACTTTCAATTTGAGATTTGACAGAGCCAATCTCGTTTAATCATAAAGTCAAGTTTAAATTACGATACTTTGACTTTCGGTGAATACACTAAGCTAGAACGAATTTGAAAGAGTTGTAAACACTTACAATGGTCCTAAACAAGCTTAGAGATCACTATGAGGCTGCCTTGTCGATCAGAAAGCTCCAGAATCGTTCTTGTGAATTTTTGATGTTGCAAGTGCTTGAATGTTTGCAACAATGATGAGCTTTAAAGCAAGTTTGATCTGATTAAGGGCTGTTGCAGATGTTTGTAAGGGTTGTAAGACTTATACAAGTGTCCTCTATTGCATGAAAGCCGATTGGTCAGGCCTTGGAGTCGCATACAGCTGGAAACAGTCGAGAACAGACCTGAAAAACCGACACCTGTATGTTTCTGTCGCTGGGCAGGGCTCGCGTAGCGCGAGGCCCCCGTCGCGCGGCGCGAGGGTGGTGGTCGACCAGCTTTATAAATTTTCCAATTTTTGCAATTCAGCCCCTGATCTTTTGCAGCGTGTTTAAGCTATTTATTTAGCACTCTTGGCCCTTATATCTGACTTTTATAAACCTTGGGACTTTTATAAACTTGGGTATGTCCTCGGTTAACTTTGCGCTTACCCGAAAAGTCACGAAATTCACAATATCGTATTTAACCTTTCGTGTACGGTTTTAATCATAACTTTCTCATACGTTCACGAAACTTCATGAAATTTTTATCACATATTCTTATGAGTATATTTTATCATTACAAAGCTTCGGGTTTGGCAAAAGATCACTCAGAGGTATAAATTCAACATGTTGACACGTTTAGCCCCTGTAGTTTGTAATTCCTCACTTTCTTTCATTTTCCGCTTCGTATGATCCATGATTTATCCGCTTTAGATTATAAACACCATGTAGGGTTATTGTAGGACTTATTTATCCATTGTTGACACTTTGGACCCTTACAATCACATAGTTTCATTGTATGTCAACTTTAGTCCCTCTAAAGTATGTTTTCACACATTCAAAGTCCATGACACGTGTCACTACATTATTGGACGTAAATTTTCGAGGTGTTACAGTTTGTAAAGTATCTTCTGTCTCCTGCATCATTGACTATAGTAAGCATTGTTTATGTTACGTATAACTCATTTTTTGAGTATTATTATTTAGTATTTTTATGTTTAAAACTTATAATACTAAATATTAATATATATACAGGATGTACCTATTACCTTTGTTACTCAATTCTATGGAGATAATTGGGCCGACAGGAAGCTGCGTATCTATCATTCAAGTGGGAAAAAATGGGTCGTAATGTTGAAACGAGTAAAATCTATGCCAGTCTTAACTAACGGCTGGCAAACAGTTGTTTCAGAACTTAATCTTCAAAAGGATTGTTTGCTGACCTTTCTTCCGTTGAACCATTTTGGTCTCCATCTTTCATCTTATGTTAGCGGCGTGTATGGTCAATCTTATTTCACAATTAATCGTTATCTTAGATTGGGTTTTACGGTACGTAATCTCATTTTATTTTCATTACATTTTATCATTAACAGGTTTTTCACACTTTATCATGTAACTTACAAGTGAAAAGTCAATGTATTACGTTTCATATTATGTAGATCATTGAAGATTCTTTTGTTCAAGAATGTTTTGGAGACAACCCACCAACTGGTTCATATGAAATAAATTATAAGGGTTCTTCATGGACTGTGTCAAAAAGTAAGTTTAATTTAAGTTATGTATTTTCACAAGGTTGGCCTCAACTTTGCAACGATCTTGGCATACAAGAAGATGATTTAATGGTCTTCAAAAAACTGGATGATGTTTTATTTGGCTTAACTGTGTATCGAGACGAGATAGAGATAAGGTTGAGCAAGAAGGTTGAATCTGATGATGATGATGTATTTCAGATCTCTAAGGCCGATTACTTTAAAACGCTTTTGAAGGTTCGTATCTATTAAGTAATACATTTTGTATCCATTTTTACCCGTCTTTTATTTTTTTTCAAAATTATGTTTTCCAGGACATAGAGGAGGATGATAACATTTATATTCTTGATAAAAGTCCATCTTTCAGTAAGGTAGTTAATTAAGTATATCCAAACAATAGTGCTTTTTAAATTCATTTAAATTTTCTGATTTTTTAAATTTATGTTGTTAATGATTTTCTTACTTTGTATAAGACATTAACAAGTCTACCAGCAGGAACAGTCCTGTCACGTACACCGAAGAATGTTCATGTTAAAGAGAAGTTGAAAAAAGGTGATGCTTCACATTTCAAGACAATGCAAGATGTAAGTTTACCACCACTAACATATATTTATATTAATTTATTTATGATAATTGCGTATTAAAACTCATGTTTAGAAATTCAAGCTTGAATGAAACGATACGAACTTTAGTACTTATTTGAAACCTAAGGTTGCATCTATATCGTTAGTGTTATAGTCTGTTTTTGGTTGTTTGTTTGTACAAACACATTGTTAAATCAATTTGCTGGATACGTAAGGTATATGAAATAGTTTCAATGCTCATATTAGTTGTATTAGAGGTTTAACAACTAGATTGTTTATTTCCTAGGTTTACCAGTCAAATAGTATTTCAATACTGATGACATTGTACAATTAATTTAATAAGTTTAGCATATTAGAAAAATAAACTGCAGCTTGATTAGATCGAATTGAAAGTCGGTCTGGAATGGTTTTTAGCCGTTTTTTGTCAAAAGAAAAAGGGTTTTATACCAGTTTAATATTTTTTTTAAAAACCAACTTTGGCTTTTTGGATCTCTATCGGCTGTTTGTATTGTTGTAGTGATTATGTTTCCTTCTTCATGGTAGTTGTTATTTATGTAAACCTTGCTTATTCATGTTTCTTTGCCCTATGTTTCCTTCTGTTTTACTTTTGAATGCTATTCCGATTATGTTCAATTCGATGTTTGAGTATCTAATTGTTTTGTAGCATCTTTGGTTTTTTGTTATTAATCTGTAAATATATGTGCAATTGATTAATAGATGCTACTTAATATATTACCTTTTGTATATGAAATATGATGCGGTATAGTTTTAGCTATAAATTTATAAAAACATTTAAGATGTAAAATAATGGATGTGCTAAGTCTATTCTTTAACAACAGGTTAAAGGAAAAGGAAAAGCTAAACTTTTTGCTGACGGATCCGACACAGTCGAGAATTTGAACAAAGAATGCAAAGGCCGAAAACGTTCTACAAAATCTGATTTTATTCCGTATCGTCCATCTGCTGAAACCGTCAACGTATTAAATATTTAATGTATTTTTATTAATTTCACTAATATCCGTTTTTATTGTCATTGTTTGCTTAGTCATATTCATAAGGTTTGATAGAAAAATTATAATTGTTGGTGAATAACATATTTAAAATTCAAATTATTGAATCTTTCATATTTTATTTTTTTGTGGTCAACTTGAATCTGTTGAGATTCATGTTCAAGTAGAATGAAACGAGTATTAATTTAGTAAAAAGGTAATAGGTTTAGATTCAATGGTCTAAATTATTTATAAGTCGTACAAAGTGTATATATTATGTGTAAATTTCTTTAAGTAAAATAATTGAAAGTAAGTCAAAGCAGTATGTTAGCCACTTTCATAAATAGTCTTTGTACAAGATAACTTTAATTGTACAATATATACTATATTTGTTGTTAACTACCTCTATATATTTTTTTCTTAAACAAGGCAAAGAAACGGTTAACTGCTGTTCAAAATGTGAAGCATCAAAACAAGGTTACAAGGAATGCACGCAAAGTTTCTGGTGTCGACATGGATCCTGAATTCTTCAACTTTAGTCGTAAAGGAGAATACAGGCTGGTATGTTTTTTTTACATGATTTACCATCATATTTTTTTCATTTTTTCTATTCACTTATATTTGGCTTTCTTTCAACGCATTTAGCGGCTTCCTGTTGAGGTTGTAAATAGAGCAGACCTGTCTGAAAACTTGCAACCTCTATCTGTGCAAAACATGAATGGTGATGTTGAAGTTTATGAAACAAAGACTGAATTAAACGGTGGTACCTTACGTTACGCCGTTGATGGTTGGAGGAAATTCATGGCAGATAACCAGTTGCAGGTTGGACACATGCTGCACTTCACATATGTAACTTCACAGAGGAAGTTTGTGTTGAATGATGTAACCTCGATCTAAGTAAGACTGGTATACATTTTGTTTAAAACAGCTATGGTTTGGTAAGTTGTTGGTTAGTCTTTTAAATAGATATATTTTGGTGGTTGGGTTGATGGACATGAAAACTTTGCTTAGTTTACTATGGTTTAGTTAATGTAGATGTTTTGTAATGTTACAAATAACTTATTTTCTAATAGGTTGAATGGTGTTAGTGTTTGATATGGCCATTTTTAACTTCCGTCTATGTTAACATATACTTATGTTTATAACTTTTCGTTAGATTATATTATTTTTCATAAATTAGGTATCTATTTTAATAAGTAGTGACAATCTTCATATTTTCGCAATACAATTTTCTTATTTTATTTGAAAGATGTGATCAATCTCATTTTCCTTAAAAAAATATTGAATATAAGGTAAGTAAATTTATTTATAGAAATCTTTATTACAATTTAATCACTTCCAAAAGTAACATGGTACATAAATATATTTCCATTTTTTTGTAGCATCTATCTCTATATATTGATATAGAGTTGGTTTCAATTTGTTAGTTCTATATCACCATTTGATTTCTTATTGGCTGATTCAATAAGAATTTATCAAAACAAGTTTCTTCCGGTGCTAATTTGCTCCTGATGATTCAACCTTTGAACTCGGTTAGTTTTTAGTTTGTATTTGAATCTATTGTTATGCTAATGATTTTTCATTTTATTTGAACTTATATGTTTTTTTTTTCACAATAGTTGTTTTTGCATATTAGCATTCACTTAAGTTACATGCTTGGATTAGAATGTCTCTTTATATTAATATATATACAGATATACACAATTCATTATTATTATTATGTATTTCATATCTTTTTCTTCCGATGTAGTTCAGATCATGGAAGCTATTGATTCTGACACCTTAGTCGTGGAAGTTTTGTCTAGGCTCCCTGCAAAATCAATTTGTCAATTCAAATGTGTTAGTAAAGCATGATGTGCGGAATTATCAAGTAATCATTTTGCCATGTTGCATTGTGTATGCCTTAATAAAGCTAAAAATCGGAAGCTAATATCTTTGAATGATATGTCAATAGATGTTGATAACGTAATATGTGGCAAGATTGAAATCGGTTCAAGGAAAAGTATATCTTTTCCTTTCGAGACTCCACCACTATCATTACGTTTTCTTTCTTCTCTCGACGGACTTTTATTAGTTTTCATGGAAAACTGTATTAGTAAACTTATCCTTTGGAATCCAACTACCAATTGGTATACTATTTTATCTGATGACTACCCTAAACATGGATACGATCACCAATATGATACTGGCGCTATCTACTACGATCAATCTAACGACCTTAAAGTACTCCACATCAAACATCGATACAATAATGTATTTGCAAGTGTCTATTCTCGACGTTTTGGTATATGGAGAGATGTCGAATTCTTGAATGAAAATAACTTTGGTTCAAGTTCTTATGCGTGGTCTATTGGAACACTATCCGCTAAGACCGTATACTTCATTGTTTCACAATCTTGGTTGGTAATTGGAAAGAAGTTTATAATTGCTTTTGATGTTTTATCTGAAACATTCAAACTTATTAATTTTCCTTTGAGTAAAGATCTTATTCCTAGCCAAGGGCATCTTATCACATTAAACCGAAAGATTCACATGTTTGTTGTTTCCGAACCTGAAGGGCTTATTGTTGAACTCTTCAAACTCGAAGGTGAAGTATGGCATAAGGTTTTATCTTTTCAGAATTCTCAAACAGTTTCTTTCCAAAGTAGGCGGCACCAACCACATATAATGGAGTACAACACATGGATTTTAATGAGTGAATGGGGGCATATGGCTACCGTTAAACTAACGGGCGAAGAGTTGGAATATGTACAAGATGTTGATACATTTAACGGAGCGTTATTTATAGAGACTATTATTTCTCCTTTTAATTAGAACTTATATAATTTGTTTTGGTTATGTTTTTATTGTTCCCAAGTACTTACTTTATATAAGAATTTTTTGGTTTTATTTTGTTTTTAATAAATTATGATGTTTTTCATATTATTTTTTCTTCATTAATGTTAATGCATTCCATTGTTAATATAGACTGGTGTGTAACCGTTTTTTGTTTATATCCGTTGACATAAATTTTATGATTTATGAGTCCGTATAAAATAGAGATCGATGTAGACAATTACCACCATAATGGTTAGTTAGTGTTTATATCTGAATCTGGATTGATTAAATATTACTTAACATGTGATCCAACATATCAACTCTTTATTGTAACACTTTTTTTTTTAAAGTGCCAGCAATGCCTAAACGACCAAAGACTAACTCCGTATACAATGACATTGATAAAGAAAACACTCAGGATGGTAAGTTATTTAAAGTTTTTTCAACGTTTTTCCTATTCATTCCTAAAAAACAATAACTTTAAAATTAGCTAGCACATGATAATTATTTTAACAACTATTGAGTGTATATATATATATATATATATATATATATATATATATATATTTTATGCGCAGATCACCGAAATGGAAACACGTCCTCCGACATTGTTAACGGTATAACACTAATTCTTTCATTACACATTTAAATTCTTTTACGCCTACTTAGTTAGCTAACTATTATGCTCGAATTGTTTATTAATTCTTCCATTTTTTTAATGTGTCTTCAAAGTTCGATGAGGCAGAAGACCTTTATCAAGCATAACCAATGGTATTATTTTAGCTATATATTTTATAACAAAATGAAAATTATCCTTTCTTGATTTACAACTAACGATTTTGTTTTTTTTATTATAATTTTGTGAATATGTATACGATTTTCTGTTAGTTATCCTCCCAATTGTTACTCAAGATGAGGCTTCTCATAGAAGGAAATTAAGGAAAGTATACTTGGATAATAAGAGATCAAATGGAGGAACTACATCGTCATCCCTCAATATTGTATCCACCAATATTAATTCCATTTCCTCTCCGTGTGTTACACAACATCGTCCAGTTTCACCTGATGGTATGTTATTTTATAAGCTATACTTTTGTTTAATTTATTATATATTATTTCAATTACGTTTAGTATGAAATTTTTTTTATATAAATACGTGACAATGAATTTATTTTTTGTTCTTTAATATTTTCTATTAGTGTCTCGAATTCTACAAAACAAGGATAGAGATAACATGCGATTACCTAGATCTATTATTGACAAAAGAAGATCTACTACCATAAGTGTTACATCGGATAACATAGTCAATGTTATTGGTTGTCACAATTTGGAATCCACTCCTGATGTGGCTAATAATGTTACTCCAAGTCCCTCAGGTATGGTAACAAGTAAGTATTAATTAATTTAATGTTTATATATTTTATTATGTTTGTATTGTTTTGCATCGATATGTTGACTATGCTTTTTGTTAATTATACTAGGTAACATTAGTTGTACTACGAGCAATCTTACAACGAGAGCAAATGGTTTTAAAATAAAAATTTCATTTGACATCACATCAACCACCCGCACATCATCTTTGAATTGTAATTTGCCAAGGCTATCATCCTGGGAAACGTAAGTTGGTATGCAAACCAGGTATTTCATCTCCTATACCAATGATCGATGATGTGCTAAAAGTGGTTAAATAAAAACTACTAAAATTAACCTAATCTAGACACTCTAAGCTTTAAATTTATAAACTTAGACTCGATCTAAAACTAAACCACGCAACCGGCAAGTGTACCGATCAATGCAGTATAGCTACAGTAAGTCCGAGTATCGAACCCACGAGACTCTCTAATTACGCTAATTAGACTCTATCTAGACCTAGACTGACACAGACTCTAAAATGTTTAATTGTTTAGGGGGGGGGGGGGTTACGGAAAAACTAAGGAAATCTATATTAAACTACTAAATTAACTAAAGCTAGACTAAAGACGAATGAAGGCAAAGACGATTCTTATATAATAACAAGGACCACCTAGACTAGAATCCTGGATTGATTTTTAAGAAATTACCGATTAAGTTAAATGCATGAATTATGGAACCGGGATCATATGATACTAAACCTATTAAGATCCAACTAAGCCCCTCGACCCTTCTCAAGGAGAAACTTGTGGAACTACCTAGGCCGTTAATCCTACCGGTTATTAGACGCCTTTCCAGTTGTCTAATTATTGTGTAAGTACCCTAATGTTGACCTACTCTTTTTCAATCATAGATCTAGGGTAGTTTGAATTAATAACTTGACATGATAGACTAATAAGACCGACAGGTAAACTAAGACACGACCTTTTCCAAGGACTATCTAAAGCAATTCGTCGGGTAAGACCTATCAATAGCCCTTCACTTTCCAGGTATTAGGACTAGCAGAACACTAAAACCTAGCAAATTACTAACAATTACTTCTAGGGGTTACCGGCCGATTCTCCCTAAAGAGTTAAGATTTCTTATGTGATATAGACACTCACCGAAACACTAAAACCCTAGCATGACTCTATGTTGTGATATAGACCGTCACTAAGAATCATACGAAGCAAATGACAATAATAAACCAAGTTAAAGCACGCATGTGCATCAAATCAATAAAACAAACTCTTTACTAAACACAATTAGTCCATAACATTCATACAAATAACAAAAACGGTAAAAACTTTATTTAATCCATTCAACTAACTCTAGGTGGTTAAAACGTTTAGCCAAGCATCATAATCTTAAAAATAAATAAACAAAGTTTCAAACAAGAATTCATCGATACTAAACAAGAAAAAATAGAGAACTAAAGAAATCGAGTAACAAAACCCGGTAATCCCTTGCTCTCCAAGCTTCCCGGTTAATCCCGACGATTCCCGCAAAACCAGCTTTTTCTTCCGTACGTCTCCCTGTGCGTCTGATCCCCTTTGTTTCGTCTCTTGTGCGTCTCCTCTAATTGCCGTCCGATGTTTCTGATGTAGACCCAAATATGTGCGGCACCCAATAGTCCCTGGCTTCAACTTTTCGTCCAAGATTTGTATTCGGTTGGATTCATCAACATAACAATATATTCAATACTAGATAAAAGGCCCAAAGCCACTGATTTCTCGAATCTGCTGGACCTTTATATTTGATGCTTGGCGGCCCACACAGTATTAACTCTTTCTTTTCTTTTGTTTGTTCACTTCAACAATAATAGTAATAATATTGGCCTACTTTTTGTTGTATCGTTCACTTCCCCAACAATATAACAGCCACCTTTTTACATTAATAACACATCGCAACTCTTTCGTCTGATGGGTATCATAGCAGCCCAAAAGAAAATAGCGGCAAATTTCCTTCGGTCCCTGGCATCTCACTCTGCCCAACTTGCTGGTTATTTCCATATTAAAACCATTAGTTGTACTACGAGCAATCTTACAATGAGAGAAAATGGTTTTAAAATAAAAATTTCATCTGACATCACATCAACCACCCGCACATCATCTTTGAATTGTAATTTGCCAAGGCTATCATCTGGGAAACGTAAGTTGGTATGCAAACCACGTATTTCATCTCCTATACCAATGATCGACTTGACCACAGAGGAAACCGTAGAACGAGATCCTTATAAAGGTGTTTCTACAGGTTAGGTTTGTTTATAAGTAATGCTACATAATGTAAAAATATAAACTTATAAATATGACTGTTGTTATTATTATTTTAATGAATGTTGTATACATAACTCAAATGTTGTATGTTTTGACAGATTATTTGGATCATGGTGACCAAGTTATCACTTGTGAAGTTTGTTATGCAAACTTATGGGATGCAGAGAAAGGAAACGGAAGAAAAGAGGGTGGCAAAATATGTCATATGTTATGTTGTGGTTATGCCAAAGTTGTGTTACCTGATTACAAATCTGCGACACCTTATTATAAAAGTATATTCATGTCCAATGATAACGAAAGCAGGCACTTTTTAAAGAACATTCGACATTACAATTCTATGTTTGCGTTTACGTCAATGGGTGGTAAGGTTGACCACACCGTTAATACTGGTAATGCTCCTTTTTGCTACAGAATTAATGGTGAAAATTATCATGCGATTGGTAGTCTTGTGCCAGAAAACGGAGGGAAACCTAAATTTTGTCAGTTATACATATACGATACTGAAAATGAGTTGGCAAACAGGCAATCAGTTTTTAGGTACCATGCAAAAACTTAATTTTTATTATAACATTTGTTTTAACTATATATTTACTTACTATGACAATTTTATGAAACAGGTGTTTAGACGATGCTTCCTCATCAACTTCTTCAGACGAAACTGATAATAAGTTGATACAACAAATCAAAGCAATGTTGGATGCCAACAATGTGCTTGTGAAAATTTATAGGATGGTTAGAGATTGCTTCCAAGAGAATCCTAATACTACTTTGAAGCTTCGCCTTATTGGGAAAAGAGAACAAGATGGTCGGACTTATAACTTACCTACTTCCTTCGAGGTTGCCGCTCTTATTGTTGGAGATATTGATAATGCTCTTGAGAATAGAGATATCGTTGTCGAGACACAAACGGGGTCATTAAAAAGAATAAGTGAGTTGCATCCTTCCTATCTTGCACTTCAGTATCCTATTTTGTTCCCATATGGAGACGACGGCTACAGAATTGACATACCCCATAGGGGTGTCATTGATGTTACTAACAAGAAATGTCCGAATTGTACAATGAGAGAGTTCTTTGCGTATCGTGTACAAGATCGTAGTAACCCATTTTCATTGATTCTAAATTCTCGACGGTTATTCCAACAGTTCTTGGTTGATGCTTATACGATGATTGAGAGCGAGCGACTTAACTTTATAAGATTTCAGCAACATGATCTCAGGTCTGATACATACGAGAGTATCCGCAAACTAAGATCTAACGGTCAACAAGATTTGTCTAAAGTTGGAAAACGTATTTTCCTTCCATCTTCGTTTACAGGCGGGTCACGATATATGATGCAAAACTATCTAGACGCTATGGCTATTTGTAAATGGTATGGTTATCCCGACTTTTTTATAACCATTACCTGCAATCCCAAGTGGCCGGAGGTTCAAAGGTTTCTTAAGGACACAAATCTTAATCCGGAGGATAGGCCTGATATTCTATCGCGAATGTTTAAAATAAAGCTGGATGCAATTTGCAAAGATTTGAAAGACCGTCATTTGTTTGGAAAAGCTGCAGCTGGTATGTTATTAAATTTACTTTTTTAAACAAGATCTCAATGATATGTAACGGTTTTTTACTTTTTTGTGTAGTTGTTTACACTATTGAGTTTCAGAAGCGAGGATTGCCTCATGCGCATATGTGTTTATTCATGGAAAATGATTACAAACTTCCAACTGTAGACCATGTTGATCAGTTTATTTCTGCAGAAATCCCTGATATAAACGAAGACCCGGAACTATATACGCTTGTGAAAGACCATATAATTCCGGTCCATGTGGTAACGCTAGAATGAGCTCTCCATGTATGGTTGATAGAAAATGTTCAAAAGGTTTTCCCAAGAAATTTCAAGATCAGTCAACCTTGGATTCTAACAGATTTCCCTTATACAGAAGAAGAGATGAAGGTGCTTTCGTTTTAAAAAATAGAATTGAGTTAGACAACAGAAGTTTTGTACCTTACAACAAAAAACTTTTGAAAAGATATCAGGCGCATATAAACGTTGATTGGTGCAACCAAGCGGCGTCAATAAAGTATTTGTTCAAATATATTATTAAAGGCCCTGATAGAGCAACAGTTGTTGTGGTTCCGAGCAATAATCAAAACGAGTAAGCAGAAAATGATGAAATTAAAGAGTATTATGATTGTAGGTATATATCGGCTTGTGAAGCCTCTTGGGGGATTTTTTCGAATGAAGTTAATTATAGGAGTCCTTATGTTATGAGGTTGCCTTTCCATCTTCTTGGACAACAAACAGTTTATTTCGGTCCTGATGAAGATATTAATCACGTCCTAAACAAGCCATTTGTGAACTCATCAATGTTTTTGTCTTGGATGCAACGTAATCAAGATCCTAATGACACCTTTGCACGTACACTAACATATGTACAGTTTCCACATTGGTATGTGTGGAAGCTTGACCACCGTATATGGGTTCCGAGAATAAAAGGAAAAACAATTGGCAGAATTCATTCCGTTTCTCCGTCTACCGGTGAAGCGTACTATTTAAGAATTCTTCTTAACAAAGTTAAAGGACCAACATCGTTTAATGATATTAAAACAGTTAATGGTCGAGTGTACAATACTTTTAGAGATGCTTGCTATGCGCTTGGTTTGTTGGATGACGACTCGGAGTACATTGAGGCCATCAAAGAAGCAAATATATCAGGTAGCGCAGGTTATATTCGCAATTTATTCGCCACCATGTTACTGTCAAGCACTTTATCTAGACCTGAAGTAGTCTGGGAAAGCACATGGAAGTATATGACAGATGATTTTCTTTACAGATTCTCAAAGCATCATCGTGTTTCAGGTAAAATTATAAATTAAAATTTTTTTTGTTGCAGTTACTAAAAATTTATCATTAAATTTATATGTTATTTTCATTTTTCACAGCTTTATCAATTCCTGATGAGCAACTAAAGAACTATGTTTTATGCGAAATTGAGTAGTTTTTAACTCGAAATAATTCATCGCTTCGAAGATTTGTATCAATGCCTTACCCAGATACTTCATCTTTAGATAACTTTCACTGCCAATTGATTAACGAAGAGCTTGCATATGACAGAACAGATTTACAAAATGTTTATGAAGGTCAGGTGAATTTGTTAACGGATGAACAACGTTCAGTATATGAAGAAATTATGAACGCAGTTGATGGAAACAATGGAGTATTTTTTGTTTACGGTTATGGCGGGACTGGTAAAACATTTTTATGGAAAACATTGTCTGCTACAATTAGGTTAAAAGGTGAGATCGTATTAAACGTTGCATCTAGCGGAATTGCATCATTGTTGTTGGATGGAGGAAGAACGGCGCATTGTAGGTTTCATATACCTTTGAATCTTAATGAGGATTCCGTTTGTCACATTAAACCTGACGATGATGTAGCTAAATTACTACAACAGACCAAACTCATTATATGGGATGAAGCTCCTATGGTTCATAAACATGCATTTAAGGCTTTGGATAGAACTATGCATGACATTTTCAATATCTCTAATTCATGCAGATCTGATATTCTGTTTGGAGGTAAGGTTATTGTTTTTGGTGGTGATTTTAGGCAAATATTACCTGTTGTTCCAAACGGTGGACGACAAGAAATTGTGAATGCCTCATTATGTTCGTCTTATCTGTGGAGGAAGTGTAAGTTGTTGACTTTAACTAGAAACGTGAGGTTAACTGTTGGAAGACCTACATTTGAAGTTGAAGAGATCAATAATTTTGCAAAATGGTTGTTGGACGTTGGTGAGGGAAATGTTGGTGGTTCGAATGATGGAGAAGTAATAATTGAAATACCACCTGAGCTTTTAATTGACAGCACATCTGACCCAATTTCTAGCCTGATTAATTTTGTCTATCCGTCAATCTTGGAAAACTACAATGATCGTAATTACTTTAGTACTAGAGCTATACTTGCGCCTAAGAATGAGGTTGTTCACGAGATTAATGACAGATTGTTGGCACTGTTCCCAGGTGAAGAAAAAGAGTATCTTAGTTCTGACTGTCTATGCCCTACTGAAGATGGCAATGCTGATCAGCAAAAAAATATACTCACCCGACGTGCTGAACGGTCTTAAAGTATCTGGTTTACCCAATCATAGGTTAGTGCTTAAAGTTGGTGTTCCAATAATGTTGTTACGAAATATTGAACAACGAAATGGTTTGTGTAACGGTACAAGGTTAAAGGTTACAAAACTTTACAGCCGTGTAATTGAAGCTGAGATAATTTCAGGTGGAAATATTGGTTCTCGGACATTCATACCTAGAATTAATTTGGTACCTTCGGACAAAAAGATTCCTTTTGCATTTCAAAGGAGACAATTTCCAATAACAGTATGTTTTGCGATGACGATCAACAAAAGCCAGGGCCAGTCGCTATCTAAGGTTGGTTTGTACTTAAGACAACTAGTTTTCACACATGGTCAATTGTACGTAGTTTTATCCAGGGTTACAAGACGAGATGGAATCAAGTTACTAATACTTGACAATGAAGGCAGACCTACAAATAAAACAATGAATGTTGTATATAAATAGATATTCAATGGCTTGTGAATTTTTTATGTTTATCATCTATTTATCTTAGTTCACGTACTTTCTATCATTTTTGTTTCTATTCGAACGAACCTGTAATAAAGTATTTACGCATTAAAGTATAAATTGTTTTTTGTTTAGCAACCCGTGTTTTGCCATTTTTCCTTTTATTACCCATCTTATTGCCAATATAAAACCGTTTTTTTTTATGTTACCGCGAAAACCTTACTTCCCGTTTCCTTTTTCATAACTTCACCTTCATCATGACATCCCTCTATTCCTTTGAAATCCTTTCAATTAAAATCACGCCTACAATTCCCCTCTTTCCTCTTTTTTCCTCCAATTTATCATTGCATCTCTCCAATCTATAGCTAATCACATCAGTCATTCCAAATTTACGAAAATCTGTGTTTACAAAATTAAGAAGATGAAGAGATCTTTATATTATAATACCCTCATTCATCATTTCTCTCTCAATCCGTCATCGTGCTATCATCATCTTCATCGGCGTCTGCTTTTGTTATAACTTTCTTCGGCGATTTTGCTTCTGGTAAGTATATCTTTGTACGATTTCTATATTTTCGAACCTATGATTTTTGATTTAGTAAATGATTTCAATGTTGAATGTAATTTTGTTCTTAGTGTAATTTTCCTCCTAATTTTCGAACCTATTTTTTCTCCATCCGACTGTTCTTAGTGTAATTTTCGTCCTAATTTGTTCTAAAGTTTCTAATGTTCAATGTAATTTTCTTTAGATTGTTGGTGATTTTCCATTGTGTTACTATATGAGCATAGATTAAACCGATTCAAACACAATAAACTTAACTATATTTTTGTGTGTTCAAGTAATCATAAAACCCTAGACACAAAATTTTTGTTTTTTTATACATGATTTTTTTATCTGTTCTTGAAATTTTTTTTGTTTTTAATACCTTTATTTATAATCTTTGTTACTTTGTTTTCTATATAATAGCAAATCTGTGTATAAGTTCCGAATTTAACGTTGTCCTTTGTTTTTTGGGAATCTTTGCTTTAACTGTGATATTTTAACTTTCTTTAATGGATATCATAAACTTACATATCACTATTGTTTGTTGTTTCACATATCCTTACTCTGTTTTTTATAATTCAATCATTAATGTTAATGTGGTTTTACCGGATTATCGTTATCTTAATGTTATTTTTCTTATGTTCACATTTATGGAGCGTGGTTTTTTTGTTTATATAGAGGACAGGACTAAAATAGAACAGGTTATATGTTTGATTTTCATAACTTATATCGTTACCTAACAAATTAACTGATATGAAGTCTATCTTACATGTTGGTTGTTTTGACGATTTTACTATTCTGATTGATCTTTACAGCTCCTCCCAACTTGGTACAACAGATTGGATGATTTAAAGGGCTACCCGACCGGTACTGTTCTTTTGTTTACAGATGAATCTGTAATGTTTGATGTTAATATCAAGGAGTCTACAAACGGTTTTTGTCTTTCGAACGGGTGGCCAACTGTCGTCAGTGTACTTGGTATAGAAGACGGAGATTTTATTGTTTTCCAAAATATGGATTCGTTATCATTTAGAATAACTCACTTCAAAAGTTATCTACACACGGTGAATTCTTCAAAGTTCCATATTGTTATGTCACATCCTCAGTTAAGCAATCTGGTAAGTTTTAAACGCTGTCTATTATGTTTGAAAAACCTTTACATCTTATAATTATTAATATATTTTCAATCTACTACAGTGGTTACCCAGGGAATTTATGCAACATCATTTCAATGGTGATAATTTGTTTGATGATTTTGTTATCATGTTTGGCGAGGATAATATGTGGAATGTTAGCATAAGTAGACTTTGGGATATTAACCATTACATTGTTGATTTTTCTCAAATTGCAAAGGATCTCTGTTTAATAACTGGTGATTGTTTGGTTTTTGAGCTGATTGACGATCGGGTTTTTAGAATTTTACTGTTCCGTCCTAATGGTCTGCAGTCATTAACTCCGGACCGTGCTTTACCAGTTGTCCAAATGGTTAAGATTGAGGACCATGGTAATGATGATGTGTCCTTTGAAGAAGAAGCTGTTTTGGAAGATAATGTGGTAAATGGTCCTCCTGATGTCCTGGTTGTAGAAGCGGAGCCTCCATTAGAACAAGAGATTTTAGATGTTCCACCAGTTGTTGATCAAGCCAATGATTACGAACTGACATGGTGTCTCACTTTTCGTTTTGTAAGTCTCTCAGTTTCTACATGTGTTAACGTAATATTAGGGAATTTTTTTAAAGTTTGAATTCTTATTAACCATTTAATTATGTACTTTTATGCAATTGTAATGCAGCGTTTCCCGAAGCTCTTTGCCATGAACGTTGATTTATCCGTCCTTGATGAAATGACAGTTGAAACTGAAGACGGATTTTCAATGACTTTGGAGATACGGGACGAAACTGCACATGGCAGGATTCGGTATGCATTAAGAGGATGACAGAACTTTATGCGGCAAGTTGGTTTGGAGGATGGTGGTCAGTTTGATCTTCGTTACAATAGAAATCTGAATAGGTTGCTCATCTCTAACCACAACTTTTAACGAATGTTTGTGTTGTGGTTAATACATGTGGTAAACAATTACCTCCCGGTAGTAATGATGTTCAACGTTTTTTTGTCATCGTACAATGTTTCGACATTATTATGATCCTTCTATGTATTTTGTTATGTACAATTTTCGAACAGTTTGTTTATATGGTATCATATTTCAATGGTGTAAGTCTTATTATTGCCAACATTGTTTTGATTTCGCCCTGATACTGTTTACTTTTTTAGCAAGCTATAATGGTTTAGAATACTTTATCAACTTCTGTTTCATATTTAGTTATTTGAACTTATAGTATAAAATATTCTAACATGGTGGTTTATCGGTTATTCTTATTTTTTAAATGCAACAGCTTATCTTCTTTGTTAGGTTTGATGTTCCTTTTTAACATGAACATCTTTTATTGCACACATTAGAAGAGATTTCAATTTTTAAACACATTTTGTGGATTCGGCTCACGTACAACTTTTTGGCACAATGTTCATTAGTAGCTTTACTAAGATGTATTGGTGTGTGTTATCTATGACTCTACGTTCATGTGTTAATGTATATTTAGATGTCAACATCATGAAGATTTAGTTAACAAAAACTTAATATGTAACGAACATTAGGGAGATGTAGTATTAGGATTTGGTCAACAGTCTCAAAATATTATGGTTACCAAATCACAGTTTAACGCTTAAACGTTTATAATTTTGTATGTGTTTAGTTGGTGTTAAACCACCTGTGTATTACACGGGTACTTAGACTAGTGTAAGTATATGATAATAACTGAAAATATGATTAAATTATAACAAGAACAAACACGATGGCCGGGCCCTATTCGAGAGGGGCTAGTTTCCTAAACTTTGATCAGAGATCCCAATACAAATAAAATATGCCATACCCTTAAAAAACTAAACAAAACCTGAATATAAAGATTCTAAATCTAATGGCAGTTAATTGGCAGTTATGCCTCACTTCCCTCATTTCTGGATCATCCAAAGTTCCCGAATTTTTTACTACTTTCCTTACAACCCGTTTATCTCTATCCATCAATAATTCTGACCCAACAACTCGGGGTTGTTATCAATACATCCCACCCGGTGAAACGACTTGTCCTCAAGTCTTGAGGAAGAGAATTGGCCGGCAAAGTCCATGCGTTTCAAATCAGCTTGTACATCTTTATTTCTAACATGAAGAAACTCCTTCCAATTGTTCATAGTTTTCTGTTTGCCAAGATTCATAGACTTTGATGACATTGATACACACTTATGTTCCTTCTCATGTTATGGCAAACAATCTGTCTCATTTGCATCAACACACAATGACCTGGCAAAATAAGCCCATCTACTCCATTTTGGGTTGATATGAGTATTTTAATTTTTAAGATGTGTTAACATGGGTCAAACGAAATTAGTCACTATGTTAGGATGGGTTATGAAGTGGTGGATAAAAAAAAGAGTAGGTCATGATGGTTATGAGATAAAACCCAAACGGGTCAGGATGGGTATAAGATAAAATCACTAACCTAATTACTATTCGTAGATATCTCCCGTAGTACTCTCCTGTCATTCTTCGTTTAAAAATTTTAAAAATAATTAAAAAATCCTAAAAAATCAAAAAAATTCTAAAAATTCCAAGAAATTCTAAAAAATCAAAAAATATCTAAAAAAATCAAAAAAAGCATAAAAAATCAAAAAAATTCTAAAAAATCATAACAACTCTAAAAAATCCAAAAAATTCTAAAAATCCAAAAATCAAAAAAGGTTTTTGCAAGGAAAAACCCAGTTAGGATGTTCAAAAAAGTAGATAGTTTAGCTGGCTTATGATAATTACAAACCTTGCTAACAAAACAAAAAAAAAAAAACACACACAAAAAAGTACTTTCTTTTGCAATTTAGTAACACGTGGTATTTTGCGACAAAAAGCCAAATACGAAGATTTTTAAAGTCGGCAGTTGGCTTTAGGGTGAAGGGAGTGGTTAAACAGGTGAAAGTGGCAAACTTCAAAATGGACCAATCAGAGTGTGCCATGTCAGCAAGTGTGAAGAGTTTAAACTTTGGTGAAAAGTGTTGGCAGTGGTTTAGACACTTGAAAGTGGCAAACTTTTTTTTTCCTACCCTCCACAAATACCCTTCAATCATCATCAGCATCATCACTTTTCATCTTTGTCGATCGGTGATGGTTAGCCGCCTTCACAACTTTGCCGCGCGGGAAAACGGGACGGCGCCGGTGTTGCCCCTCGGCAAACCGGTTTGCCGATCACTTCACCGCACCACTCCCTTCACCCTTAGACAGCTGACTTAGAATCGTCATATATTATACTAAAGAGAAATCACATATAAAACACAATATGAAAAGTTGTGGACTTAAAAGCTTTGATCTCCTCATGCATCATATAGAATCATGGGTGCAAACAAAAGGAAGCTTGGAGCTCAAAAGGAGTCCAGAGCTGTTTTTTTCTTTTACCTTTTTCCTTTCGTTTTAATATAATGTAAATGTAAAATAACTAAAATTGGTAAATAGTCAAGAAAGGGAAAAGAAAAATCCATTCTAATTTGGAACTCATTTCAATCCATAAGTATGAAGTAGAGGTGGCAAAACTGGGCAGCTAAGGGGTAGGTAGCAAGTAGTTTTTGGTACATGTCAGGTCAGATTGAATTTGGCCCAAAAAACTTTTATGTCCGCGATTTTGACCCTTTATAAATAATTAGGGCCATGTAATAATATTTTACTGACAATACAATTTATGAAAAAATGATTTAGAAGGTTTTATGCCTTAAATTGCAATTGTGCCTTTGTGCCTCTTTGACCCGTTTCCTTTTAAGCGATTTTTATTTACTTTATGCCTGGCCCATTAGAGACAAATCATAATCTGAATCGACCCATTCATAAGTAAACGATGTTGGAGCTTGGACGGGTCGTGGATGTCCCGTATTGGTCCCACCCGCTTTTTATAGCTATGAGATCATCCCCGCTCTCGATGTAACAGTCTTCGATACAGACGTTTGTGCATGAATCTGTAACGATATGTAATAAGATGTTAACAAAGTTGAAATACGAAACAAGGTAATATATGTTAATAAACCGAAAGGTAATACCTGGGTCTATATCATCTGTATTTGGAGCTTTAAGTGGAACCAATATTGTCATGTCTTTTATCAAAACATTACCCAAGCAATCAGCCCATCCTAACCCATGTTTAATTTTATATAATCTCAATACAACCCATCCTGACCCATTGTTAAAATTGCTCTTACCCAGAATGACCCAACAGGTCATTCACAAAGACCCATCTTGACCCAAACTTGGTTGTCCGGGTTGAATTTGCCAGGTCTAGTATTTATCAGCGTCGTTTCCGAGGATGTTAAAAAAATGGGCCCTCAACTAGATAAAAAAACCCAACCCTACCCCCTAAATCGATTGGTATACCATATTTAATTTGGGTTTTGATTGTTTCAAATTTGACCTAGTTAAACTACAAAGTAAATATAAATTAAAATTTTTGCGGGCCCATATAGGTTTTTGGCTCTGAGTCCTCACCCACATGGCTATGCTCAGATCCGGCCATGGTATTCATTAACATATGTATCTTCTGGGAAATTCAGTAAAATGCCTTTAAAATGTAAAACTGGTAATAGCATAACATGTGCGGTTTAGATTAAGTGTAATTAAGATAATCATAGAGTTCACTCTTGGTCCAATGTAAGACCCTTACAAAACATTGAATATTTCATATAATATATTGTGCATTTATATATTAAAAGTGTCGTTTTTTTCCAAAAACATCGGTGTAACGACGTTTACATAGAGTGCAAAACATTGAAACTATGTTTACAAAAGTTTAAAACATTCAAAAGATGTTTATAAAAGATCTACACAAGTTTTGTAACAAAAGAGACTAATATAGTAGCGGAAGCTTCATTAGTTCGTGTGTTCGGTTCTCGTACAAGCTTGATCGTAATCTGAAAGTCCTTAGTAGTTTCCTATAATAAAAACCATCATAAACGTTAGTTATGAAAGTTTATAATACAATTAAACAAGTCCGTAAGTCAAAAACAAACTACAAAAAAAATTCCAGCTTTTAAGGCCGTCGCGGGCGGCGACAGAGTTAAGGTTCACCCTCGCGTGACGCGAGAGCCTCTGGCGGGCTGCAACCGAGTCACTTAATCCCGTCGCGGGGCGTGAGAAAGTTATTTCGACAGAAAGTTTTTAGTGCAGAGCTGCATATTTCCAGCAAAACATATTTTCACCAAAATGACCATAACTTTCTAAGTTTTGAAACGATTTACGTCCCATTTCTTCCCACGTGATCGTAATTCGTTCCTCCATAGTATGGAGTAAAAATCCGACATTCGGATTAACAAAATTCATAACTTTAAGCTATCGGTTTTATATTTAGTTCCACTTTATTTGACACGTTCAGATTTTTAAGCAACAAACTTGGTTTATTAGTTTCAAAGTTGTATGAGATTGATATCTATGAACAAATTCTAAATTTCCGGGGCTTCATCCGTGAATTTTATGCTCCCGGTACCTATATGTAGGTCGTTTATTTGACCCGTTCAACTATAACTAGTTAAACGAACTTAACACGAATTCCTTATACGGAATTGTGCCTTATTTAGTCATACTCAATACTTGAGTTTTTTTTTTTACTTTTATCCCGCGTCTCTGATTCTCGGCTAACGCCTATAATGACTTTTAATGAATAATCCGGGTATCACTTCGAAGTCATTAATCGTGCAACCTTCCCGGTTTACATCAAGACTTCAGTTTGATCCATTTAGCTTTCTTAGCGACATCCATCGCTTTTATATAACCAAAGTATTATTACTCTAGTTATTTTGACCCGTTTGGTTTTATTAGCGGAGTCCATCGCTTTTATACTACCAAACCTTCATCATTCGAGTCATTTTGACCCGTTTGAATATTATAGTGAAATCCATCACTTTTATAGTCTAACTTATCGCTAGACTCTAATTAATCCATTAGGTTTATTCATACGGAATCCACCGATTTAGAATCAACCGAACTTAATATTAGTGCATTTGTCATTCAACGTAAGTAGTCAATAAAATAGTAACAAAAGTCTATGAAGCATATAGTCGCGTACCTTTAAAGCTTTCCCTTTAAGCGGATATTCGTTCCGCCTTGACCACTCGATGATTCGCCCAATTTTCCTATAGAGTTCAATTCGAATATATCGCTTAGAACTCAAATTTACAATATTCAACACACAACGCGTCTAACTAATCAATTAAGCGATCCTTTCATATTTTCAATATTTCAAGATCATTTATACATTTTGTCGAACATCTTATGGGCGAGATTACTTTACTAACATTATCATGTTCATGATTAATAAGTTAACCATGTTAAATCATCATTTTCATACTCATTGATAGACTGTCGTCGGGTCTATGCAAAAACCTAAAATTACCTATAGACAGGGTAAGTCAGGTATCGAATCCAGAGGAGCATGTGGTCAGTGTAATACCGTTTAACTAATCTAAACTTACTTTATGAAATTTTCTAGTTTATCTATTTTTTTGTAATTTTTATGAATAAGTATTGTGAAAATGAGAAAACAATGATAGGAACGTGACCACTCCGGGATTCAGATTCTGTAAACACTTAATAATCTAATTATTGTTTATTTGGATGCCACTGATTAAATGGTAAATCTGTCACATAAACCAATTACTTATACAAGATCCTAGCATAATACCAATTGATCAGAGAGATATTAACCGCAAGCATAAATAATTATTCAATCAGCAAAGGCACAATTAGATTCAACATAAATACGTCTCTCTGGTTATCACCAGGATTTGTCTGTCACACAAATTGTATATATATATATATGTGAATGCAATTCGGTCAACACCTAATTACAATCTAATTCTCAAACAAACAGAACTAAATTAAAAGTGAAATACAAGAATCATCACCCGGAGTGTTCAGTGGAGGGTTAACCGCACATGCTCATGACTTGATCTTCAATAGCTTGGTAAGAAATTGATGAAGACATGATCGAATTTGTTATATTGTAGATGATGGGCGATGATGAGTTTTAGAGACAAAGGTTGATGTGGTGTCCGGCTGCCTCCAATTCGATGGTATGATGATGATCAGATCGATGTCCCTAATGCTTGTGCCTCTTCTCAAATGTTTCGGCCCACATATGATGATCTCGGCCCACTTGTATGCGTGTGTATATGTCCAGCCGTCAAAAGATGATGAAGCCCATGATTTTGTTCTTTTCTATCTTTGGTGTTGGCGGCCCAATCACAAAGAATGCAAAAGTCTCCCTTTTTATTTAATGATTATGTCGGCCCACAATCTTAGAATGATCGATGATTCTTAATATTGTTTTCTCTTTTGATGTTGCCGCCAATGATGATGAAGTTGTTGACTAAACCCTCTAAGTGCACGTGATGAATGATATGTTGAGCCTCCAATAATCGGCCCACCTTCTTTTCTTTTGATCTTCACGTGATGATAGCTCAAAGTCAAATATCAATAATGATGTTGAATTGTTTCCTCAAAGTGCACGTGATGGCTGATTGTGGATGGATATATATATGACTAATATTAGTCATAGATGAATAATATGTAATCCTCACAAAAGTGCCTTGCAAGTGCCGCCCCAAGCCCATGTGATTCCTTGTATTGGCTGCCTTTTGTAAGCAATCGTAGCCTACGGTTATTGCCGTAGGTTACGGTTTTAATATTCTGTTCATTCTTTTTCTGGCATCACTCCACCGTAGGCTATGGTTTGAATACCGTAGCTTACGGTCGCTATCCTTACTTCCTTGTAAATATATATCAACTTTCAACTAATGACATCTAGCCCCTCAACTTCAATATTCCATGTTTCTTGTTCTCTTGAGCTATCTTTTGACCCGCACAACTCCCGTTTAACTTGATATCTTTCTCATAATCCTCCGCGCTTGTCCCGTTTCATCATTGAACTCTCTAACTTCTCTGATTTAACCCGATTACCCTGTAACACCACAAACGCTCGTAGATATCACATTCGACACGTATAATCAAGATTACAACAATAAAACACTTGTTATAATACACTTTAGCACCCGGTTTTCACACACCCCATCACATCCCCACAGTTACCTTTGATTGTCCTCAAGCAAACCAATCTGGAACTACTCACCACAATAACAACACCTCTAAACCCCTATACCAATGCAACAGTTTGAGTCCCAAGTCATACCCGTTCCATAGACTGACACAATCAAGATTGACAGTCCGACAAGAAATTCGTACAATTTATAAACTTAAGACTTGTCTATTCAAAACTAACATGCTTAGGATTCTAACACATGCTACACGCCCCTCACAATCAACTCTCCTCTCGGTTTAAAAACTGAACTAGCGTGTAATGTGCTAGTATGTATAACACTCAAAACCAAACATGCAATTCTGTAGTCATAGGCTTGTATGACAATCAAACCTCCACTGTATCATATAACACGGCACGCATCAAAAGGACTTTCGGTTTTGGGCTTAGGGTAAAGGTAGGAAGATTTTAGGCTTATATTTATAGATTTTTATGTGGCGAACAAACAAACGACCAACCCGTGACAACTTTATTCGCACACAAAACAACTTTTGGGTTGGTTTCTACCCAAGAACATAGACGATATTCACAATAATTTCTTTTTGTCTTTTTCTTTTTCTATTTTTTTTTCTTTTTTTTTTTCAATTATTCAAAACTTGTTGTTCACGGTCTGTATCAAACGATTCACATTAGGTGGACAAACGAAAGGTAACTAGGCTCAACAGGGCTACTAAGGGTAATGGTTAGGTAAACATAAAACAAACATAACGGGTGTAAGGTATATCCTAATGCCTTTATCATTTACGTGCACATGTCAAACCACAGTCTTAGCATGCATCAAATCATACAAGTTCTAACACATAATAACATGCGGCCTGCTCTCAACAAATGAAATCATAATGTAAATCATTCTATCATTCTACAGGCTCAAAATTCTCACCAAGAAAAGGGTAAAAAGGCTGCCGACACGTAGCATATGCAATCTAAAGCATGTTACCCCTAAATAGACATCTCTTTTCAATTCTTTTATCCTAAAAACACCTGTCGGACCTACTCTCATGAAACTTAAAGGAACGACCATGACAAGGGACTATGTTAGTTTACTACCGGCAAGGAACCCATTAGTGATTGAAACGTTCGGTTTTTTTATCCGTTTAGCTTATTTAAGGTGATGAAATTTTTCAAAATTTTCAATTTTTTTCTTTTTTTTCCCTTATCATCGTTCTCAATCACTTTTAACCTCTTTCAAACCTTTCCCTTCCCGGGTTTCCCATATCCCCACACTTGGGCGACATTGTCCCCAATGTATAGTGCTTTTAAAACAAAACCCGGGAATACCAACTAACAACCCCCTGAGTGGCTATCCCTAACACAAATAACGTAAACACATTCCCTAAACATAAATAGTTCAACACCACCAAAAACAAAAATAAAAATGCAATAATAAAAGTGGAACAGACTCCCCTAGTTTAAAGCGTAGAATCCTCATGCGTCATGTTCCACCACGACCGTATAGCATTTCATTCGTGGCCGTGTCCAACAAGTACTCGGGTCAATCTCTACGATTAGTGTTCAGATCATCCCCGTCCAAATGGAGATTGAGTATGGACAGTTTTGACTGACTCTAATCCGTGCATTGTCCGCCACTGCAACTAGGACGTATTGGGATTTCACCAAACATCCCCACACTTGGACCATTGCATCCGTAGAAATTATTAACCTGGTAACCGGCAATAATAATCACGCAAAACAGAAAAACAAAACAAAACAAAAAAAACAAAAAACAAAAAAAAATACACTACTCTACATCCTCGGGCTGCCTCCCGAGAGCGCTAAGTTTATAGTCTTCAGCCAGAACGTATCTGGTTAAGCTCATGGTGGTTCATATAGTATCCCCTGTGTATGAAACACATGGTTATCATCCCACATCCATCCATCATCTCTTATGGCATCCCAATGATCCGGGTTATCTGGATCTGTATCATCGAAAGAATATAATAACTCGCTCGTACGTGTCTCTATGGGATTCTTCTTGGATTTGGTTGCTTCCTTTGGTGGCTTCTTTTTTCGCTTGGCTAATTGCTTTTTAATTCTCAATTTGAGCCACCAAGGTGACTTGGCCTCTTTATCCTTCACAATCTTGTCATCTTTAGACCTGTCAATCATAGCAATACGCTCTTTCGGGCCATCGTCACACACTCGAGAATAACTCGTGTTAGTAACAAAATCCCATGAACAAGTATTTATAAATGAATAATCAAAAGAATGTGAAAGGAAGTCAATACAAAGCTTATGGCTCTCGTATGTCATATCAACTGTACCTTTCCAGCAACAGATCTGAGTATCTGCAGTGGCCAAGAATGGTCTGCCAAGTATCACCCTCAGTTGTTCCTTCTCTGTATATGGATCTAAGACAACAAAATCTTCAAGATAATAAAAGTCACCTACCTTTACAGTCAATCCCTTCAAAATCCCTCGGGGCCTTCCTCGTGAGTATTCAGCTAAAACCATAGGATCATTAACTTGTTGCAATGGGCCCAAATCATACCTGTCATAAATATACCCGGGAAGAACACTCATACTAACTCCAAAATTCAATGAAGCGTTATCTGCCTTGAGATCCCCAAGTTGAATTGGGATGAGCGGTTCCCCTGGATCTCTATCTGTCTCTGATCCAGCATCCTCAACCAGGCTAACTGTAGCTTTTCTTTCTGCAAAATTGTCAAACTGATTAGTTAGTTGTTCAATTCGCTGGTTAAGTGATTCATTAATATTTTGCTGTTCCTTGAGAGGCTGGGTGAGTTCCTCTACATGCTTGAGGAGGGTTTTGAATAACTCTAAAATCTTATCTTCCTCAATTGCATTTCGATTCTGCTCGTTACCGCCTTTATCGGATTGATTGTAATTTTGATATCCTCTGAAGCCATGATCCGGGTGGTAAGAACGTGGACAATCTTGAGCCCAGTGATTGTGACTCCCGCAACATGAGCATGCTTCAACATCATAATCCCATTCCATAGTTGCTGCACAAGTAACAAACTAAAAGTAGTACTGAAAAAAAAAAAAATAAATAAAATCAAATAAAAGATATAACACTAAGCGCACTAGCTCCCCGGCAACGACGCCATTTTGATAGACTGTCGTCGGGTCTATGCAAAAACCTAAAATTACCTATAGACAGGGTAAGTCAGGTATCGAATCCAGAGGAGCATGTGGTCAGTGTAATACCGTTTAACTAATCTAAACTTACTTTATGAAATTTTCTAGTTTATCTATTTTTTGTAATTTTTATGAATAAGTATTGTGAAAATGAGAAAACAATGATAGGAACGTGACCACTCCGGGATTCAGATTCTGTAAACACTTAATAATCTAATTATTGTTTATTTGGATGCCACTGATTAAATGGTAAATCTGTCACATAAACCAATTACTTATACAAGATCCTAGCATAATACCAATTGATCAGAGAGATATTAACCGCAAGCATAAATAATTATTCAATCAGCAAAGGCACAATTAGATTCAACATAAATACGTCTCTCTGGTTATCACCAGGATTTGTTTGTCACACAAATTGTATATATATATATATATGTGAATGCAATTCGGTCAACACCTAATTACAATCTAATTCTCAAACAAACAGAACTAAATTAAAAGTGAAATACAAGAATCATCACCCGGAGTGTTCACTGGAGGGTTAACCGCACATGCTCATGACTTGATCTTCAATAGCTTGGTAAGAAATTGATGAAGACATGATCGAATTTGTTATATTATAGATGATGGGCGATGATGAGTTTTAGAACCAAAGGTTGATGTGGTGTCCGGCTGCCTCCAATTCGATGGTATGATGATGATCAGATCGATGTCCCTAATGCTTGTGCCTCTTCTCATATGTTTCGGCCCACATGTGATGATCTCGGCCCACTGTCCAGCCGTCAAAAGATGATGAAGCCCATGATTTTGTTCTTTTCTATCTTTGGTGTTGGCGGCCCAATCACAAAGAATGCAAAAGTCTCCCTTTTTATTTAATGATTATGTCGGCCCACAATCTTAGAATGATCGATGATTCTTAATATTGTTTTCTCTTTTGATGTTGCCGCCAATGATGATGAAGTTGTTGACTAAACCCTCTAAGTGCACGTGATGAATGATATGTTGAGCCTCCAATAACCGGCCCACCTTCTTTTCTTTTGATCTTCACGTGATGATAGCTCAAAGTCAAATATCAATAATGATGTTGAATTGTTTCCTCAAAGTGCACGTGATGGCTGATTGTGGATGGATATATATATGACTAATATTAGTCATAGATGAATAATATGTAATCCTCACAAAAGTGCCTTGCAAGTGCCGCCCCAAGCCCATGTGATTCCTTGTATTGGCTGCCTTTTGTAAGCAATCGTAGCCTACGGTTATTGCCGTAGGTTACGGTTTTAATATTATGTTCATTCTATTTCTGGCATCACTCCACCGTAGGCTATGGTTTGAATACCGTAGCTTACGGTCGCTATCCTTGCTTCCTTGTAAATATATATCAACTTTCAACTAATGACATCTAGCCCCTTAACTTCAATATTCCATGTTTCTTGTTCTCTTGAGCTATCTTTTGACCTGCACAACTCCCGTTTAACTTGATATCTTTCTCATAATCCTCCGCGCTTGTCCCGTTTCATCATTGAACTCTCTAACTTCTTCGATTTAACCCGATTACCCTGTAACACCACAAACGCTCGTAGATATCACATTCGACACGTATAATCAAGTTTACGACAATAAAACACTTGTTATAATACGCTTTAGCACCCGGTTTTCACACACTCCATCACACATATGTCTAGTATCCAATAAACGACACATAAACTTGCATCATAACAATTAAGTAACACCAATTATCACTATAATTCAAGTGTTCATTACAAAACCTGTCACACCCCCAAAATCCACCTGCGGAATACCACCGCTTGGAGGCGTGACTGACCAGGATCCAGCCACCAATCATATTGAACAAGCATGTAAGCGATTATAAAATCCACCCAATATAATTGGTGTCCAAACAAAACATAGTTTAAGTTGCAAGCGGAAGCATAACGTTTATAACCAAAACATAAGTTTAATTGTTTCAAAGTTTAATATGGCACACAGCTGTCCATGTCCCACAACGACTCTCTTCCATGCAAGCTCCAGCTAAGTACCTATTGACCTGCAAAGCATGTAGTAACGAGTCAACAATAATGTTGAGCGAGTTCACAGTTGGGTGTTTGTTTTAAGTTGTTCTGAAAACAGTTTCCTTTATCTGGCATCCTGCCGTGGGGGTTACCCCATAGTCGAAAACGTGATTTGTTTAACCCAATTACTCTGGCTATCCAGCCGTGGGGGCTACCCCGTGTTTGTTATCTGGCTCTACGGCCGTGGGGGCTACCCCGTGTATGTTACTAGACTCGTTACCATATCGACTGCTGACTGTAGTCATGTTTATGTGCCCTGAACTGTCAATGTCTATCATCATTGACGTGCCCAGATCCATTAGTTCACGCCCGTCCTCTGCGGCACGGTGTGAGGTTTGTCAAACCTAAATAGCGCTATCTAACTAATGACCCGCTCGCCATTGGCCCGGCGATTAAGTCGATATAAAAAGGAGGGACTTCGTGATAGAGTTTTTGGTCTAGTGAAAGTTATCTGTCCAAGAGGACGAGGAATTATATTCCTGAGCCATCACTGTCCTGCCCAATAAAGGACGAGGAATCCATGTTCCTTAACCCCATTCCCAACCCCTGGGAATCCCATGCTTTGTAGAGTGTGAACTCACCTTGGTTTGCTCGGCAGATACACAGAAAAGTCAAGTCTAGATGCTAGTGGTCAACCACGTCCTAACATGGTTATCATACATGTCAGATGCAAACCAAGTAGCGCACGTACATTTTCTACACGTATACTAGCACGTTGCAAACAGGTGTTATTCATGGCAGTCCAATTAACAGTGCACTAACATACACAATTAACAATACACATAAAGTCCATATATTCGGCCCAACTACTTAGGCCTGTAACCATGCAGGTCCAAACGGAATATACATAATCAAGTGGTCTCGAGTCGAGACTAGAGATCTCGAGTCGAGACGGTGCTGTCTCGGTTTGTAGCCTTCATCACTCGAGACCTGGTGGTCTCGAGTCGCAACAAGACCAGCAACCTGGTTTCGAGTCATGATGTTTGTGCGCTGGTAATGCGTGGTCTCGAGTCGAGACGAGGGGTTCTCGACTCGTAACCTGTGTCGCAACCGCAGTCTCGTGTCGTCACATATATGGTCTCGAGTCGAGACTAGAGATCTCGACTTGTAGTCCTGGTAACCGAAACCTTCTAGAATCTGTCCACTTGTACTATCCAATGGAATTTCATGTTGATGATACTTAGTACTAACCAATACAATTTCACCAACATGTTTTCTTGTCTAATCTTAATACCAAATAGATCAAAACATACAATTCAAATCTTTATATCATGTTCATGATGCATTCAAATAGTTCATCATTTTAGGGTTTTCATCATAACAACATGTTTCACCAAGAAAGTCTATCCTAGCATGAACTCAAGTTAGTGATATCATCGGCTCCTAAATCTAGTATATTTAATCAATACAATAGCATGCTTACATAAGATTTATCATATTTAAAAACACATACACTAAAACAAATTGTTCAAACATATCGCACTTAGCTAGTGCATCAACATCCGATTATTCAAGAACATGCTTGCGTCCACATTCATTTCTACCCAACTTAATTGTCAAGTTAGCATGATAATCATTAATTCACCTCAATCTTCCTAACCACATAAGAGTATGCGTGTTATACAAAAACATGTGCATCCTTCAATAAATAAACATCATTTAATAACAAATAACCATCTTCTATCAAACAAACACCTTTATCAACAATTTCTCATGCATTTGTTATTAAACAACTAAAGGAGATACTAACCGGCTAGAGGGTATGAAGGGTGAACTTCCGATTGACGATTCCAAGCTTGAACCGAGGGTCCTAGTGTTGTCGGTTTGAAACCGAGAATGAGGGAAGAAGGATGTTGAGACTTAGGGTTTTAGTGAGAGAGAGGGAGAGTGTGTGTGAGAGTGAGTGTGAGTTGCCCAAAGAAATGGCAAGGTTGGTTATCAACAAGGGTTATATACTTGTTCTAAGTTGGTGCACCCTAATGGGCTTTCGGGTAGACTAAAGGAGGTGCATGGCCCAACCGGCCCAACTGTTACTGTTTACTCGAGACCGAGTGGTCTCGAGTCGGGTCCTTGTGTCTCGGGTCACACAAATATACGCATACATATGAGCACAGCACGTATTCACATAATATTCACTTATAACATTCATTAAACCAACATGTTAACTAGTCACATAACGTTCAAGCATGTTACATCGAGATACAATGAAAGGTTCTAAATTACGAGTTGTCACATTATCCCCAAGTTGAAAGAAATTTCGTCCTGAAATTTGGTAAGTACTCACTGAGGAAGCTAGTTAAGTTGTATGGTTTTCCTGGGGTGTCACATCATCCCCCCGTTGATCTGGAATTTCGTCCCGAAATTCCGTTGCTTCAGCCTCAGTAGTGGTTGTACTGTTTACGAATAGTTGGGGATACTTTTGTTTCATCTGATCTTCGCGTTCCCAGGTGAACTCTGGGCCGCGACGTGAGTTCCAACGAACTCGAACGAGAGGTATTCTAGTGTTCTTGAGGACCTTAACATCCCGGTCCGTGATTTCAACTGGTTCCTCGACGAATCGTAACTGCTCGTCGATGGTGAGCTCCTTCAAAGGAACTACGAGGGTCTCATCTGACAGGCACTTCTTCAGATTTGACACATGGAAAACGTTGTGAACTGCACTGAGTTCTGCGGGTAAGTTTAGTTTGTAGGCCACCTTGCCTATTTTCTCGATGATTTCAAAAGGTCCGACGTATCGTGGGTTAAGTTTGCCTCGTTTACCAAAACGAACCACACCCTTCCAGGGTGAAACTTTGAGTAGTACCCGCTCCCCAACCTGGAGCTCAAGTGGTTTCCTGTCTTTATCGGCGTAGCTTTTCTGACGGTCACGAGCTGCCACCATACGTTGTCGTATTTGAGCAATTCGTTCGGTTGTGTCTACCACGTGTTCTGGACCAGTTATCTGACTATCTCCCACCTCTGCCCAACAAAGAGGTGACCGGCATTTACGCCCGTACAATGCCTCAAACGGAGCAGCTTTAATGCTGGTGTGGTAGTTGTTATTGTACGAGAATTCCACAAGTGGCAGATGCTTTTCCCAGCTGTTGCCAAAGTCGATTATACATGCACGAAGCATGTCTTCTAAGGTTTGAATAGTGCGCTCAGACTGCCCGTCCGTCTGAGGGTGATACGCTGTGCTCATGTCTAATCGTGAGCCAAAGGATTTGTGCATTGCCTGCCACAGCTCTGAAGTAAAACGTGCATCACGATCCGAGATAATGGAGGTGGGTACCCCGTGCCTCGAGACAACTTCCTTGAGATATACTTCTGCTAGAGTGGAGAATTTATCCGTCTCCTTGATAGCCAAGAAGTGTGCAAATTTTGTGAGTCGATCCACGATCACCCAAATAGTATCATTTCCGCGCTGAGATCTAGGCAGGCCAGTAACGAAATCCATGGAAATTTCCTCCCATTTCCATTGAGGTATCTCTGGTTGTTGGAGTAGGCCTGAGGGTTTCTAGTATTCTGTCTTGACTCTCGCACAAGTCAAACATTTGCTGACGTAAGTTGCTATGTGGGCCTTCATGCTAGGCCACCAATACGTAGTTTTTATATCGTGGTACATCTTATCCGAACCAGGGTGTACCGAGTAGCGAGACTTGTGTGCCTCATCCATCACAAGCTCTCGTAAGTTGCCATAGAGTGGGACCCAAATGCATCCTGTTACGTAGTATGCACCGTCTTCCTTTCGTTCTAATCGTTGCCTTGAGCCGCGTAGGGCTTCAGCCCTGACGTTTTCTGGTTTCAATGCTTCTACCTGAGCGTCTCGTATCTGGGAAGGAAGACTAGAATGTATCGTGAGTTGCAAAGCTCGTACGCGCTTAGGCGCAGTGTCCTTTCGACTGAGGGCGTCAGCCACAACATTGGCTTTTCCTGGGTGGTACCTGATCGAGCATTCATAGTCATTCAGTAGTTCGACCCATCGTCGTTGTCGCATATTCAGTTCCTTCTGTTTGAAGATATGCTCGAGGCTCCTGTGGTCGGTGTAGATGGCGCACTTGGTGCCGTACAGGTAATGTCGCCATATCTTAAGTGCAAAAACAACAGCTCCCAGTCGTGCGTAGTGTAGTTTCTTTCATGAACTTTGAGTTGGCGTGAGGCGTAGGCTATAACCTTATCCCGTTGCATCAGTACACAACCAAGACCCTGAATTGATGCGTCGCAGTAGACCACGAAGTCGTCTGTGCCCTCTGGCAATGAAAGGATAGGTGCGCTGCACAGTCTATCCTTTAAATGCTGAAATGCTAACTCCTGTGCATTTCCCCCTCGATAAACAACGCCCTTCTGCGTTAGTGAGGTGAGAGGCTGTGCAATCTTGGAAAAATCCTTAATGAACCTCCTGTAGTAACCTGCCAAACCCAAGAATTGGCGAATTTCCGTTGGTGTACGAGGTGCAGGCCAGTTCTTAATCGAGTCTACCTTGGACGGATCCACATGAATCCCATCCTTGTTCACTATGTGGCCTAGGAAATGGACTTCACGAAGCCAGAAGTCGCATTTCGAGAACTTTGCGTAAAGCTGTTCCGTTCAAAGGAGTTCCAGAATAAGTCATAGATGCTGCTCGTGTTCCTCCTGACTCTTAGAATAGATCAGGATGTCGTCGATGAAGACTATAACGAACTTATCCAGGTAAGGTTTGCACACTCGATTCATCAAGTCCATGAAAATCGCAGGTGCGTTTGTCAGCCCAAAAGGCATGACCAAAAACTCATAGTGTCCATAACGAGTTCTGAAGGCCGTTTTGGAGACGTCCTCTTCTCGGACTCTCAGCTGGTGATATCCCGATCTCAAATCAATCTTTGAATAGTAACTCGACCCTTGCAGCTGGTCGAACAAGTTGTCAATACGTGGTAGAGGATAGCGATTCTTCGCGGTCACCTTGTTGAGTTCCCGGTAGTCGATACACATTCTAAAGGTACCGTCTTTCTTCTTCACAAATAACACTGGAGCTCCCCAGGGCGATGAGATAGGACGAATAAAACCCTTATCCAAGAGTTCTTGTAGTTGCGTAGAGAGTTCCTCCAACTCTGATGGAGCTAAACGATAAGGTGCACGAGCTATAGGCGCAGCTCCGGGAGCTAGTTCAATCTGAAACTCGACTTGGCGATGAGGCGGAAGACCAGGTAGTTCCTCAGGAAATACCTCAGGATAGTCGCGTACAATTGGAAAATCTTCTATCTTCTTCTCTTTCTTCGAGGTGTCTGTGACGAGAGCCAAAATGGCAGTGTGCCCCTTTCGCAAGCACTTCTGGGCCTTAAGGAAAGAGATGATGTTCTCAACAGCACCCCTCTTATCGCCACGAATCATGAGAGGTTCATCACCGGAACCAGGAATACGTACAATCTTCTCGTTGCAAAGAATCTCTGCTCGGTGTTGGGATAACCAATCCATCCCAATGACAACGTCGAAACTACCCAAGACGATAGGAATGAGGTCGATAGAGAAGGTCTAGTTAGCAAGAATAAGTTTACAACCCTTGACTACGTGTGTGGCCTCTAAACTCTTACCATTAGCTAGCTCTTCAGTGTGCTTGTTGTTCAAAGGTGTTGGAATACGCTTAAGCATTTGACTAACTTCTAGTGACGCGTAGCTAGTATCGGCACCCGAATCAAATAAAACTGTAACATAAAAGTCGTCGAGAAGGAACTTACCCGTCACAACATTGGGGTCATTCCTCGCTTCACCTTGACCGATCACGAACACCCGCCCCCTGGCACCATTGTTGTTGTTGTTGTTCCCATGGTTACCATTTCCCTGATTATTGTTGTTGTTGTTGTTCTGGTTCCTGTTCAGTTGGGGGCAATCTTTCTTGAAATGGCCTTCAGCTCCACACTGAAAGCACCCTTTGTTGATACCTTGCTGCTGTCGCTGGTTCTGTGGGGCTTGTTGTTGACGATTCTGGTTTGCGGGGTACAAGCTTCTGCAATCCTTGGCGGCGTGACCTGGCTTGTTGCACCGATGACAGTTGCCCCTGGTGCATGGCCCGCTGTGGTGTAGGTTGCAGCGATTGCATTTGGGGTGATTCCCTTTGTACCCACCATGACTTTGACCACCAGATGATTGCTGACTGGGGCTCTTGTAGTCATCAGTCTTTCTCTGCTGAGTCTGAGATTGCACAGAAGTTGAACCTTTGCTTGAAGCTCCATCTCATTTTCTCTTGTTGTCACTAGGAGCATCCGAAGTAGCTGTAGCACTTATACGCTTAGGCAACCTGTTCTGCTCCACCTCCTGATCAGTGAGACGGTGAGCCAACTGAACAACCTGCTGGATGGTGGCGAGGTTTGCTGAAGTCACATGACTTTGGATTTCTGGCACTAAGCCCTTAAGAAAGAGTTCAATACGCTTAATTGGAGGGTCCACCATAGTAGGACACAATAATGCAAGCTCATTCGATCTCTTAGTATACGCCTCAATTTCTGACCCCGTCATCTTGAGGTTGTAGAACTCGACTTCCAGCTTATGAATGTCGTCACGACTGCAGTATTCCTCCTTGATCATTTCTTTAAAATTGTCCCATGGGGTGGCGTTAGCAGCAACCAACCCCAGCATTTGGACCTGAGCATTCCACCATGTGAGAGCTAAACCCTCGAGAGTACCGGTAGCATACTTCACCCTGCGCGCCTCAGGGCATTCACACATTTCGAAAACTGACTTGAGCTTCTCAAACCAGTGGAGGAGACCTACAGCTCCTTCAGTGTCGCTAAAAGTAGTGGGTCGATAGTCCATAAAAGTTTTAAAGGTGCACACAGGTGGCTGAGCATGTTGACATGTTGTGGGTGAAAGAAAGCACAGCGTTTAACACAAGGGTTGGTTCACGAGAGTAGGATCTAAAGATCCTAGAATGAGTTTGGACTGCAGGATATACCTCCTGCGTGTGCAGCTGCAAGTGCCGCAGCAACTCGTTCGTTAATCAGAGCCGTCAACTGGGCTTGGGTCATGTTAACGCGTCCACTCATGATCTTCATACAAGAGGGAAACATGGATGAGAGAGGTTCGTGAAAGTGCGATGACAGAAGAGAGTAAGCACACACGTGTTCAAGCAACAGTAGTTATACTAACCAAGCATACCATGAGCAATGTACTATGTAACTAACAAGTAGGCAATATATACACAGATCATATCACCTAGGATGTCGAGCCTTGCATGTGGAGTGAAGCGTCGTTGTGGACCGTTGAGCACTGTACAGGTTATAGTCTGATTTTAATAAAACTTTTTCCCTTATTAAAACCAAGTTCACTATAACCAATGGCTCTGATACCAATCTGTCACATCCCCCAAAATCCACCTGCGGAATACCACCGCTTGGAGGCGTGACTGACCAGGATCCAGCCACCAATCATATTGAACAAGCATGTAAGCGATTATAAAATCCACCCAATATAATTGGTGTCCAAACAAAACATAGTTTAAGTTGCAAGCGGAAGCATAACGTTTATAACCAAAACATAAGTTTAATTGTTTCAAAGTTTAATATGGCACACAGCTGTCCATGTCCCACAACGACTCTCTTCCATGCAAGCTCCAGCTAAGTACCTATTGACCTGCAAAGCATGTAGTAACGAGTCAACAATAATGTTGAGCGAGTTCACAGTTGGGTGTTTGTTTTAAGTTGTTCTGAAAACAGTTTCCTTTATCTGGCATCCTGCCGTGGGGGTTACCCCATAGTCGAAAACGTGATTTGTTTAACCCAATTACTCTGGCTATCCAGCCGTGGGGGCTACCCCGTGTTTGTTATCTGGCTCTACGGCCGTGGGGGCTACCCCGTGTATGTTACTAGACTCGTTACCATATCGACTGCTGACTGTAGTCATGTTTATGTGCCCTGAACTGTCAATGTCTATCATCATTGACGTGCCCAGATCCATTAGTTCACGCCCGTCCTCTGCGGCACGGTGTGAGGTTTGTCAAACCTAAATAGCGCTATCTAACTAATGACCCGCTCGCCATTGGCCCGGCGATTAAGTCGATATAAAAAGGAGGGACTTCGTGATAGAGTTTTTGGTCTAGTGAAAGTTATCTGTCCAAGAGGACGAGGAATTATATTCCTGAGCCATCACTGTCCTGCCCAATAAAGGACGAGGAATCCATGTTCCTTAACCCCATTCCCAACCCCTGGGAATCCCATGCTTTGTAGAGTGTGAACTCACCTTGGTTTGCTCGGCAGATACACAGAAAAGTCAAGTCTAGATGCTAGTGGTCAACCACGTCCTAACATGGTTATCATACATGTCAGATGCAAACCAAGTAGCGCACGTACATTTTCTACACGTATACTAGCACGTTGCAAACAGGTGTTATTCATGGCAGTCCAATTAACAGTGCACTAACATACACAATTAACAATACACATAAAGTCCATATATTCGGCCCAACTACTTAGGCCTGTAACCATGCAGGTCCAAACGGAATATACATAATCAAGTGGTCTCGAGTCGAGACTAGAGATCTCGAGTCGAGACGGTGCTGTCTCGGTTTGTAGCCTTCATCACTCGAGACCTGGTGGTCTCGAGTCGCAACAAGACCAGCAACCTGGTTTCGAGTCATGATGTTTGTGCGCTGGTAATGCGTGGTCTCGAGTCGAGACGAGGGGTTCTCGACTCGTAACCTGTGTCGCAACCGCAGTCTCGTGTCGTCACATATATGGTCTCGAGTCGAGACTAGAGATCTCGACTTGTATTCCTGGTAACCGAAACCTTCTAGAATCTGTCCACTTGTACTATCCAATGGAATTTCATGTTCATGATCCTTAGTACTAACCAATACAATTTCACCAACATGTTTTCTTGTCTAATCTTAATACCAAACAGATCAAAACATACAATTCAAATCTTCATATCATGTTCATGATGCATTCAAATAGTTCATCATTTTAGGGTTTTCATCATAACAACATGTTTCACCAAGAAAGTCTATCCTAGCATGAACTCAAGTTAGTGATATCATCGGCTCCTAAATCTAGTATATTTAATCAATACAATTGCATGCTTACATAAGATTTATCATATTTAAAAACACATACACTAAAACAAATTGTTCAAACATATCGCACTTAGCTAGTGCATCAACATCCGATTATTCAAGAACATGCTTGCGTCCACATTCATTTCTACCCAACTTAATTGTCAAGTTAGCATGATAATCATTAATTCACCTCAATCTTCCTAACCACATAAGAGTATGCGTGTTATACAAAAACATGTGCATCCTTCAATAAATAAACATCATTTAATAACAAATAACCATCTTCTATCAAACAAACACCTTTATCAACAATTTCTCATGCATTTGTTATTAAACAACTAAAGGAGATACTAACCGGCTAGAGGGTATGAAGGGTGAACTTCCGATTGACGATTCCAAGCTTGAACCGAGGGTCCTAGTGTTGCCGGTTTGAATCCCAGAATGAGGGAAGAAGGATGTTGAGACTTAGGGTTTTAGTGAGAGAGAGAGAGGGAGAGTGTGTGTGAGAGTGAGTGTGAGTTGCCCAAAGAAATGGCAAGGTTGGTTATCAACAAGGGTTATATACTTGTTCTAAGTTGGTGCACCCTAATGGGCTTTCGGGTAGACTAAAGGAGGTGCATGGCCCAACCGGCCCAACTGTTACTGTTTACTCGAGACCGAGTGGTCTCGAGTCGGGTCCTTGTGTCTCGGATCACACAAATATACGCATACATATGAGCACAACACGTATTCACATAATATTCACTTATAACATTCATTAAACCAACATGTTAACTAGTCACATAACGTTCAAGCATGTTACATCGAGATACAATGAAAGGTTCTAAATTACGAGTTGTCACAAAACCCATTTAACACATATATGATAAATTTTTAATTCACTAGGTTATGACATAAAATCATTAAATCATTAAATTCTCATCTAGGGTTTGTTCCTAGACTTGTAATCATCTTAATTTGCATAACAACAATCATTCATTCAAGAATTTCATCTATGAGAGTTCATGAAAATTCAAAACATCACCAAATATCAAAATTAGGCATACCTTGTGATCTCCTAACTAAAGTAATCACGAATTTAGCTTGGAATTGATCTTTAGCAAAATTCCTTCTTTGATTTTTGAGTGATTTTGTGAAGTTTAGGGTTTAGAAGATGAACTCTCTTGTCCCTGTGGTTTTGTACGACCAGAAACACACATATGTGTGTGTTTTTGTGTCTATCTTCTATTTTATAACAATTAGTTTCCATTTTTTCATCTTTAGTCCCTCCATTAATTGAGTTTTTATAAAAAGGAATTAAATTCATGTTTTTCATTAACTAACACTTGTTATTAACTAGGTCACTTATTCCTAGTTTTATTTATATATACAAACATATATATATATATATATATATATATATTCACGTATAAGTGCTTTTAATATTGTTGGGGTGTTACATGCATCAATAATTGGATATATAGTTTAGATTATGTGTAATATGAAATCATATGAGTATATTTCTAGGTGATGGTGGTTCTTGATTTGGATCAATAATATATAACTATAAAATATACTTTATTATAAAAACTTTTTAAATGCAATATATTTTATAAAAAAGGTGATATTGTAAGGATTTATAAGAATGTTTGTAGGTTTGAAGATAGACGTTTTTAAAAAAAAAAAATTATAGATATTTGATGTGGCAATGACTTAACATGTTGGTAAGTGTTGTTAGCCCTTAGCTCTGTGAATGGTATTAAAACATAATATATATATATATAGAGAGAGAGAGAAAGAGAGAGTGTGTGTGTGTATTGTACAATTAGGCTTAACGTACGAGCGTACACGATATACATTCCGCACGTTATAAACCCTAAAAAACGAAATCCCGCATGTACAAATAGACATACAAGTTAACAAATTCGCATGTTATAAGCAACAAAATCCGCATGTTGTAACATGACGCATGAACAAAATCCGCATGTACGTTAACTAAATCCACATGTTATAAGTGAATCTCGTACGCATCGTATGTTAAACACAATTGTACGTTAACCAACCCCTCTCTCTCTCTATATATATATATATATATATATATATTTCATTTATTCAATAATTTATGTTGTAAGAAGCATTATCTTTTTATTATAAGTTAAATAAACACAAAAAATTTAATGTTTTAAGAAAACTAGTGGTATGAAAACCGGCGTGTTGCGCCGGGTTACCCCGGGTGGGAGTCTGTCTCTCGACTCAAAAGTGCTCTCCCCAAGTCCAGCAGCCGAATATTGAAACCATCACTTATGTGCAGCAAAACTTTAAAATAAAGTATATAACAACAAACAAAACTGCAAAATAAAGTTTGTAATCTCACCCAAAAACTCCCGATAACATTAAATGACCGACTGGCGGATTTGGAAAATCTTTATAGGGACAACGTTTCAAAAAATGGGTAACGAAATCGAAAAAACGTCAAATTTTTTCAAAATTTACACTGTCGTCAGAGCGTCAAGGGGCACCAGAGGTTACCCCTTATTACAAGGTAGGTCCGCATTCATCGTATGGTTAGCAAATTTAAATAAACCATCCAGGAACTAAACATATACCCAAAGCAAAGTATTTCATAGTCTGTGAGACTTTCACATAGCAGCATCAAAGATAGGACGGACCTGCAAATAGTGTAGATATGAAACATCTCTTTGAAATGCTACAAAGTTAAAAAGCACATAACAACTATTTACCCAAGGCCTCCCAGTAACATTTTTAGACAGTGAATCATGTTGTTTCCATTCAAAATGGGGCCTGACATGTGAGTTTCACTTGAGTGGAGTTCAAATTATGTTATAAGATGGTTTGATGTAATTGTTTTTAACATATTATTTTGACAAAATTGCAAAAATCAACCTTTATTGTATACCCAAACTGCACTTTGTACCTTTCACTATGAAATCGGCAAAAACCAACTTTTATGTTCATGTTTTGTTACATGTCCAACCTTTAACACAAACGCCGTTTGTTATTGGCTAATTTCTGAGCAGACTGTTGAAACGGGACTGAAGTTGTTTTTCAAATCTATAATCCACTATAATTCTAAATGAAGCAATTATCGGCCTACAATCGATAACAAAACAACCAAATAACAAAAATGGACATATGCAAATGGCCCATTCTGAATTTTGACCCACGAAATCAACAAAAATAACAAAAAAAATGTTAAGAAAACAATGAACAGTCCTAAAATTCTCCAGAAATACAAATAGAAAACCAAAACATTTATCGACCCATGATTTGAATTGCTGCTAACTTCTTCCAAACGATTCAACTTATCCTCTGCAATTGAGTGAAGAGGTTAATGCAAAAAGAGTAATCAGACGACGAACAAAATAAATTAATAAAACTAACCACAAAACAAAAGTATTGCAGATTTGACTCAAAAATATTTCTTCATGATCTTTATAAGTGTGAAAAAACCAACTTGCATATGAATTTTTTCCCGACCGAAAATACCTACCAGCATCATCATCATCGGAGATGAAAAACCCAACCTTCTTTCATAAAAATGAAGTACCTCAAAAACCCTTAAAGCAAGAAATGTAACCAGATCCAATTGTTTGTTCATCTTTGACATCCTTCTGATAATCAACATCGATTATTCATCTCTGAACAACATCCTTATGAGAAACACACTGCTTAGGTTGCTTGAAGAACTCATAAATTTCTTCTTGATTTGGCGATTTCTTAGAGTTGTAGCAGAAGCCCCTAAACCAAATCTTGATATCCTTATTTATCTCTTTCGCGTATCAAGGATTGAGAAAGTAGAAAAAATATGTGGCAAAAAAAGTAGAAAAAAGGGCCGGGTGGGGCTCGAACTGGCACCACTGGGGTATAAGGACAACATACAAACCACCTTAACAAATACACAATCTTGTCAAATATGAAAAATAAAAGATATATATGCAATAACATCATTGGGTAAGTGAAAAAAAAAGCAAATCAGGTACTGACACGTGGCGATATTAACTGTTCATAAAGTTCTAAATTTAATAGAAGTATAGTATAATATAATATAATATGAGATTTCCATAAAATAATTAAAAAAATTGCTTCAAGTTAAACACCATGTCCTTAAAAAGGCAAAAATACCATATTTACATCCCACAATATTTCAATTGAATAAACTTTTACATTTTTATAGTAATTCAATGATCCCCATAAATCCAAAATTTCTATAAATACTATGCATGCCAAAAATGGGTGTGTTATAGTTAATTTAATGCAAATATGGATTACTAGACATTTATAAATAGTTTATATTTTTTTAAATCAAATTAATTATCACTTAAAATGGTTAACATTTCAGTTTCTTGTCTCACCATCTTCTTCAAAGTTTTTGCCATCAACCTATTATTGTACTTTTGATTTTTCATTGTTTGAAAAGTAACTTCTTTTACGTGTCTACAACTTTATGTCTCTATATCCTTATGTTATCAAAAGAATGTTTTAGTGACTTAAACAAATTTTGTATAGAAGCTTAAAATATTTTGTTATTTATTTTTCAATTAATTAAAATGTACTCATGATGACATTTCTAGTTATAATCTTATATATAATAAATAGTTATTAAGTAAATATATATTTAGTATATTAGATTAATGTTATATAAATAATAGGCTTTGTTACGTAAGGCTACTCGAACTTGATAAGTGAAGCGTAGGCTCGGACACGTTTCTTAAACGAGCTTACTTTAGGCTTGAGCTCGTGGTAAAGGTCGTTTTTGCATGGCTCGTTCCGAGTTTTTGGCGAGCTGATTTTGAGTAGCTCACGAGCATCTCGGCACGTTTACACCTATACGCCCTACAATTTAATACAATTGTTGTTACCCGACGTGTTTCTAACCTCGCTAACGAAAATTCATTAATCCATCCCTACTTGTCATTTATATATCCTAAGTAGTCAAAAGAAAGATATCTTCTCTTTACATCTATCTATTACTAACAACACTTTCACATGTGTTATAAATACTCTCATTTCTTCCTTTTGTGCTTGTCTTCATCATTGATGTGAAAAATGGTAATTCACATAGAGAAAGCCCTATTTTCTTTACTCTTCATTCTTTCATATTTGTATGGAGGGTTGGCCATTGCATGGGGACCCAAGATGGATCAGAGAAGTGGGGTTATATTCCAGTTAGGCCCAGTAAGTGTTTTGAGTTTGACTTTGACTGTTTTCTTTCATTGTTTTCCATACCCAAAACTTTTAAATTCAAAGCATAGTACAACTACTAATGCATCATGTACATGCCATAATTGAAAAATCAATCTGGTTTATAGGATTTCAGCTCTGACAAGGGTTTGTTTTGGATTTTAACATGATTATGATCTTGATATGAATTTAAATAAATGGTTCGTAAAACATTTTAAAGTTTAATGTGTTGTTTTTTAAAGTACAAAATTCTAAACTAGAAGAATGTTTCTAATTGCATATTTCTTTTGTATAGATAATTAAACATTTGTGAATAAAGTACAAAATTCTAAACTAGAAGAACGTTTCTAATTGCATATTTCTTTTGTATATATAATTAAACATTTATGAATATATATTTTAAGCTTAAGATATTGTGTTGTAAAACATGTGAAAACAGAAGCTCAAATGTTCTGGTGGTACTATAGAAGTCCTTTTCGAACTCAAGATCCAAACAACCTATGGCCAATAATACTTTGGTTACAGGGTGGACCGGTAAGCAATTGCATATCTTTTTATTTGTTTAAATATTTAGTCATTTATAAAAGAAAACATTACGATCTACTAATTGAAAAACTCATTTACTTGTTGTGTTATGCAATGTAGGGTTCTTCAGGAGTCGGGTTTGGAAATTTTAAAGAAATAGGGCCATTGGACACATTTTTAAATCCTCGAAACTCGACGTGGTTGAAGAAGGCAGATCTTTTGTTTGTGGTAAGCCAACTCACATATGATACTTTGTGCAATTCAATTCTCGTTGTAACACTATTTTACTCACATATGATACGTTGTGCAATTCAATTCTCGTTATAACACTATTTTACGATTTTTTTTCTCTAAACGATTTATTATTACAAAGCATTCATCATATAGATATGATCATGATCACATTTTAACACCATGAATCCTTTATGACTATACTTTTAGGTTGGTCACCTTGTTTAAGAAACTAATGAAAGTAAGTTATTTAAAATAAACCATAAGTCATACTCATGATATGCTTATATTTGTTGTTTTTCGTTGTATGTAATGTTATGCCTCTATACGTTCTAGCTTATAATGAAGTATTAACGATTCAAATTAATGTCACATTACTTTCTTAAAATCTTTTGGTGTGTAAAAATAGGATAATCCAGTTGGGGTTGGGTATAGTTTTGTGGAGGATGAAACATTATATGTGAAAAATGATGAAGAAGCTGCAAGAGATTTGACCACATTGTTGATAGCAATATTTAATGAAGATGAGAGCCTTCAAAAAAGCCCTCTTTATATAATGGGAGAGTCCTATGGAGGTAAATATGGTGTTACCCTTGCACTCTATGCTCTCAAGGCCATTCAAGCCAAACAATTGAACCTCATTCTTGGAGGTAATTAAGTTTCCATCAACTTTAAACCTTTATTACTTATTATCATGCTTAATTTTAACTCTCAAAAACTATTGTAGCTTTAGAAATTGTGATATTCATATCTTTCATATATAACTTTCATATTCATAACTAGAACCAGGTCAAGGGGGTCAGTAGAACCCGCTCAAGGGTGTGGGGTCTATTGATCCTTAGGCCATCAAAATTTGTCAGTTTTTTTTTTCTCTTTTAAAAAAAAGTAAGTTATTTCTTAAAAAAAAAAATCTTAGTTAGACGTACTGAAATATAGTTTTAGCAATTCATATAATTTTTACTAATTTTCGCATTATTACATAATATTATTATTTCATTTTGAATATATACCATGTTTAACAATTCAAGTTTGATATTTTGTGAATGGTTTTTAGGAATTGTGTTGGGAGATACTTGGATCTCGCCGGAAGACTACGTGGTGATGACAACATTTATTTTCTGAAAACACAATTTCCATTATATATCTAATAACTATTTGTATAAATTAATAATATGATGGAACATATTATTTTATATTTATCTCTAATTGAATTAGTAATATACGTATTATTTTATTAATTGAATTAGTATTATACTTATTATTTTAGGCATCATGGGGTCCTCTTCTCAAAGATATCTCAAGGCTTGACAACAATGGCTTGAAGAAATATAACAGGTTTGTATTTTGATATTATTGATTACATGAGCTTCTAACACAGGATGGAATTATAATAATTACAATCTGTTGCATTTTACGTGAGAGATAAATGATAACATTTTAAAAGTTAAGAAATACTCTTTAAAAGGATTTGAAATACTATTGAATGCATTTTAATGTTATAATATGGCTTTTATGGGAGATAACCATCAATTACTAAGAAATAAAAAATGTGGCTACTAATCAACCACATGAGTTGGTGGCAACTCGATCACGATTTGCTTATTAAATAAAAATAAATAAAAAAATCCTTAAAATCAAGTTGAAATTTATTATCATTTTTTTCAAGCAGCCATACTCCATCACACCCTCATGAGCTTCTAGTTTGTTTACTTTCTTTTTTCTCATGTGAGATTTGAGTTTGAATCCAAAGCTATTTACTTTATAGTGATTTTAATTAATTTTGTTTATAACTGGTGGTTTTTCCTCGCGCTACGCGGCTGTAATTCAGTTGATATCTGTTCGGTTCATTCCGGTACCGGCACTCGCTATAGCAACTCAAAGAAAAAAACTAAAAAAATAAAGTCGGAATATGCCAAAAGAATATGTGTTTTATATCAATTGAAAATCATAAAAAAGAATACCGGTTCCGATACCACTAACATTTGTACCGATGTTGTTCGGTTGAAATAGGTTCGGTTAGTCCCATATCAATACTCGTATAGTTTACGATAGAAAAAAATATCAATCGAAAACCATAACAAAGAATACTGGTTCTAATACTACCAATATTGATACCGATGTTGTTCGGTTAAAATCGAATCGATGGTCCCGTATCAATACTCGTATAGTTTGCGATACAAAGTATGCGTTTTTAAATATTTTTGTCGGCACCCATATAGTTTTCGATAGAAAAAAAAATAAATTACTATTCATTGTCGGTTTCGGTTCAGTTTGATATAAAAAGCGGCATGGTATCCATTTTCAATAAAAATCAGATCAGAAAAAATCAAAATAAATCAAAATAAAAATGTTAGAAAAAATAAAAATAATATTAAAACTTTAGTTTCACTATTTATCACCACTTATAATTAATATGTATATGTATATGTATATGTATATGTATATGTATATGTATATGTATATGTATATGTATAAAATATAATTACTCTTATTTTTATTTTTAAAATAGCTTAGTCGATGAAATTAAGGAGCAAATAGCTTATGGTCGTTTTGAAGATGCAATTCATATATTAAACAGCTTAGAAACGGGACTCCAGACAGATACTAATAATGTGGTAAGTTTTATGAAAACCAAATTATAAAATGTAAATAAGTGATAAATTTTTATAAAAACCTTGTTCTCCTTGAATATTGGAGTTGATGAACTCTACAGAATTTCTATAATTTTCTGTTGGACGACGATTCGGCTTCATCTGCGGCAACTACGCCGTCCGAAGAAGCCCCTTCTGGTGATCTTGAAAGCTTGATGAATGGTGCCATTAGAAGCAAGCTACAAATTATTCCAGATAATGTGAGGTAAGTTTTATTTTTAATTATTTTTTAGCACATCCCATGCAGCCACGCCCTACCAATAATTTTGCTATTTATAGGGTTTAGCATTAATGGTTCTTATTGTAGTATTATTTATTGGAATAATTATTTTGGAAATTAAATGAATATATAAATTTGTATTTTCAGGTGGAAAATGCAGTCTCCTCCTGTTTTTAAGAATATGCGAGGTGATTTTATGAGACCAAGGATTAATGAGGTAAATATTGTTAGGTTTTACACTTCTAAAAAAACGAAATTTGTGGTCGGTATTTACGCTAGCTTATACCCTCGTCGTAACTGATTTTTACGACTGAACTATTTTGCATCCAAATTTAGTGACCGAAATTTTCGTCATAAAACTTACAACTGACATGTCAATGTGGGGTTAGCTCACTTGGTAGAGGCACTTGCCTTCTAGACGGGAGATCTAAAGTTCAAAGCTAGACAAGATGAGTAATTTAGGATTATTGATGTAAAGTAAAATAGTAGGGCTAAATTTGCCTTAAAAAAAGTTACAACCAACTTAATGAAGGGAGTGTTTTATGACCAAAATAGCGAGTATAGTTTTTCCGGCCGTTTATAACCGGAGTTTTAATTAATCAAGTTTTAAAGTTTATAATATGTTTGGTGAGTGTTTATTTAAAACCATTAATATGTTGTGGTGTTGGCTTTTGGATACAAGAATATGATGCATCTCAAAGTTTTAAAACATATGATGATGATGATGATGATGATTTCTTTAGCAAAAAGAATTTAATCTCTGAATACATAAAACTTTAAACTTTTATATTTGCTAATTAGGTTGATGAGCTCTTGAAGAAAGGTGTTGATGTGACCATATATAATGGGCAAGTAAGATTATATTTTTATCCATATTTCTTGAAGAAAGTTATAAGTTTCTTTTAATAACTTGAAATTTGGAACATTATTTGTAGCTTGATGTTATATGTGCAACCAAGGGAACCGAAGCATGGGTTGAGAAGCTCAAGTATGTCACACATATATACAACTTCCTAACCATTTTCTCATTAATATTCTTTATTTAAAGTTTTTTTTAGAATGACAGTTATTTAAAGTATTTGACCAACAATTTAACATAATTCTTTGATCAATTATGTCTTACTAGTATTTATGAACATGATATAAAAAAAAAAAACCAAACAATCTAACATATTTTTTTTATGGATTTTGTTTTTTTATGGTAGGTGGGAAGGCCTAGAGACATTTCTTAGTATAGACAGGACTCCGATATATTGTGGAGACGAAAAGGTTACAAAAGGGTTTACAAAATCTTATAAAAATCTACACTTCTATTGGATCCTTGGAGCTGGTCACATGGTAGGTCAATATCCACCAGTGAGTGAGTTTCGAATCGTTATCGATCAAACCGAGTAAATTCTGTAAAGTTTAACTAAAAGGAAAACAATTCAAACGAGTCTAGTCAACTTATGACTAAGTAGCCTTAAATATATTCAATAAAAAATGATGCCATATGTCACAAACTAGTAAGTATATTGACTAACCAGGTATAATCTGTATGTTATCAGGTCCCTGAAGACCAACCCTGTGTAGCATTCAATATGGTGGGTAACATCACTAATTCCTCAGGACCAGCCACCTTTTAGTTAGAAGAACTTTTTGCTCAAATATATACAATACAGCAGAAATATATTATATAAATAATTAGAGAACAAAACCGAAGCCAGCTTTTGTTACATTATTATTGATATTATCATCATACTAGTTATAACTAGTTTATTCTTATTTACTACTATTTAATATTATAATTAAGGGTGTTAAACATGTCATGTCCATGGTTCATGAGACTGAAATTTGACGCGAACCTGAACACGACATGAAACCAAAAATTGCGTCATACTCATGAATTTAAAAACATGATACGCATATTCGGGATTGACACGAATGAATGTTAATACTCTAAAATTATTAATTTACAACAAACAATCCAATGTGTATATGTAAAACAACTAGAGCAAATTAAAATTAGACGAAATGACTATTTTACCTTTTGAAATATTACACTTTGAGCTCTTAACATAAACGTTGTTTTTCAAGTTTTAAAAAGTATATAAAAACCCCTAGATGGAGCCATTGTTATGCCCTTAATTAAGGCCTTAACCCGTCGGCATGTTCAATAATCTCGTGCGGAGAAAAAAGTTCATGAAGACTCAACACACTAAAAGGTAAAAAATCAAACTACAAACCCACATGTAGCATCATCCGATGATCTCAAGCGTCTCAGGCACGTTTACGCGTGCCTGAGACGCTATTTTTAAAACCAACTAGAAACCCACACATTTAGCATCAAGAGACGTATAATAAAGTTTATATAATAAGTTGTAGCATAGCAAACCTCAACATCACAGAACCATTGATATCTTAAAAGCTAAAGGCTAAGTGAGTATTCTAATCTATTCTGGAATCAAGCTTATGAGGCATGATTAACGCTTCACAGAGGCATCTTTTGAGCAATAATCATTGCTTAAAGATCCGTGACACAAATATAAAATACCCAAATAAATATATAGTTCTTAACCTTATATGCATTTACAAATAAACTATACATTGATTTAGTATTCTCTTATGTGATTTAATATACTATATTAGAGGGACCCCTTTGTAATATAGTTTTACTATCTTACACATCACCAATATAAAAGCATCCAATTCGTTATACATGTTTATGTTCTATTTATCAAGAAAAATAAAAGGAATCCATAATAAGAAAAAATCAGGCATTTAATGAACCGAACGTTTGTGTATCGTTCATGAAATTTTTAGCAAGATGTTGGTTTATGTTCGTTTAGTAGAAACATTTGATTAAATAAATGGACATGAACGTATATCCTGTTTGTTGATTCACATTTGTTTATATTTATTTTTTTCATTTACGTTCGCTCATTTATTGATGTTTGTATATTCATTTAAATTAATTTTTTGTTAGTCATTAGTAACACTAATCAAACCATCATCCGTCAATCAAACTTTAGAACCAAGTCTTGGTAATCTGTTGACAAACAAACGAATAAAAACATGCTCTCTTTGTTTATGTTTGTACATTTATATGGTTTAGACATTTAGTATATTATGTTCGTTTGTTCATTAACTTTCAATTAAATCAAAGTTAAACTAACAATACATTAGGTAAAACCTTTGAAAACTACATAATTGACCCATTCCAATACCTATATATGCGTGGGACTAAAGCAACATCACCCATGATGGTGTATCTCCCATAAAATGGCTAAATGCCCCACTTCCTAACATCGAAAAGAAACCCTCATTTTAAGAAGAGATATTTATTAAAATAGTGAAAGTTAACTAAAAAAACTAAAAAAAAAAGTAGACATAGAAGTTAGCTTTCACCAGAGTAATCATTTCTCATTTTCTCCAATCAGAAGTCGTCATACCAGCTCCGCCGACTGAGACGGCTAGGATTTAGCATACATTTTTAGGTAAGGAGCAATGTTTTAGAAACCGGATCAAACTGGCCGGTAGTGCCAGTTGAACAGTCCGGTAGAACTGGTTAAACCGCTTGATGCACCCGGTTAAACCGTTTTTTAGCCTAATCCGGTACGGTATAAAAGCTGGATTTTAAAACACTGGTAAAGAATGTCGCCTAAGCCTACGCTTTGGTGAAAAGCGCTATCAAAGCCCCTGATTTTGATGAAAATCGCCGACTAAGCCTAGTCAATATCGAAATTTCTTGAAAACTTTGATTTTTTATGTAATTTTCCCTTTAAAGAAACATAATGCGTGTGAGACCCACCATACATGTACACATCTTCGTGTACAATTGAGTTATTTCAAGTGAAAAAAAGTAACCAATTTTGAGCATTTTATTATGTTATGAAATGGGTAAAAGGAGGAAACAGTCTAGAGACATATTTCATCGATCTATCCGGTAAAATACAACCAAAAGATAATAAATGAATTTTATGTTCTCTTTTAAAATATATTTATGTGGGAGGGGGTACATATGTGTGTAATTTGTAAATATATATGACTGATGTCACCATTCAATAATTTACTCCTAACAAATTTTATCCACTAATTATTATATTTCAGCAAATAACTAACTACTTCCAATCAACGTTACATATCATTTTCCTACAAGAAAAAGTCAAAAGAATCTATAAAAAACAATGGAGCTTACTTGTTCATATATCATATCACAAACGTAGGTGAGTCGCATACAACAAAGTTATTTAGCACATAACTAACACATGTCATGGGTTCTATGCGACTATTCTATATGATGTGTCCAATAACTTTTGTTGTATACAAATCATCCTTCTATAATAATTACATATTGACCTTTCAAAAAAGTGACAAAAACAAACTCACCTTCCAAATTTCATTGGTTAATTGATCAAAGAACCCTCATCAATAACCGGTGTATGCCCGATGAACAAGCCAACGTGACCCATAAGTTTATCTTTCCTCGAAAACGTTGTGCCACACGAGCACCGCCATTTCACGTCCCCACAGTGCTTCTCGTGGGTCCGCAAATCCGAAAGCACAGAAAACTGCTTTTGATTACACCTTTTGCACGAGTACATCTTCGGACAATGACTCCTTTTGTAATGATTCTTCATGCAAATCATTGACTTCAATGGTTGAAATTTTGCATGCTTTCGGTTCCATCTACACCCTTCTTGTGGGCACGAATACTTTCTAGCCAATTTTGTCGATGTACTACCATTTGATGAAGTGGGATTGGCTAGAGCCGCGCTAGACTTGTATTCGTCCCCATGGGCCCTCATGTGCATCCTGAGGTTTGCGTCACGCTTGAACCCTTTACCACATACTTGACAATAGTGAGTGTATTTTGCTAGCAAATCGGTCGCATCCATTTCTATGATGTCATAACTTCTTGGAGACAATCTTTGTCCTGGCCCGGACCCTGACCCTGACCCTATTTCCTTGTGTCTTTCTCTTTCAATCTTAAATTGTTTTCGCTCCTCAAAACCACTATCTTTGTTTCTTGTGTTGCACATTACACTAACAAAACTATTCTCAACACCACTACCACCAGCGCCACCGCCACCACCACCCGACCAGTCAAACATCATATTTGACTGAGTCAACTGGTCAAACTCAAGTGTATTGTCATGGTCGTTGGTGGTATTAGCGTGGTTAACCCCGGGACCAATGTTTTGGCAAGTGAACATGATGTTAGACGCGATCACAATAATTTCTTGGAGCAAATTCGCAATGTTCTCCATTGATTGAGTTTGTGATTGTGTGAAGAACATGGAGGCTGTGGAGTGAACATGTTGAGCTTTTTCTTTAAGGATGGAGAGGTTGAACATGATCATAGAGTCATTTGTTGTTGATTGGAGAGATGAAGCTAGAACATCCTCGTACGTGTTTGTGAAGCAATAATTTGGTTCAGCAGCCATTAGGCCAAAGATCAAAGGTTGTTTTGTGAATGTTTTTGTTGGTGGGGTGTATATAAAGAAGTTTATATAAGTTTGTCAATTTGTTAAATATATTGGATAGAGTTGAAAAGTGGAAGTCAACTTTTGAGTTTGGTTAACCCATCACCACTTGCCACCTTCCTCAGGTAACACCACAAACCACAGACGTCATATATAATATATTCTTATTTTTCTTAAGAGTTAAATGTCATTTTAGCCCCTGTAGTTTGGGTCATTTTGTCAGTTTACTCTAAAGGTTTGAACGTTGTCATTTTAGTCCAAATAGTTTCAAGCGTTACCATTTTAGTCCACTGAGTTAACTCCGTCCATTTTTTCTGTTAGCTAAAAGGGTAATTCGATCATTTTATATAGTCGAATTACCCTTCTAGTTAACAGAATTACATGTAAAATGACCGAAATGTCCTTCTAGTTAACAAAATAAAGGGATGAAGTTAACCCATTGGATTAAAATGGCAACGTTTAAAACTATTTGGACTAAAATGACAACGTTTCAAACCTTTGTACTAAACTGACAAAATAACCCAAAACACACGAACTAAAATCACATTTAACTCTTTTTTTAATTATTTTCTTTTGTTAAGAGTGTGTTGTGCATAGTTTGAGATTAAAAAAGATGGAGCTGGAATTAGAGCAAAATAGACAAATAATTAATAATTATATTTACATATTTAATTCAAATTATTGGTTGTTGGATGAATGTATTTTTTTTTTTTTTTTTTAGTGATGCTATTATATATGACAGTTATTTAACCTAAAATATTCTATTATTTAATGTCTTTTTATAATCTAAGTGAAATAGTATGAAACAATGAAAGGATATAAAAAGTAAAATAAATGTTTAAAATATATATTATAAAATATTACACAACTAAGCTACAAGTGCGAAACAAGCCACACAGCTAGGTACCTAAAAAAATACAACAACGTTAAGGAAAAGTGAAAAACTAAATCATATATGACACATTTTTTTTTTTTAACAGCAAAGAAAATTTTATAACTAGAAAACCAAACAACCAGCGATAGCTGGTTACAAAGGAATAAAACCAAACTGGCCACAGAAGGCACAAAACAGACAAACTACATTACAAAAAACTACCGCAAGGATTCACCAGCCAATCTTCCCATTTGCAGCCCCTATGACTGGACCTTAATTTAATAGGGAAATGGACTGTATCACCCTAAACTATACAAAATTGGCCAATACCACGCCCAACTTTCAAGTTGGCTCCCACCACCCTCTACTCGACAACTTGGTGTCACTGTCACCCCTTCGTTAAAAAAACACTAACTGAGTTAGTTTTTTAAGCCTATGTGGCATGCAGATGATGACTTGGAAGCATGCGTGGACAGAGACCTGTTATATCATCTCTTTAAAATCAATTTAACCCTAATTTCAAAACAAACTCACCCCTGATACTTGATAAAAACCCCCAAATCAGTTGCATTTCAACAAAAACCCCAAATCAGTTGTTCTAGATCACCATAAAGCCTCATTTGTTGAATAAAACCTGTTAATCCTGACCAATAAATCCCACCCCAAAATCTACAACTCAACTTTCCCGGATCCAATCAATTCACCTGCGAAAATGACGATATCGGTCATGGGATCCAATTTAATAATGCAAGTACTCTTCATCTTCACCTTGATCTTCATGTTCTTATGGACGCTCAACATATCTCAAAACCTCTTCAACAACTTCCGATCTCTTATCCCGATCCAGATCCACCGGCGATCGGAATCTCGCTAAATCCGCCGCCGAGCACGCCAATAAATCCATCGCCATCAACCCAAACGACGCCGCAGTGCATATTCTCGCTAATTCCGCCGCTCAATCTGCAAGGATTTACCACGTCAGCGCTCGAGGCGTTGGAGGCGACGCTGTCGCTGTTGGCGGCGAAGTCGTTGAGTGACGGTGAGAGGAGTGATGCGTTGTGTTAGAGGGCAGAGATTAAGATGAAGGTCGGTGGTGGTAGTGGAGGAGTGTTATGAGAAGAAGGGGATGAGTGAAGAGGCTTTGAAGATCTCTGAACTTCCTCATCGGAGTGTACGACGGCATGAGAGCGGTGCCGGTTACATCCAGCGGCGGTTAACGACACGCAAATGAAGGTTCTCAGGTGGCTGAGAGGTTGAATCGGAAAATATTGAAGTGTGTTGTTGGACTGGTGTTGAGTTGTAGGAGTGATGATATCTAGACCACCACTGATTTAGGGTTTTTATTAAGTTACAGGGATGATGGTAAAGGGTGAGACTACATAACCATGCCATGTCAGAAAAAAATTGGCCAGGTCAGCAAAAATTGGCCAAGTCAGCAAAACAAAACTAACCTCGTTAGTGTCTGGTTAATGACGGGGTGACACAGCAACCTAAGTGTCCAGTTGGGGGTGGTGGGAGCCTAAGTGAAAGTTGGGCGTGGCAACGACCAATTTTGCATAGTTTAGGGTGATACAGTCCATTTCCCCTAATTTAATCCAGTTGAAGAGCGTATACACGACCTCCTCCGTAATGGCCTCCACCGAACTATATATCCCCCTAAAAATTCTCTCGTTTCTCGCTTTCCACAAGCTCCACATAACCGTGTAGGTGATACCCAACAGAACATTGTGGCGTAGAGCCGAATCTGCCTCCTCAAGATGCAATCGAAGTTGCTCCAAATTATCCAAACCCGTGAAGTCCCATTTCGCCCAGACTGAAATCCTTCTCCAAACCTGTTTCGCCTTGTCGCAACCAACGAAAGCATGATCCACCGTCTCTTCTACATTATGACAGAAGGGGCAATCTCCTGAGACAAGAGGGACTCCTCTCACTACTAGATTTGATGCAACGGGAATTCTGTTCTGAAACGCCCTCCAAACAAAGCAGTTTATTTTGATAGGCAACCATTTCAGCCAATGACACACCGGATTAAAAGACCCGAACATCTTGTCTTCCATCACTTTCCTTAGAGTTTTGACCGAGAAAGTGTTATTCTCGCTGCCAACCCATCTCCACTTGTCCCCCTCACGACTGAAAGGAAAGGACTTCACCATATCGGACAGGTCCACCACTTCAGCTTCTTCGACCAACGAAAGCTTCTTTTTGTTCCAACACCAAACCATCTGAATGGAGCCCGAGTCATCCCGTACCACCCTATCTTTGACGGTACAAGACTTAATGATGTGCGTTGAAGTGTTATATTTATTAGGTGTATATTTTAAGCCCTTTTTAACACTTATTTTTAGCCAAGTTTTAAATTTATAAAACACGATATTTTACTAACACTAAACACACATATGGGCAAGTGCACCCATCGTGAGCGTAGTATAGCGTTGGTAAGATACCGAGGTCGTCCAAGGACACAAGAGCTTTTAGTACCGGTTTATCCTCAACGTCTAATCAAAATAAAAATTTAGAAAAAGGTTTTAAACTAAGAAAAATAAAAACTAACTAAAATGCTGAAAATAAAAATAAAAGTAAAAACAGATAGACAAGATGAATCACTTGGTTCCGACTCGTATCTAGTATAACCTTTGATTATTTCCGCACTTTTGCACATAATTAAGAGATTATCTTAGTTATTGTAGTAGGCCCCTCTTTTGAAGGTGACGTTACCCTCACCCCAGTAGTTTGAGTCAGCAAGGATACAATCCTAAAAGGGTGGATTATTGGAAGATAATGAATTAAGTTATTAATGCAGTATTATGGTAGGCCCCGCTTTTGGCGGTGACGTTACCCTCGGCTAAGTAGTCTGAGTCAGCAGGGATACAGTCCTAAATAGCCGGGTTATAGTATTAATAGTAGTTAACTTATGAGGGGATCAGAGAGTTTGGACCCCCGCCATCCAATACCGTGAAGCATTGAAGGAGGTCCTACTAAATTTGACCCAGGTCCATTGCAGGACCTCTAAACGCTGAACAATGGCAAGACCTTTACCAAACCGTTCCCTTAACCCCCGACCAGGTAGCCAACATACCTCCATATAGACCGTGGAGATATGAATGGTGAAAATCTTTTATTTTATATAGACAGTAAAATAATGCCAAGACACCACGGACAAACGATAAGGAAAGATCACCTTCAACATAAGTAACTAGTTATTAAAGTCATTAATACAAAACCAAATAAAAAGTGCAAAAGATTAGAAATAAAAAAGTATTATACTAGACACTTTGTCTTCACCAAGTGATGTAAGAGACTTAGGAAAACATGGCCTTGATTGTCAAGAACTCTTACGATCAATCTTGGATCCCGAGACGACTCACACACTCTACGATGGACAATGGATGATGGTGGTGGATGATGGTGTTGTGATGGTGGTGGGTGGTGGATGAAGTGTGAGAGAGGTGGTGTGCCAAGGGATGAGTTGAAATGAATCCAAGCACTCCTATTTATAGGCTGAACAGAGAGCTGGGCACGGCCCCGTGTCCGCTGGGCACGGCCCCGTGCCTGTCTGACACTCTCTCTCCTCATTAATTGTAATTCGCAATTACAATTAATGCGCCTGCTGTACTTTCGCCACGCCCCCGTGTTCACTGGGCACGGCCCCGTGGTGGGCAATAGAAGCTTCTATAGGTTTGTCTTTTCTGCTGCTTCTTGGGCACGGCCACGTGCTGGCTGAGCACGGGGCGTGTTCAGTATTCTGCCTTCTCTATTTTGCTTGGGAAGATGCCGTTGAGGGGTCGGGCAGTCCACTTATGTTCCTTTCCTTGTATTTATGTTGGATTTAGCTGTCTTTTTGCTTCTTTTGTGTTTTTGAGCTCATTTAATCCTGAAAATACAAAAGGAAGACAAAAACACTCTTTTTCCAATATTAGTACTTAAAAGGGTTAGTTTTATGTCTCATTTGATGTAATTTATATGTTGCATTTTACACACATCAAATACCCCCACACTTGAACTTTTGCTTGTCCTCAAGCAAAACTCTTTAATATGTGGCTTACACTCCCAAATGGAATGGGTAGAAGAGAAGGTTTTTGGCTTGTCGTAGAGTGTTGGGAATCCAAGATCTTTTTGGGTTTTATTTTTATCTATTTACAATCCTATTCGTAATGATTTATTTAGAACGTTTCATAGGAAAAATTACTTATTTGGGCATAACATGCCTTTTTAAAATTCCATTTATATACAAGTTCACATACCTCACGGGAGAAATCACTCACACTCAGCCGAAGGTGTATTTTTAGTGAATCACTCGAGAGCGGCATTGAACTTATTCCTACCATAAGCTTGCCAAGTAATCAATCCTCCTCCTTTTTAACTTTTATACCTTTGTAAATATCAAGAGGACTTTGTGGGTTAAGGGTTAGGCTTGGGTTAAAGGTAGGTGGTTGGGATAGTGGTTAGTGGTTAGTAGAAAAAGGGCGAAAAGCGTAACAAGTGTCGGTCTTCGTAAGACTTTCTATTTTTGTAACTTTTTATTTTGATGAAGCTTTTATTCAAACAAAGTTATTTTTGATAAACTTGTTTGTTTATTTTCTTTTTGCTTCATCATCAACATTTTTATTTTTTTGATCATCTTACGAAAAACCGAACTTGTTACTAAAACAAAGGGTTAAAAATAAAAAGGTTTTGGTGGGTAAAAGGGTTTTTGGTTTGGGTGATGAAATGAAAATGTTTAGGCTCAAAGGGGTTAACTAGGGGGATTTTTGGGTATGTGGTAAAAGAAAAAGAAAAAAAATGGTGTAGAAATAAAAAGGGTTAGTCCTAATGCCTCCATCATTTACTTACTCGGGTTTTAGTTGATAAGGACCGGGAATGTATCGTCAAGGCAAGTTCTAGAGTTGTAAGAACCAAGCGGCTATTCACACAAGAAACGAAAAATGAGCATTTAGTCTAAAGATGTAATTTTGTATGCTCAATAAAGGCACAAAACTCACTTTTGTGGGAATGGGTTTTTATGTGATCAAGTATATATAATCAAATTTTAACTAAGCTTGCCATGCCTTTTCATAATTTTCTTATGTTGGTTCTTTTTATCAATACGCTGTCGGTTGTAAATTCGTAAAAATATAACCTTTTTGAGAACTTGAATTTCCCGAGTTAAACCTAGACAAGTAAGAAAAATGAAAAAAAAAATTTTGAAAAAAAATTGGGGTGATTAGCGGTTCCAATAGAGTTTTGTGTAAGGCTTGTATTTAGGACTTGCAAAATTCCAAGGTTTTAGCATTCCCCCCACACTTAAATTACACATTGTCCTCAATGTGTCCCAAAAATAAATTTTTAGGTTGATTAGATGTGTATAATGGTGTTAAAAAGCAAAAATTTTGTGTTACTGGGCGCTGAACACGGCCCCGTGTTATCCGGGCACGGCCCCGTGTTCAAGTGCCAGTAACAAAATTAAAACAAGAGAAGCAGAAGTCTGGACACGGGGGCGTGTCGGGTGAACACGGCCCGTGTCCAGTTACCAGAACTGGGCGTTTTTCTGCAGGTGGTTCAGCACGGGGCCGTGTTGGTTGGGCACGGCCCGTGTTGAACCTTCTGAAATGGAGAGAATTGTCGGGTTGCCTTGTTCTTGTGCATGAGGTCATTTTTCTCGTTCCCCTTTTCATCCCTTACCACCATGAATGTGTTTTATTCATTAAAAACCATCCAAACTTTGAAAACCATCATTTCATTGCATCATAGAGATAACTTACATAATCCTAAATTAAGATTAAACTAGATAAAACAAAGAAATAATAAACCATGGAGTCCTAGCCTCTACTTTATTTTAATTAGCAAAATTTCCAAGAAGTAACTAATCTTGGTTAGACAGGGCCTTATTGAACTCCTTCTTCCGGGTGTGGTTCTCCTCATATGTCGGCGAGCCATTCTTCCACCTCCCTTGGAAGGAGAAAAGAAGGCTCATTGGCATCAGTTTGAAGAGTTTCGATTTCCACCGGGATCTCTTGTTGGTGTTCCACGGGAGGTTCCGCCGGAAAGTCTTCCCACCCGGTAGGGTTGTTAATTCTGAGTGCCAGGTTCCAATCCTGTCGAGGGAGGACTGGTTCCATCGGGGGTGCTACAAGAATATTTAACCTCTGGTGCAAGAGGTTAATTTCTTGGAAGCTGCTTTCAAGTCCAATCGTAAGATCGTTAATACGGTCGATTAGGACCTCCTCTACTGATGTCATTTCGTCGAGAGCCTCCCTTAATGCTATCACATAGTGCACAAGTGTAGCTTCAACGGAGGGTCTCCTTCCTCTTCGGCTGTTTGACGAATGCACAGAAGATGTTTCGCTGTTTTCACTCGACATCCTACGAAAAATAAACTAAAAATAGTTTATTTAATGAAACAGTGACCGGACACGGCCCCGTGCTCATTGAGCACGGCCCCGTGTTCATCTTTCTGCAGAATTTTGGAGCAAGGAAACTTGGATTTTTAAGTTATTTTCTGAACTTGTGGGGTCTTTTTAGTCACTAATAACTTAAACAATGTTACATAACATGTTTTTACCAAGATTCCTTGAACAAAACTCATTAATCCTTACCACAAAGTTGGAAGAATTCAAACTTTTGATGGTAGTTCTTGGAGAAAGATGGAGAAGAAGGAAATGGCTAAAAGAGGAAAGGACAAGATGGGTTGTTGGAACCTTCTTTTAGACTTACCTAGGATAGTTTGAGAGAAGATTCCTGCAAATATCTGTCCCAAGTTGGTCCAAATGTGCAGAATTCTTGGCTGCATTTATAGAAAACGACAGCATCCTGGACACGGCCCCGTGTCCAGTGGACACGGCCCCGTGTGCAGGTGGAGTTCTGACACAGTTTGTCTGTATTCTGACGTACTGATCAGAATGGAATCTTTCGATGGACACGGGGGCGTGTTGGCTGGACACGGCCCCGTGTCGAGGGACTGTTTTATGAAGTTGTCTAGCTTTTTAAGGAACTCGTTAGTATCGGGTGGCTCCTGATTGGTTGGAACAACCCCAAAGTGCCTAAGATACCTTAATTGTCCTAGACTAAGGCGAGAACGCAAGAGGTTGTCGGTGAGGGTAATTCCTATTTTTATTCTAGGTGGACAAGTCCAACCCTTTCCCGGGCTCTCGTTAAAGAAGGTGTATGCCGAATCGCTCAGGTCTATGTATGCACCGAATGAAGTCGATGGAGAGTCCTTCACGGCACAATCGACACAGGGACGACTATCGTCCAAGTCTTTGCTAGGTACGGAGGTACTTTTGGGAGCAACGAGGTTGTCGGAATGCGGTTCCAGCATTTCGTCATGGTCATCGTCTTGGGGTGGATCAATAAAATCCTTCCTAAACTCTTTTAACCAATTCAGAATTAGCTTTTCTAGTTGAAATAACTCATCAAGGAGCATTTCCCCTAGAATATCTGGCTGGGCGCATTCGAGGGAGAAATAGTGCTTATTTTTACTTTCGCCCCTCTTAAGGTTATAAGAAGTCGGTGGGTCCATGTAGTGGGGCCTATAATTTAGAAAGTAGCATTTTACTTCTTCATGTTTGCCACCACATAATTGACACCACGTACTATAAGAGTGCCGAAAGTAAAAACAATTACTATCACTCATGTTTATGTCAGAAATTACTAACCGCCGGGATCTAACGGTTCTGTTTTCAGTAACTGAATCTTGGGCACGGGGGCGTGTTGGGTGAGCACGGCCCCGTGTTCAGCTTACTGTCTGACGTAAAACAGGATTGCCAGTTCCAATGATTTAGCACGGGGGCGTGTTCAGCGGGCACGGCCCGTGCTGAGCTCTGCAGAAGCTGAAAAACTAAGAAAATCCTAAAAAATAAAAAAGAAAAAGAAAAAAAAATGATTAGGCCGTTGATTCCTAACTTTCTTAAAATCCTTGTGTCCCCGGCAGCGGCGCCAAAAACTTGATGTGCGTTGAAGTGTTATATTTATTAGGTGTATATTTTAAGCCCTTTTTAACACTTATTTTTAGCCAAGTTTTAAATTTATAAAACACGATATTTTACTAACACTAAACACACATATGGGCAAGTGCACCCATCGTGAGCGTAGTATAGCGTTGGTAAGATACCGAGGTCGTCCAAGGACACAAGAGCTTTTAGTACCGGTTTATCCTCAACGTCTAATCAAAATAAAAATTTAGAAAAAGGTTTTAAACTAAGAAAAATAAAAACTAACTAAAATGCTGAAAATAAAAATAAAAGTAAAAACAGATAGACAAGATGAATCACTTGGTTCCGACTCGTATCTAGTATAACCTTTGATTATTTCCGCACTTTTGCACATAATTAAGAGATTATCTTAGTTATTGTAGTAGGCCCCTCTTTTGAAGGTGACGTTACCCTCACCCCAGTAGTTTGAGTCAGCAAGGATACAATCCTAAAAGGGTGGATTATTGGAAGATAATGAATTAAGTTATTAATGCAGTATTATGGTAGGCCCCGCTTTTGGCGGTGACGTTACCCTCGGCTAAGTAGTCTGAGTCAGCAGGGATACAGTCCTAAATAGCCGGGTTATAGTATTAATAGTAGTTAACTTATGAGGGGATCAGAGAGTTTGGACCCCCGCCATCCAATACCGTGAAGCATTGAAGGAGGTCCTACTAAATTTGACCCAGGTCCATTGCAGGACCTCTAAACGCTGAACAATGGCAAGACCTTTACCAAACCGTTCCCTTAACCCCCGACCAGGTAGCCAACATACCTCCATATAGACCGTGGAGATATGAATGGTGAAAATCTTTTATTTTATATAGACAGTAAAATAATGCCAAGACACCACGGACAAACGATAAGGAAAGATCACCTTCAACATAAGTAACTAGTTATTAAAGTCATTAATACAAAACCAAATAAAAAGTGCAAAAGATTAGAAATAAAAAAGTATTATACTAGACACTTTGTCTTCACCAAGTGATGTAAGAGACTTAGGAAAACATGGCCTTGATTGTCAAGAACTCTTACGATCAATCTTGGATCCCGAGACGACTCACACACTCTACGATGGACAATGGATGATGGTGGTGGATGATGGTGTTGTGATGGTGGTGGGTGGTGGATGAAGTGTGAGAGAGGTGGTGTGCCAAGGGATGAGTTGAAATGAATCCAAGCACTCCTATTTATAGGCTGAACAGAGAGCTGGGCACGGCCCCGTGTCCGCTGGGCACGGCCCCGTGCCTGTCTGACACTCTCTCTCCTCATTAATTGTAATTCGCAATTACAATTAATGCGCCTGCTGTACTTTCGCCACGCCCCCGTGTTCACTGGGCACGGCCCCGTGGTGGGCAATAGAAGCTTCTATAGGTTTGTCTTTTCTGCTGCTTCTTGGGCACGGCCACGTGCTGGCTGAGCACGGGGCGTGTTCAGTATTCTGCCTTCTCTATTTTGCTTGGGAAGATGCCGTTGAGGGGTCGGGCAGTCCACTTATGTTCCTTTCCTTGTATTTATGTTGGATTTAGCTGTCTTTTTGCTTCTTTTGTGTTTTTGAGCTCATTTAATCCTGAAAATACAAAAGGAAGACAAAAACACTCTTTTTCCAATATTAGTACTTAAAAGGGTTAGTTTTATGTCTCATTTGATGTAATTTATATGTTGCATTTTACACACATCAAATACCCCCACACTTGAACTTTTGCTTGTCCTCAAGCAAAACTCTTTAATATGTGGCTTACACTCCCAAATGGAATGGGTAGAAGAGAAGGTTTTTGGCTTGTCGTAGAGTGTTGGGAATCCAAGATCTTTTTGGGTTTTATTTTTATCTATTTACAATCCTATTCGTAATGATTTATTTAGAACGTTTCATAGGAAAAATTACTTATTTGGGCATAACATGCCTTTTTAAATACAGGTTATTGGGAACCCTAAAGACACACCATAAAGTTTACGGCCCCCTCACTATAATCTGTTATCATCCCTCTCCATCCTAACTGCTCACCCTAAGGCCATCCGTACTCATAAAGCCCCTTGTGGGGCGTTATGCGACACGTGTCGTGTCGTGTCGCATAACGTCACACAAGGGCTTTATGGGGCGTTATAACACTAGAGCTCGTAGTCATAAAGCCTCTACCCATCATTACCTAATTATTAATTTTTGTTTTTATTAATTAATTATAAAAAAACCATTCTTTATTTTGATTGGTCAATGGTTGAAAAGGAAAGCACATAACGCCGTGAAATATATGGCACCTGCCCCCATTTTTTCCCCCATAACACCGCCCGTCGCGGTGTGCGGGGCGCTATGGGGGCGCTATCTTTGAATTGGGCGCCATATAAGGCCCCATTACACAAGGTCTAAACGGGAACCGATCAAGATGGCTTCTTCATCTCTAACCACTACTGGATTGTCAGGTATATCATGATCCCTAAAGTGTTTTCAATTAGATATTAAAAGAACTGATTAACATGTGGTATCAGAGCAATGTTACTCAGTTCTTTAATTCCCTTATGATCTGGAATTGGATAATTATATATAACTAGGGGGTTGCCCCGCCTGCGTTGCGGGGCACTAAGCCGAATATTTCTCTATCATCACATGTACGTCCGTGTTTTGGTTACCTGTACATACTACTTATAACACGATCTCAAAAGAAATTACATTGAGTCAACAAAATAAATTAAAACACTGTCATACTTTTGCTTAAGAAAAACAAAAATGATAGAAAAACTATAATTTTAAACTGAGGGCAAGATTGTAATTTTTCAGGATAAATGAGCGTGTGCCATGAAGTCGCCTGGCACGAATAAAAATTACAATGAGTCAAACAATTAAAATAAAGGACTACCACAATTTTCTAAAAAAAAAAAAAAAGGCATGACTATATTTTACACTCGGGACAATATTGTAATTTGACTGGGAAAGCAAAGAAAAACGATGCAAAAAATTGTAAATTTAAATTGAGGCTCAAATCGTAAATTGGCTGGGAGGAAAAAAGCAAAAATAATGGCAAAATTGTAAAATTAAATGGGTCAAAATCGTAATTTTTAATCGAGAGCAAAATTGAAATTTTTAGTTGGGGGTAAAAGCATAATTTTATTTTGAACTGGGGGTAAAAACATAATTTTGAACTGATGGCAAAATCGTAATTTTAAAGCGGGGATAAAATCGTAAATTGGTTGGGACAATGGTGGAGTTCCAGGCAGTTGCCTGACACTACTCCTCCATCTTGTGTCTGTAGTTATACACTGGGGGCAAAATCGTAATTTGACTGAGAAATCAAACAAAAACGATGACAAAAATGTAAATTTAAATTGAGGGTAAAATCGTAATTTAGCTGGGAGGAAGAAAACAAAACTAATGGCGAAACTGTAAATTTAAACGGGTTCATCTTGTGTCTGTAGTTATACACTGGGGGAAAAATCGTAATTTGACTGAGAAAGCAAACAAAAACGATGACAAAAATGTAAATTTAAATTGAGGGAAAAATCGTAATTTAGCTGGGAGGAAGAAAACAAAACTAACGGCGAAACTGTAAATTCAAACGGGACAAAATCGTAATTTTGAACCGAGGGCAAAATCGTAACTTTGAACCGAGGGCAAAATTTTAATTTTTCACTGGGGGCAAAAGCATAATTTTATTTTGAACTGGTGGTAATGACAAAATCGTAATTTTAAAGCGGGACAAAATCGTAAATTGGTTTGCCCCCAAAAAGGCAAAAAAGTCAAAATAATAATAATAATAATAAACCACTCTTCACGGAAGTTGTAAAATGTAATAGAGTTAATATTATAATATTTTATAGTACAGGATAAAAAATAATTATTATAGTATTTAGTTATTATAGTATACTAATAATAAATATAATAATAACAAACTAATAGTAATAAAATAAAATAGATTAAAAATGCCTACTGTTCAAAAGGCAAAAAAGTCAAAATAATAATAATAATAATAAACCACTCTTCACGGAAGTTGTAAAATGTAATAGAGTTAATATTATAATATTTTATAGTACAGGATAAAAAATAAATATTATAGTATTTAGTTATTATAGTATACTAATAATAAATATAATAATAACAAACTAATAGTAATAAAATAAAATAGATTAAAAATGCCTACTGTTCATGAGGACTTCTTATTAATATAGATAATAATATAGATAATAATAATAATAATATTAAGAAGAATTTCGAATACGCATTCTTGATGCTTTTGTCTGTTTCATGAAATTCGCTTGAAATTCAATTTTAGATTTCGCTGTTATTTTAATATGCATAAAATTAGCATGCGACGAACAAACAGTTTTAGTCCTTTTAAAATTAATTTAATTTTTTATGACGGCAGTAATATGATGCCAATTTTGTTGTTGGTTTGTCATAGTTCCATCACAAATTAATTTGTTTGGTAACTTTATGCTTTTTGTCAGTTGTTTTTTTTTTTTAATTCTAAAGCCACCATTAATTCAATGGATTCTTTATGAATTATACTTATTTGAAGATTTCTTTATAATCTAAATTAATTTTAAATTGAAATAAGTGGCTAGAGTGGATTAATTTGTTTCCATTGAATGGTTATTTCAAACCTTTAGTTAATTATTATGTTGAAATTAGCTTGTTTTATTTATGACTATTGACATTAATGTTTCGTATGATATCACCTAATTTTGTGATAGATTAGATTTTGATTATGTTTTCTAAAGTTGTGTAACTTTATCTCCAAGTTTCGTATAAATATTATTTTATTTTTATAAACGAATAATTAAATTGGATAAATCTAACTTTTAAATAATCATTCAACTAATTTTTTTGATTGATTTAAAATTTGCTTAGCTAAAATAATTTTTTTTTCAAGTTCTCACTTCTGCCCAAAGGTGATATGTTTACTTGTGGCGTTATTTAGTGAACTTAAGCATAGTCACTTAGGTGTATGTCCTTATTATATGAACAAACATAGTGTAACACTTATTATATTTGTTCATATAATATACACATGACTTCTGCCTAAGATGCATGAGCGTTTCATTTCTGCCCAAAAGTGATGTGTTACACTCATGTCTCGCAAACTTTGACTTGTGCCTAAAATTATGGTGTTTCAACTTCTGCCCAAAGGTGATGTGTTACACCTAATCTGCACAGTCTGATTGTTCATAATACTTGTATGATTGGCCATAGCCAAAGCGAAAACCGTCATTCAAGTAGAACCTTATTTAAAATTGGTATGTACAAATAACGTTATCACAGTTTCCTTACTATAATGGTCTTGATTTCCGCCTGCCTTAGTTTTAGGTTACCCATAAGTCACTCTAACTTCTTCTTTTGGAATGTATCTTATTCTTCTCATTTTAATCCACTATCTGCTCCTGTTATGGCTATTGATACTTTGACTGGTGCGAACTATGCTTTGTGGAAGGATTCTCTTGACCTTACTCTCGCACTCATGGAGTTTGACTGTGCGCTAACTGAAAACGCTCCCCCTTCTCTTACTGATAAGAGTACTGAAGCTGAAAAACTACTCTATCAAAAGTGGGAGAGAGCTAATCGCTTGTCTCTTATCTTCATGAAAACTCGATAAGTCCTGCTATCAGGGGAGCCATTCCTGACGCTGCTACAGCTAAGGAATATCTGACTAATGTGGAGGCTCAATTCCAAGGGACGTCTAAGGCGCAAGCCAGCACCCTCATTTTGAAATTGGTGACTACAAAGTATGATGGGATCAGCGGTATTCGTGAGCACATCCTGAAAATGAATGGCATGGCCCAAAAGCTCAAGGGATTAAGCATGGAGATTAGTGATGGCTTTCTGGTGCATTTTATCATGACGTCTTTGCCCGCATCTTATGAAGCATTCAAAGTCAACTATAACCTTCAGAAGGAGCAATGGAAGATGAACGAGTTGATTGCCATGTGCGTGCAAGAAGAAGAACGTCTGAAACTGGAGAAAGCCGATGTTGCTTACCTGATGACTTCTGATTCGAAGAAAAGGAAGGGGAACTACAATAAGAAGCCTAATGTAAAGGTCCAAAAGCGGGATACAGGTGCAAGTGCTTCTGGCTCTAATGACTCCAAAGGGAAGATTCACTGCAAGTTCTGCCGTAAGGTGGGACATAAGCAGAAGGACTGCCCAGACTTTAAGGAGTGGCTAGCCAAGAAAGGTGATAATCTTTTCGTGATACTTGAGTCCTTTAATTTAAATGTTCCATCTAATTCTTGGTGGTTTGATTCTGGTTCTATGGTTCATGTAACCAATTCCTTACAGGGATTCCATACAATCCGGAAGCTGGAAAGAAACCAAAGAACGCTTAAGTTGGGAAATGGAAAGCCGCTAGTAGTCGAGGCCGTGGGAACATTAGATTTAGTTATGAAAACTGGTTTAACTATTAGACTTTATGATACCTTATATATTCCTGAGATTACTCGGAATCTTGTATCAGGACCAAAGTTAGACGTAGACGGTTTTCTTGTTTCTCATGGTCATGGCAAACTTACTATCAGTTTTAATTCTCAAATATTTGGTTATGGCTTCTTGGATGGTGGTCTCTATCGATTAGAACTAGATGATGATTTTTCCAAGTCTTTGTTATCATATAATATTAATGAGAACTTAACAAAGAGAAAACGCAAACGAGACTTAGAAACTTCATCCATGTTGTGGCATCAACGTTTAGGCCACATTTCACGAGAACGCTTAACTCGACTCGTGAAGGATGAGGTCTTACCACCTCTCGATTTCAATGATTTTGGAACATGTGTCAAATACCTTAAAGGTAAAATGACATCAGCGAATAAGAAAGGTGCCACTAGGAGCTCTAATTTATTAGAACTCATTCATACTGATATTAGCGGCCCTTATAACATCGCTGACATAACTGGACACACTTCATTTATCACGTTTATTGATGATTATTCATGTTATATGCACTTGTATCTCATTAAAGAAAAATTCGAATCTCTCACAACTTTTAAAGACTATAAAGCTGAAGTTGAAAAAACAATTAGATCGTCAAATAAAAGTTGTTAGATCAGATAGAGGAGGCGAATATTATGGTCGACATACTGACGTGGGTCAGGCTCCTGGTCCATTTTATGAGTTTTGTAAGGGCCAGGGGATCGTGAACCAATATACTATGTCTTGTACTCCTCAGCAGAACGGTGTTGCTGAGAGAAGAAATAGAACCCTAATGGACATGGTACGCAGTATGTTAGCCAACTCAGGTTTGCCCTTATTCCTCTGGACCGAGGCCTTAAAAGCAGCTGTTCATATACTCAATAGAGTTCTTTCGAAGTCTGTCCCTAAAACTCCTTATGAACTTTGGACAGGAAGGAAACCGAGTCTTAGATATATGAAAGTATGGGGTTGCCTTGCCGAAGCTAAACTTTATAACCCTTTCTTAAAGAAACTGGATATGAAAACAACAAGTTGTTTCTTTATTGGATATCCAGATCATTCAAAGGGTTATAGATTCTATTGTCCATCCCATGTTACTCGTATTGTAGAAACCAAGCGTGTCGAGTTTCTTGAGGACTTTAAGGTCAGTGGGAGCAGTGAAAATCCTTACAATGATTTACAAGAAGTACAAGACGCGGGGGGGGGGGGAGACACTCGTCCATTTCATTACCTCCTATTACTACTCCTCTTGTACTCGATGCTGAACCGCATGCCACTGCACCACCTCCAACTCATTCAGAATTAAATGTTGCTCCGCATGTACCTGAGAATGAAGGACCCTCCAATGTCGAAGTTGAGAATCAACCTAGGAGGTCATCGAGGGCGAGAAGGCCTACTAATTTTGATGATTATGAAACCTACCTAGCTGAAGCCGTATCAGATGATGGAAAATTTACCGATCCTACCTCTTACAATGAAGCCATTAGTAGTGATCAGTCTTCTGAATGGAACAAAGCTATGATTGACGAGCTTGATTCCATGAAGAAAAATGACGTTTGGGATTTGGTTGAATTACCCGACGGTGTTAAACCCGTAGGATGTAAATGGGTCTTCAAAACAAAACTAAATCCGGATGGAAGCGTTGAACGATATAAAGCAAGATTGGTTGCAAAAGGCTACACTCAGAAAGAGGGAATCGATTATCAAGAGACCTTTTCATCTGTCTCTCGAAAAGATTCCTTAAGGATCGTCTTGGCCCTAGTAGCTCAATTTGATTTAGAGTTGCATTAGATGGATGTCAAGACTGCTTTCCTCAATGGAGACTTGTATGAAGACGTGTTCATGAAGCAACCTGAAGGGTTCAAACCTGAAGGTCAAGAACATCTTGTCTGCAAGCTGAAGAAATCCATATACGGTTTGAAGCAAGCATCACGTCAATGGTGTCTTAAGTTTGATGAAGTCATGAAGACGCAAGGCTTTATGAAGAACCAAGTGGATCAATGCACCTACCTCAAGATGAGTGGGAGCAATTTTGCCATACTTGTCCTTTACATAGATGATATTCTATTGGCAAGTAATAGCTTAGATATGTTGCATGAATCGAAGCGCTTACTCTCGCATAACTTTGACATGAAAGATCTCGGAGTGGCTTTTTACGTTATTGGCATCGAAATACACCGAGATAGAAGAAATGGAATTTTGGGCTTATCACAAAAGGCTTACATTGATCGTGTCCTTAGTCGATATAACATGCAACACAGCTCTCCCTCTGTAGCTCCAGTAGTTAAAGGAGATGTTTTCGGTTCTTTTCAATGTCCGAAAACTGAGGATGAAAAGGCGCAAATGAGAATGATACCTTATGCCTCAGTAGTTGGGAGCAATGTTTTAAAAACCGGTAAATATCGGCCGGTAATACCGGTATTACCATTTTTGGATGTAAATCCGGTCCGAAACACCCCGGTAAGTAGGAGAAACGACACCAACTTTGTACCACCGGTAAAATCCGGTATACCAGTTTAAACCGTTATACTAGTACCGGCTCAGGTCTGTTTCTGGGTTAGGATTTTACTTTTTATCGGTCCATCTCCATATTTACTATCAACTTTAACCTAACGACTTTTAATATTTTATCTCCATCGATCAAAATTCAAAACTTGCTTCATCATTCGTGACTTGTTTCAGACTTCCATCACTCCATCATGTGTTCCAGATTTACATCTTCATCCAATTTGGATTATTTTTTGAGTTGATGTTGTAATTTATGGAATTATACAGTTAACTAGCCAACCCGGTTGAACCGCCTGGTACAACCCGGTTCAAACGGTTAAACCATTTTTGTACCAATTCCGGTATGATTAAAAAACCGGATTTTAAAACATTGGTTGGGAGCCTTATGTATGCTCAAGTCTGCACTCGTCTAGATATCGCTTATGTTACAGGGATGCTAGGCCGTTATATGTCTAATCCTGGCCTTGATCATTGGAAAGCAGCGAAGAAAGTACTTCGATATCTTCAGGTGACGAAAGACTATAAACTGACTTATAGAAGAAGTGACGTTTTGGAAGTGGTTGGTTATTCTGATTCTGACTTTGCTAAATGCAAAGATGACAAGAAATCCACTTCAGGGTATATCTTTATGTTAGCCGGCGGACCTATTTCATGGAGGAGTCATAAACAACAGCTAACTTCAACATCCACTATGATGGCAGAATACATTGTTGTATATAATGCTACCTGTCATGGAATGTTGCTTAAGAATCTAATTACTGGACTCAAAGTTGTTAATTCCATATCTAGACCATTGAAGCTGTACTGTGATAACTCAGCTGCCGTTAACTTCTCGAACAGTAACAGTTCGACAGGAGCTGGATTATATCTTGATACAAAGTATTTGTTCGTACGTGAACGTGTTGAGGAAAATAAGCTTTGTATTGAGTATATAAGTACGAAAAATATGCTTGCGGATCCGATGACTAAAGGTCTCCCACCTAAAGTATTCGAAGAACATGTTTTGAAGATGGGCTTTTGTAAAGACCTTATTTAAATGCATATTGTACTTACTTACGTTTAATAAAATTTCCTCATTTGATTTGTTAGTCTCTAACTACGTTTTGCTAGCCTAATGGCGTAAAGATTATTATTATACAAATCATCGTTTAAGGGCTTACTTGTAAATTGATCCTTATTTTGCTTAGGTTTTAAATTTGGGATTGTAGTATGATTAATGGGGGTCCTGAGTTGAATAACTGACTCAAAGACTGTATTTTTCTGCTACAATTTTGGTTTAAAACTAAAATGAGTATTAACTCCTGATCAGGCTTACCTAATACTCATAATAAATGATCACTCGGCCAAGTGGGAGAATGTTAGCGTATATTATTTATTTAATTATTTAAATAATATATGGTGCCCTTATTGATCATTTATCTAATAACCAGATCAATTTACCTTAATATCTCTATAAAATTAACTGGGCTTTATTTGATGGACGTAAAGGCCCGTACTAGTTAATTAGGGTTTCCCCTTGGGTGTAGCATATAAATACAGGTTATTGGGAACCCTAAAGACACACCATAAAGTTTACGGCCCCCTCACTATAATCTGTTATCATCCCTCTCCATCCTAACTGCTCACCCTAAACGGGAACCGATCAAGATGGCTTCTTCATCTCTAACCACTACTGGATTGTCAGGTATATCATAATCCCTAAAGTGTTTTCCAATAGATATTAAAAGAACTGATTAACAAAAAATGCCCTTACCTAAAAACACTGCTTTTTACCCCCGATTTTTAATTGTAATAAAAAATATGTATACAACGCCAAAGTAATGTTTGTGTTGAAATTCAAAAGTTCTATCAACAAACTAGAAAACGCCATGCATAAGAACTTCGGAAGAAGGAATCGAAAATAAGCAGATGTTGGGCAAGTGGGTAGGCCGGAGGGGAGAAGAAACAATGAAGAAAGAAGATAAGCAGGACGGGGAAGCAAGATGGTGGTACTGTTTTGGTAGTTTTTAAAATAATGAACATAAACGGTTATTTTTAACAAATCATAGAGACGAAAAACATTATTAACTCTCTATTTATTTATATTTAATTTTTATAACACAGGAATTATGATCAATTCAAATAAACTAACAGAAGACGTAATTAACTCATTTGTTATGATTTAAATTACACTAAATCCGTCTTTGATGGGCTCGTACCCAATGGCTTTTTCAATTAGACCCAACCCCCCACTCTATTATTTTTTTTTCAAATTAACACATGAGATGTAGCAAAATTGACACTCGCATAGTCTCGCCATAACAACCAAATCATCCACATTAGACTGTGGGGTATGGTGGGGCTTGGGTTGGGCATTTGGTGACACGTGTAAAGGGAGGCCGCCCACTGCCAGGATACGTGTCCGCGGGGTATGGCGGGGCGTGGGTTGGGCTTGGGTTGGGTGCACCGCGTGGCAAATGTTAAAAAAAAAAATAATACAAAAAATTTATAAAAAAATCACACAACATTTATAAAAAACCTAAAACTTCATTAAAATTTTAAAAATTACATAATCCTAAAAATTACATAACTTCTAAAAATTACAAAATAAAAAAACCTAAAGCGTTAAAAAAATTTCAAAAAGTTCGATCTTGTCGAACGCCTTCTTTTCCACGCTTCGAAACTCTATGTTTGCCACCGCCACCCGGTCCTCGTGGCTTAACTCGCCACCGGGAACCGCTTCGTAGTAAGCCTTGAAACGCTCGAGCTTGGGCCGTAGGTCGCGCCATTTATGTTGGCACGCGTTGAGGTTGTGGCGGTCGTTACCGACGTTCTGTCGGTAGGCCGCGAATGCTTCCGCCCAATATTTTGTTTGGCCCGGTGGCCGGCCCTTCATAGCGTCGACGACGCTAGTTACGAGTGCCATTTCTTCTTGACGGGTCCAGGATGCCATAGTGGTGTTGTTCGTGGGATGGGGGGGACCAGCGGGGTAGCGGGTTCAAGACAGTGGGTGTAGCCGGTGGGGTTTTGGTTCGTGGGATGGGGGGACCGGTGGGTTGGGGTTCCAATATATAGGGCTTTGGGGACCCGGTGGGGGGATGGGTCACCAGTTTGAATTTCAAAATTTAAACACCCGCCTGCCCACGTGGCGGGTGACCCAATGAGAAGATGCCACCTCGCTTCGCCATACCGTCCCACGCCCGGCTTGAAACCCAAGCCCCAAGGGGCCACGCCCAAACCCAAGCCCACCCGGGGTGGTCACTTGGGCGTTTTACCCCAACCCACGCCCAAACCCCCGCCCCATACCCCACGGCCTTACAATCATGTTGGTGTTAATTAGGTTCTTTGTTGTTGCTCCCCTTTTTTCTAAAGTAATGTTAATTGGGTCAAGTTTTAGTAGTCTCTTATGACCGAATTTGTCATTTTGTGAAAATGTCAATGAGAAAGTATGCTGCATTTGTTTAATATTATGAAATCAATTATTCCTAATTTAAAAATAGGTTAGATGGGATAGAGTTAAATGCGATTTTCCTCTATGTTGTTTGTCGATATTAACTAGTTGAGCCCAAAATCCAAATTTTTAACAAGTTTACGCTGTTTGAATATATATATATTTTTTCTTTTTTTTGTTGTGAAATTATGTTTGATGCTCGCTCATACACATGAAATATTTTTGGTTTTTGTTCAAGGAAATGAAGATTGAAAAAAACAGGTATTCACGGCCTACTTTGATTCATTACCTCGCTTCTCATTCGAGAGTTGACAATAGAAAGAAATCAAAGCAACTCAATTACAGACAAAATATTAATCATACAATATAAACATAAAAATTTATAGATGGTGATCAAGTCTTTATTAGGGTGAGAGGGCACTCCCCTCTTATAGTCCTGTTATGTTTTTTTAACTTTTTAGTTATGTTGACTTCATTAATTCCATAGGTAAAAGAAGAAGCTCTGCAACTTGCTCGAATATTCGAAAGTGTTGGAGTTTTTTAGTTATATTGACTTCATTAATTATATTTGTAAATGGTAAATATGTGGATAGACCATAGTTTTCTACGTGTTCCCTAGGTGTAAATAGAGGTGTACAAATCGGTTTTTTTCAAAAATCGGTTTCGGTTATTAATCGAACCGGTTTTTTCCATCCAAAATGAAAACCGGTTTTTTTAATAACCGGTTTCGGTTACTAACCGGTTTTTCAAGTCCAAAACAATAACCGGTGTAACCGGTTGGGATCGGTTTTTAACCGGTTTTTTAAAACCGGTTTCGGTTATTAACCGGTTTTTCATACCAAGAATCCTAACCGGTCTATAACCGGCGGTTCGGTTATAAAACCGATTCGGTTATAAAAAAACCGGTTAAAAAAAACCGGTTTCGGTTTTTTTCCCGGTTTCGGCTCTAAAACCGGTTTTTTTGTACACCTCTAGGTGTAAAGTCATCTTATTCTGCTGTGTAAAAAAATGAAGATAACGGTGAAGCTAGAAAATATTTGTTTTACAACATGAAAATAGAGTGGTTGTTGCTGAAAGTTTGTGCATTATTTTATTATTCCATATATAAATAAGCAACAACTTTGTGCATATGTTGGTTGTACCATGGGCTTAGGGAGTTTTTCAAAAAAAACTTTGATTTTTCACTTTTAACCCAAATATTTTCATATTTTGTATTTTAACCCTTTTTAATTTTTTTACTTTTAACCCAAACTTTTCCATCTTAAATAATTTAACACAACACTTTATTATTTACAACTTTGGTCACCCATACTTTTTATCTTTCGCAAGTTTTACGTTTCGTTCTAAATTTTGCAAGTTAACACGTCGTAGCGTGCATTTGAGGTTCAACGTTTTTTGCTCTATTTTTTCATATTTAACAGACCCGTCGCAACGTGTCCATTTTTTTCCTTTTTGACAAGTTCGCCGCAACAGGCGGGTCCTAGATCGACTAAGTTATTATTTTATACGTTTTCCGTTTCTGGTTAATTTCTTCACATTAACACACTGTAACGTGTGTACGTGGTTCAACGATTTTAAATTTGCTTTTCGTTCAGTATAATTTTTCCCATTTTATCTATTTTATTTTTACGATGTTTAGAGTCGATGCCGTTGTGGCATTGGTGCTACTTGGCACTGTTTTACGAACGTTTTTAACCTATTAATTTTTTTACTAATATTTTGTCACGGTTTACCCCTATACTTCCTTTACTTAAAAACTATTTTTACGTGCATATTTTATGTACGGGTAGGTATAAATATCATTTGTTCTACATTCTCACGTAAACTTTTTTTATAGGCGAGTCAGGTCAAATACAATACGTTTTCGTTTAAAGAAACCATTTTACGTGCATATTTTTATGTATGTTTTGGTATAAATTTAAGTTGGTCTACGTTTCGACGTAAACTTTTTTGAAAAATGATTCAGGTCAAATATAATGTTTTTCGTGTTTATTTTATGTATGTTTCGTAAAGTTTGTTTCTAACCGAGTGAAGTCAAATTATGGTTTCTTTTTCTCCCTTTTTTTTTCGAAAGCTCTAATTAATCCCTTTCGATTACATGTGCAGATTTTCCTTCATACCTGTTACGTTTTCTATGTATGAGTTGGGTCACATATAATACGTTATGATTGTTCGATATGAATTTCATAGAAAGACCTCTACAAATTGAATCATTAGTAGTACCTCTTAAGGACATAGAGGTAAATGAGAAACTTAAGTTCATAGAAAGACCTCTACAAATTGAAGACAGAAAAGTCAAGAATCTCAAACACAAGAAATTAATTCTAGTCAAAGTAAAATGGGACTACAAGAGAGGACCAGAATACACGTGGGATCTTGAATCAGAGATGCAGAGGAAATATCCACACCTGTTCCAGTAGACCTCGAGGACAAGTTCTAAAACAAGGTGGGGAGGATATAACAACCCTCCTAAAATAATTCCGACACCCCTAAACTATTTATAACACCTCTATACGCCCTAAAATACACCCTGTATACGAAAACAGGTCCCAAAATACCTTTATATAATTAAAAAATAAAATAAAAACAATAAAATGAGTCTGTCGCGGGGCGCGACAGACTATTTTTGAGTCTTCGCGGGCCACGACCGAGTGACGGGTGGTTAAACCCTAGCCCGCCACGTGGCATAACACCCGGGCAAGCTACACTTGTGATTCGACGAAGCTAGGCCCTACGTACCCTAGCTCGCGGGGCGCGTAAGCCCCTTGTGTGGCTTTCGCGGGGCGTGACAAACCTGACGATCAGCCCTATATAAGGAGGCCATCGGCCTTCAGTCCCAACTCGTTCAAAACTTTACTTTCTTTCTCAATTTCAACGTAGCAATTATAATATCGGGCATAATACCCCCCTAAAATAACGAAGTTCTGCCTCGTTGTAAGTATTTTAAACCCCGGTTACGTATTAGATACGCTGCCCGATTGATCTAGTACTCCGTAACGGATGTCGAGACTCTGCCCGACGTAGCCGTTGTAGTTCTGTCTCGAGGAGGGTATACCTAATGTAAATATTGGGTTATTATACTAACGTGTGCGCATTGTTTAATTAATAGATAATATATAACCAGGAAATCACAAAGGAAAACCCTAAAATAGCAATGTGAGTAATCCTCCTTTTTGCAACTGTTTTTACAAAACCTCATATGTTTTAAGTTACATTTCACAGTGATTGAGTATTTGTAAATTCTACAATTATTGTCGGTATGTTGGGGTTTTGTATACAAAATTTGTTACTACACTGTGAGTAGTAACATGACCACAAGTCGAGTTGACAGTACCGTGGGTGGTAATTAAAGTAGAAAAATAAACAAATGTAATTGCGAGACCGCCCTCAATAACTGTAAACTGATAAAACCTATCTTGATTAAATTGGGATTCACTCACCAGTATTTTCCACTGAAAAAATGTTTTTAAACGCGTTTCAGGTAACAAAATGTGAAAGGCAAAGAGAAGCCAGCTGGACAGCACTGAAGGCTTGAAAAAGTGGCTATAAAGTTACCTAAATAAAGAAGATGTTTTATTTCAATAAAATAGGGTTTATCCCTATAAATCTGTTTGTAACGAAAACTTGGGTTTTATCCCAATATAATTATTAATATAAAATGTGGTGTTTTACTCTAATAAAATATTTCCTAACTCTGGTCCTGATGAAACTTCCGCTGCCAAATAATGATAAACACCGATACCACCATCTCTGAGTAGGCCGCGGCCGCCCGCCTCCCGAGGCAGGGGTCGGGGGTTGCGACAAGCACTGACTAGCTGGCAGGCCTCCTCCTACTCCTTCATTCTCCGGCTATAAATAGAGGACTCTACCTCCAGGTTTAAGGATCCGATTTCTCACTCTTTTACTCTTAACTCACACTTATCCTCAGAGCAATACTTATTCTCACGCCAGAGGGTGGTCACAAGGAGAACTCCCCTATTATCCTCCTTGTAGCGAGTCACCGGTGTTGTTGTTTTGCAGGATACTCTCTGAAAGATCAGCTAAACGGTTAGTGAAGAAAGAGATTGAACCACCCTTCACGAGACGACCAAGTGGGATAACCTAGTGTTGACCAGTGTTTCATCAGGCTATATTACGCAACGTTTGTACGGGTATGAGATTACTAATCACACCCTCTCACACTATCAACGTATATTTGATTCTAACTCTTTGTCTGATCACCGATCTGTGCATTCGTATCTAGTAAATCTAACCTCATCTTCTTAATAAGACCATATATAATTTCCCCATAATATTTGGTCATTTAGATAATGACATTGTGATCATTGGGGTTGGTGTAGGGCCGTTCAAAAACTCGGAGCTTGCTTGTGTTTAGCTCGTAAAAAGGTCGCTTGATATGGCTCGGTTTGAAACTAACCCGAGCCGTCTCGGCTCGGTTAGAAAGTGAGCCTAGCTCGGCTCGGTTCGTAACGAGCCAAATTGTCTCGGTTTGGCTCGCTTGTTAGCTCGGCCCGGCTTAGCTCGGATTATTATACTTTCAATATGCTTTATTTAATATACACGTAGTATTTTATAGAGTATTGGTTATTATTTGCAAGTATTTAGAAGTTTAGTTAGATATCTTTGACATATTTGAGGGTTGATTAGGATGCTAATGAACTTAATATTGTATTTCGTTGAGATTTGAAACTTATCTTGTATTTGATAGAACTTGATTTTGGTTTGTAATATAGTAGATTGAACTTATTTTGGATATGTTCTTTTGAACTATTGAATGATATCTTAGAATATTGAATTTTGAAAGCTATGTATTAAATTTTTTTTAAAATTCGAGCCTAACCGAATCAAGCCGAGCTTGAGCGAATTTTCAACTCGGTTACAAATCCGAGACGAGCCAGCTCAATTTATAATCGTGAACAGCCCTAGGTTGGTGGCCCAATAATAGAGGTAAAGCCTTTAGTAGCTAAGGTTTGGAGTTCACGGATTAAAAAAAAAAAATTCTTCATTCTAAAAGAATGACATATAGAAACTAACTCTGAACTTGATTTGTTATCAAATTAGGTAAGATTATACGGTCTTTTAATTATGAAAAAAATATATAGAGCATATATAATCAATAATCAATAAATAACAGATATATAATGACAGCAGCAGGACATTATATTCAACAAAGAAAACCTATCTATCTTAGATGGATCAGAGTCAGATTTCTTGTAGGCCAGCGGGTGATCGGATACCTCCCCTATCCAGAAAACATGTATGGTTAGTTGCACAGACGTTAGAAGCCGACGACATGATCGGTGACCAAATTTTCTTTAGCATACATGACCCACTATCTCAATATCGGTGTCGAGTCCCTGAGCTGGTTGGGAGACGTATCCGAGGCCGTTTCCATGGATGGGTGATTATGTCCAACCATCCATACAACGTCATGTGGTCACTTTGGAACCCACTCACTTCTAAGCTCACCCGTCTCCCGCCATTGAATCATGAAGATGGAGATATTAGTGAATGTTGTTTGCCGTCCCCTCCGGATGACCCTGGTTCAATTCTTCTTTTAACCAGAAAGGGAAAACCTACATTTGTTTTTTGTAGGCTTGACCGCAAAAGAAAGAGGTTGAGATGGACGGAAATGTCATACGCTAAACAACTAAAAAACATAACCGGAGAAGATGGTTTCGTGCATAGTTTAACTTGTTGCAACGGTAAATTATATGCCTTGAATACCGATGGTGATGATTTTCTCATAGAGGTTGACATTGTGGTTAAGGCTAGAGAAGTTGTGATAAGTCTATTGCCGTTTGTGAAGTTACCTAGTGACAATCATGTTTCCGGACCTTATAATTGCTTCTTTTGGCCATTTCTGAAAGGAACTTGTTCCGGGCTGTTCATCGTTATACTATATTTTAAATGGAAACTTGTTTGTTCTGTCCGCTTAGTTAAACTGGACATGACCCGCAAGTTGTTGGAGGAGATGGAAGACCTTGATGACGGTATATGTTTTTTGGATTTTGATTGTAACAATGTCCCCGTCATTGCCTCAGAACTCGGGGGTGGTTATATACACATGCTTTGCGAAGAGGACAAGGCTACGCACTCATACAACGTCAAAGATAAAACTTTGGCCCTATCTTCTATGCCTCGTTTAGATTTACCACCACCAACGTCGGGGGAGTCACGCACCAGCTATGTCTCGGTTTGGTCCATCCCTGAATGCAGGTATATATTACTTTTAACTGAATTTGTGCTAGTTTATCATAAATGTTATTTAAAAAACAAGAGTCAACTGTCATTTTCGTCTCTGTGGTTTGTCCAATTATGCCAGTTCAGGCCAAATTTTAAATTTGTATCATTTCCGTCCCTAACATTTTTGAAACATGGCAGTTCCGTCCAAAAAAACATAAGTTAATTGTCATTTTCGTCCCTGTGCTTGTCGAATTATTCTATTCAACCTTAGCGTTTTGGATGGAATTGGCATTTTTCAAGAATGACAGGAATGAAATGGTACAAATTTTAAATTTGGCCTGAACTAGTATAATTGGACAAACTACAGGGACGGAAATGACAATTAACTAAAAAAAAGTTACTTAAGATCTTACTTTGTGGTGTAGGTTGAAAGGTGATCATGGAGAAATCAATCATATGGTTGATTCTAAACATGAAGAGGACAAGGAAGAAGATGTTACAACTGCGGTTGAAGTTAATAGCATGACGAACCAACAAGACGAGTCATACCTGTTTAATATTCCGTTTCATGTGTTGGAGATGATTATGGAGTTTTGTGTTGATATCGACTACGTCAACTTTCGTGCTACATGCAAGCAACTAACAGCACCCGTGACTCGATGGAGCAATAGAGCATCAGTAACAAGGTTGCGGAGATATTCATTAGTTTCACCATGGTTGATGGTCTTAGACAAAGATCAAGGCGTTATCACTTTTACCGATCCAATGTTTGGTGACCAGTACTCCATAAGATCACCTACAGAACTGAAGGGAGATTTACAAATATGGTGTTCAATGTATGGCTGGTTGTTGATGTCTAAAGGTACAGAAAGCATGATGTTGTTTAACCCGTTCACAAGTGATATCCGCAAACTTCCAAATCTAGAAGTTGATTTCTTAGACAGTTTTTGTTTGTCAACACCACCTACCTCCCCCGACTGTATGGTTGTTGGATTCGGTGGATGTAATGTTTTCGTCCACTTTTTAGCTCGGGAACCTGCATCCTGGCTTAGACTTGGTCTAGAATTTGATGGTGATGCTCCATCTTTTTTCCGTTTCTCAACATCCTGCAGCCAAGATCTTTATGCGTTGAGTAGTGAGGGACGACTTAGTGTTTTTACAAACATTTGCGAAGAAGATTACTCTTGGGTTGATGTAGAGGTAGCGCCAACAAGTTGTTGCAGAACATTGGCACAGTATTTCCTAGCGAAACATGATCAAGATATATTATTAGTGATTGTTGAAGAATTTGGAGAATCTGTTGAGTTATTCAAGCTGAATCTCTATGCTAAAAAGTGGGAGAAAATAGATGGATTAGGAAAGCATATGATTTATATTTGTGGGACAACATGTTTGTGCATTGAGGCCAAAATACCAAAAATGGAGAACAAAATCTTTTTTGCACTGTTACATTCTAAGAATGGGAAGATAGTGTTCTACTCGCTCGACACTTGCAGGTACCATACATTCAGCGGCAAAAGCGTAGTCGAAAATTTAGGGAGTTTCTTCGGAACTAAACAATATCTCCACCCTCATGCGTGGATCGAACCGAACTATTCCTAGACGAATACATTACTATTATGGATCCGTATCTTGTTTTATATAACAAAATATGAAAGTTATTTAAATTATCCAAACTGATGTTTTAGGGCTTTTGATCAGAACAAGGATACGAGTCGAATGATGTAAAACTTACCTCGAAACAGTGCTCCAAATGACGAAAACGGTGCTTCGATTCGAGTGTTTAAACTTTCATTTAACAAAACTTAAGCCGTTTAGAGCACCGTTTCGAGGTATACTCGTTCTGATCAAAAGCCCTAAAACATTAGTTTATAGTTCAGAAAAAAAAAAAAAAAAAAAAAAAAAAAAAAAAAAAAAAAAAAAAACTTAGATGGTGGGACTGCCAGCAGTAATACTAAAACATCGTTAAGTTTTTTTAACGTAGGTCCAGTAAGAGAAAAATACTTAAAAGGTGGGACTGCCAGCAGTAATATTCAAAGGTTAATCAGTAAATAAAAAAGACAATCATAGTTTTATAATACTTTTTGATACGTCAATTGTTTAAAACCGTATCTATTAAAATTGTGTTTAACTGCATGAGTTTGTGGCTACTCAATGATAAATTAATAGTATACTCTAATTCTCTAAAGTGTTTGCACTTTTCATGTTCTAGTGGTTGAACTGTCTAGGATTATAGTGAATTGGTCTAATGGATTCTAAAGTCCAATATATACATACATGGTCTGGCCCACTGTGAATTAAAAAACAAATACATAAATTGGCCCAAAATTGATGCAGTGGATTTTGGTCATAGTTTGGCCCAAAACATATGCATATAGCCAGAATGAAAACCTGGCCTGCGAACCCCGCCAAACCTGAGATAGACACACTCTCTGACGGTCTAGCCCGGTATTTCAGCATTTTCGGTTTGGGTCCCTGACTGATTCTAACCCTTTGCGCACATGCCTATTGGCAAGGTGTCGCTATTGCCCTTCTTTCTTCTTTTGTATCACTTATATTGCGCCGATCCCACCTGGGTTTTCGTCCCAGCGTGTGTTACGCCTGAGAGTGCTCAGCTCTTGTGGTTGCACAACGGTTGTCAGGTGACAGTCGGCGGTATGGTTTCCTGGGGGAACGACCAAGTTAAACTGTGAAGACAGCGTGGGCCCGGTTAAGACAGTATAGTCTGGCCGGAGTGGAGCAACGAAGCTCTCTCTAATTTAGAGAATGCAATAGCCTAATACAAGAAAGCTGCCTTTCTAAAAATGTGTTTCCATTGAAACCGTACATATAAATGGCATATCTTTTCAGAGGTTGTTTTTCTTTTCTTAGAAATCATGATTGATTCTTCAAGTTCTTTACCAAAAAAAAAAGATGTTTGTTTACAATGTTGATATGTAGGTATGTCACTCAAGGCTTTACCAAGAAAACAATACTTCTAAAAGAGGTTCCCGTCACAACCATGTAATTATTATACTTAGGTTTTATACTGTTTTCTAAAACGACACGTTTCCATGCGAACCCATCTAGACTAGAACCCGTTTTGACCCGAACCATCCATCGTCCCCTTGATTCATGTATCTTGATGCGATTCTTAATTAATGTCTCAATGGCTCCTCACTAATTTGTAGTCAAACTCAGGGGCGGATCTATATGATGTTTAGAGGGGGAAAGGGCCCACATATACATAAATAACTCGAGGCTTGTTAAATAATTTAGATTAGGCCCCTTTTTTATTAATAGGCTTCTTTAATTTTGTTTATAGGCCCTAAAATCATGTGAGAGATGTTTTTATATTATAAAAAAAAGTGGTTGAGAGTGGATGAAAAAGAAAATGTTACTATTGTTCACCCATATAATTTTTTAGCATATTATTATGTAAGTGATTTGTGAGTATTGGAAAGATAAATTGTAATAATAAAGGTATAAAAAATATTATTTAATTAAAAGAGGATAGAAAATATAGTTGTTTTTAGTGTAATTATAAGGTAGAAAATAGTGGATAGGATGTGAATGCTCTTAGGCCCTTTAATCCTGTAATAGGCCCTCACACACTTGTCCAAACCCAATCTGTGTTCCCACACTTGCCTCACTCTATCTCTTATGTCTCACTCACCTGTCTGTTGCACCCGGTAGCCACCTCAGACCCAAATGGGCGTTTTTCCATGCGTTGTGGATGCTCTTATTAATTCCACCACTTGCCAATCTCTTCGTGTCCCACTTACTATCTATACCGAACGGGAACAACCACCATCAAACCCGTAACTGAAAAGATCAATTTGGTTTCATCAATAAAACTTAGACCATGGGTAATTGTTAATGCCCCTTATGGGGCATTTTTTGCCACAGCAACATCATAATGATTTATGTAATAGTTAAGACTTCATAATGCCCTTTCATTTATTAGTTTCCTTGTTTTTTCTTTTCATTGGGCATTATTCTAAAAATGTTCATCCCTTTTCATGCCTCTATAATGCCATATGGAATGATGTAAGGGCGTTATCAAAATTTTTCACGCCTCTATAAAGCCCCGTTACGTGTGGTCTTACTATTTTATTTTTTATATTTAAAACTTAATAACTAATAATAAATATATTGCTTTTAAATTCTGTATTTTTAGAGTGCAAGAAAAGGAGTTGTTCCTACACAAGCAGTTAGAGATGCCAACAGTAGCTGTCATTGCAACCGCCCACCTTATCATGTGGGCTACCCTCTTTTGTTTATTATTATAATCAACCTTAATGCCTAATTTTCATTTAATTTTATTATTATTTGTTACAATTTTATTAGGTACATCTAGGGATGAGCAAAATGGACCCGGTACCGGTACCGAACCGGTATCGGTACCGAATTTACGGAAACGGGTACCTTTTCGGTACCGATTCGGTACCCACTTTTGAAATTTTCGGTACCGGTCCGGTACGGTACCGGTTTGGTACCGGTATTTTGCTCGTTTTTACCCTCAAATACCGGTACCGAACCGGGTATATTCGGTACCGGTACCCACTTTTGAGGATTTTCGGTACCGGTTCTTTCGGTACCGGTTCTTTCGGTACCGAACCGGACCGAGCTCATCCCTAGGTACATCTATCTATAAACAACCACCAAACTTCCTTAACCTTTCCTTATCTCTTTTTGAATGGCAGTTATAGTTGATTAGTTATAGTTCTATTTACTATTTAAATAATTAACTTTCATGGTTGATAATTTGGATTTTAATTCATTACCAACAATAATTTTCAAACCAAGTTGCTCATTTGGAGTCCTTTAAATGTCAAAATTCAGCTTTAGTTATTAAGTATGAGGTTATAGGTGTGTAATTTGAGTAAATAGTAAGACTATAGCCGTAACTTCTCATATTCGAGAACTAAAGCTGAAATTTTGGCATGCCATAAAGACAATTGGTGTAAGTAAAATAACGACAAAGCATATTACTAGAAGATATTGATAATACGTTCTTATGTTATTTAAAGTTATGATAATTAAATTAGAAGTGTTAAAGTGTTCTTAAAACATGATTATATACGAATATACATGCAAAAATACACTTAAGTAATATGCCTAGTGGAGATGGATATGATCGGGTGGTTCCTCTGGTGGCACGGTGATACTCCAGTGGTCCGTCAGTGATCCAAATTTGTCGTTCAAAAAAAAAAAGTAACTAGATAATGGTCTCTAATGTACCTAGATCAACATACAACATTTAATTAAAAAATATCAAGACAGATATTTTAAAGCATTTTGTAATATGTTAAATATTTGAAAACCATATCTATTTAAGTTCTATTTAGCTACGTGGGTTCCTAGCTAAACCCGTATATTTTTAAGGATTGTCTCAACGATTAGTTAAAAGTGTACCTTAAAGTGTTCACACTTATAATGTCCTACCGGCCCAGAGTTGGAGACACACTTTCTTGATGTGTCAATAACATGACGAAATCAGTGACTATTAAATTTTAAGAAAAAAAAGTGGAAGGCTAGTCCTCAGATAACCAAAGACGTTGCACAAAAACCCGCCACTACAACTTAAATTTTATTTATGAAAAATATTTCTAAAACTAAATGTCAAACACCCTTTTATTAATTATAAATAATTGAATATATATATATATATATATATATATATAATGTAATTTAATACATGGATGGAGTTGGATGGAAATGGGAAAGGCATGCGGTTAGCCAACTCATCTTTGTTTTCCAACCATATATTGATAGAGACCTCCTCACCAATCACACACACACTCACTCACTCCATGTGTGTTCTAGTGACAAACCATGTGTTTCTTCCTTTTAATCATTCTACACTCAAATAATACCATCTTCTAATGTTACATTTTACACTTGCAAACATGTTTAATATATACAACATGCTTGATCTAGCCTATTAATTACTTGTTTAGTGTGAGAACACTACGTCAAAAATCGTCTTCCGTCACACAAAAAAACTGTGACCATAGGCTTTTGGCCACATTTATTTTTTCTAGTTCAAGTGTGACCAAAGGTCGAGTCATCGTAGGCCTCATACGGCCACATTTACGTATGTGTGGCAATTGCAACTTAAAAGTGTGGCTAAAGGGTACTCAAATTTCTTGCTGGAATCATTCACGTATGTGTGTCTAAAATGTAACAATGGCCACATGAATATTATTTAAGTGTGACTATTTCTATTAAATAGTCACATATATTTACTAAAAAGTTTGTTTTAGCCACATCAATTAAAAAAAAATGTGGCAAAAAAGGTTGTTGTAATCAAGCATTTTGCCCATTAAGTGTGGCTAAAAGGTAGCAATGGTCACATTAAATACTATAAGTGTGTCCGGTTTTATTATATAGTCACATGAATTTATTGTAAGTGTGGCTAAAAACTTTTCCTAGACACAAATCATTTTTGTAATTTTAAGTGTGGCTATTGTATAACCTTTGGTCACACATATTTGTCTTTCCTATGACATTTGTTATTATCTTGCTACACACAAAAAAAAAATGATAATGGTATGGCTATTATCTAACATTTGGTCACACATATTTGTTTTCCTCAGGACATTTGTTATTATTCCGTCACACAAACAAAAAAAAAAGTGACGAAAATGTGGCTAATGATTATATATAGCCTCACTAAATTTTGTAATTTTAAATGCGGCTATTGTCAAACTTTGGTCACACGTAATTTTCTTTTTCCATGATGTTTGGTATCATTCCGTCACACAAGAAAAAACAAAGTAACTATGGCGTGGCTATTAGTTTTTTATAGCCACACAAAATTTAGTAATTTTTATGTGTGGTTATTGTTTATCTTTGGTCACACATGTTTATTGTGGTTCTACGTATCCATTTACGTGTAATTACCCATTTTTATTTTTATTTTTAGGTAAAATAAAAAATGCAGTAAGCATCATAAAACCTACTAACCAAATGATGTTAACAATAATAACTCATAATCCATACATAAGTTTTCAATTTAAATACTATATACATAAACTTATAATCAAAGGCTAGCTACAAATAATGAAGCAACTGCAACAGAACCTGCATCAATCCTAGCAGCACCTGCAACAACAGATGACCAACTCCTCGACTTGCTCGCCTAATGGTGCCTAAAGTAGGTGCTAATGCACCATCTCCTAAAGCAACTGCATGTCCAACCCTGTGTTTGTGTGTGCAATTTTCCTGCCTTGTCTTGGTGTATATGCAACTTGGCTGCCTTGTAGGGGATCATAAAAAGAACTTGTCTACAAACCAAATATGTCTCTACTAGGTGAAGTTATACATACACCTGAACCTTCACTCTACAAACAAAAATAAAATTACTGATTAGACAAAGACTCCAAAATCCAAATAAAATTGGTTGGCAAATAGAGTAGTTTCAATACCATTCATCATGGGAATATGGGATTAAACTTCAGTGATATGTTTTCATGAACCAGCCAGTTTTTCTCTCAAAGGTAAATTATTGAAAGATAATTTTATATTAAACTTCGGGGGCCCTGCATTTAGCCAACGTGACCATCCGATCATTATCAACTGTCAAAGATATGTAACAAAATCTATGTGATGCATTATTTTAGCCAAGGATATGTAATAAAATAATAATCAAGGTGATTTGTGTATATGATAAGGATACATTTTTGGGCGGGTTTGAAACTATATTTTTTGAGATTTGAAACTAAAATGAACATTAGCTAACGATGAAGCACATTCTTGTTTGGGCGGATTGCTAAACTGGCAAATCCAATGAACCATCGCTTAACTCAATGACCTTTATGATTTTCCAATTTAACCTGTCCTGCCGCATAATTAATTTAAAACGCAAACAAATCCAAAACCCTAATTATATATTATCAAAGCGAATGATACCTGCAACAAAACGGATAACGCTTCCAATACAATGACACCAGATGAAATAAGTAACGGAAAGAACATTCCAGTAGAAGCAGCCATTGCAGTGAGGGCCCCACCCAATGCCAAAGTTCCAGTATCACCCATAAACACAGAAGCCTTATACCGGTTATGGAAAAGAAAACCAACACAGGCTCCTGCCATTGATGCTCCAAACACAACAAGATTTGGTTTTAATAGCAAAAAAAAACTACTTAACAAATCTGCAATATTTTTCATTGATGCTCCAAACACCGCAAGATCTAGTTTTAATAGCAAAAAAAACTACTTAACAAATCTGCAATATTTTTCTTTTCAAATATTGATTTGATAAGAGTGTGGTTACTGGTTAGTGGTTATCGACCTGAACATATTGAAAGAACATATTGGGATTTGGTTCATTGTATTTTTCAGAATAAAATGCGGGTTAGGCCTCCTTGGTGACAAAGAAAGTAAATATGGCAGTTTCTATCTACCTACCAACAATTTGAGCATTAACCTACTCCTAGGGATATCGTGATAAGAGTTCCAGAAAAACAAAAGAATTACAACATAGGATTTCACTGCAAGAGTGACATCTTAAAGAAAGATACGTGAGTTACCACAAGAAAGTATACATGCTGTATGGTGATGCTATATTCCTCGCACATAACCAAAAATAGAACGATGTTCCAACAGCTACCTGCACAATAAAGATCAACTAAAACATCATTATAAGATAGGAAGGTCAGATGTGTTGGGTAAGAGGTCAAAACGGGTCGATCTTTTGTCCTTTTTTTACATAATTAACATGAATTAATAAAAGCTTTTACCTCCAACAGAATTCTAACCCACCGAGATATCTCAATCCTTATCCTTTTCACAAGACATAAGAAATCATCTACTAGCCCAATTGTGATAAATGCTAAAGTGGCTATATATGCCCCTGCAACTTCTATTGAAGTGGTGACGTTAGCTTAATCGGCTTTGAGGTATAGTATCATGGATCTCTGGTAGCAAAAAGTTTTGATCATAGAAACATATTATGCTATGCATGAGCTGCAATAAGTTTCAGTTAAACTTAAGTTCCATTAAAAATATAAATACAGTAAACATGATCAAAGATTAAATAACATTTTTTCTTCTTTAAGATAAGATCATAGTCTGATATTCCGATCATACGTGTATGTATGAACATAATTATGATCATAGAAACATATTATGCTATGCATGTTAACATATCATACCTTCCTCATATCGCCCTCTATTAAGCTTTCCACCAAATTAGGACCCGAGGCCAAGAACTCTCTGCCAATCGGACTGTAAGGAACAATCCCGATGCCAAATCTCTGCAAAATAGATGACAACAATCATCATCAAACACAAAAGTAAACCAGTTTGGTTGATGTTAACATCAAGAATTCAAGACCTACCTGCAAGTAGGAACATTTTCATCCTCCAAATCTGTTGGACCATAAAGACCACTCATTCTGTACTGCTTTTATTGGATGAACAGCATGAGCCCTTTTGATCGTAAAGGCAGATGCTTCTGATAATTCTACATACTTCACTTTCCCTTCTTCAACCAGTTTCTTCGGTTCTCCCATCTTTTTATTACAGATTATCACATATACAAAATTTCTATTGTGATCCATTAAAGCCCAATATGGTCCATTAAGAGGTCTTTGAACAACTATTGCCCATGTTGATCCTATAAGGCCAAATATGGTCCATTAAGACGTCTATGGTCTACTATTGTTTATGTTAATCTATTAAGGCCCAATATGATTCATTAAGTAATGCACGATTTATTATTGTCCATTGTGGTCCATTAAGGCCCATTAAGACATGTATGATCTACTATTATCCATTATGATCCATTAAGGCCCAATATGGCCCAATATGATCCATTAAGACATACACAACATATTATTGTCCATTGTGATCCACTAAGGCTAAATATCGTCCATTAAGACATGTGTCCTCCATTATTGTCCATTGTGATCCATTAAGATATGCACGATCTACTATTGTCCATTAAGGCCCAATATGGTCCATTAAGACATGTACGATTTACTATTGCCCATTATGATCCATTAATGCCCAATACGGTCTATTAAAACATATATGATATACTATTGTCAATTATAATCCATTAAATCCAGTTTGATCCATTAATGCATATACGAAAACGTGTTATAGGTATATAAAACATAGCTTATATGCATATATTAATATATCATTTATAAGAAAACGTGTTATAACTAATATGATTTAGAAAATATAATATTTAATCTTAGTTTGAATTTTTAATTATTTAGTAAGATTTTTTTATTAAATAATGTCAATTTTTTAAATCATAATATTATTTGAGGGAGGGAGTTTTAAAATGAAATACTCTAGAAAGTTTTAAAATGAGATATTTTTTTTGGGAGGGGGAGTTTTTGGATGAAATATTTTGGGGGGAATTTTAAATTTTAGGATGGAATATATTGGGGGGGGGGGGGGGATTTTATAGATATAATAATTTTAACATTTGATCACACATTTTTAATGACATTTGATATCATTTCGTTACAGAAAATAAACAAAGTGACGATAGTGTAGCGATTTTTTATGTAAAGTCACATGATTTTTTTTAATTTCATGTGTGGCTATTTCTTTACATTTGGTCACACAATATAATATATGTGGTCATATATATTAGATTTTAGCCACATTACTAAACATATACTGTGGTCGTGGATCATATTTGGCCACTTTTTTCTTGTGTGACTATTAACATGTGGCTAAAGGTTTCAAATACAAGTGTTTTTGGTCACATGAAACAAATGCTATGGTCATAGATGACATTTGGCCATGCTTTTCTAGTGTGGCTAATAAATATCACATTTTTTATTAACGTGTGGCTAAACGTTTCGAATACATGTGTTAGCGGTCACATGAATATATATACCGTGATCATAGATAACATTTGGCCACACTTTGCTATTATGGCTAATAGATGCCACATTGTTTTTTTAAAGTGTGGCTAAACGTGTCAAATACATGTGTTTTTAGTCACATGAAACAAAAATATGTGGCTGTAAATCACATTTGGCCACACTTTTAGATTTGTGGCTAGTTAATGTCACATTACTTCATAAAAGTGTGGCTATAGCAACTGAACTGGTTTACAATGGTCACATTAATAATCAAATGTGTGGTTAAAGGTGTTTTAGAATGGTATGAATGGCCTTTAGCCACATGTTTTTTCAAATGTGTGGCATGAAGGTTTTTGAAAAAGTGTGGCCATAGGTCATATTTGACGTAGTGGAAAATCAACACGCAATGAAAGTAATTAAACCACGGCTTTCGGTTATGATCAATGCTTGTATTGTACCATCAAGCCGTAATCATACAGTTCTCATGTCACGCCATCCTTTTAATTGTTTCTTTTGCGTATTCATTTGTTTGTTTGTTTTAAATGTGTGATACACATGACGTGTGTTACGTGTATGTTATTATTTCTTACTCTTTTTTAGGATTAAAAAAAATCAAAAAAGCATAAAATGATGACCGAAAGGCGAAAACAAGAAACTGAATGCTTTCTTTTACGTTATTATACGTGTTTTTATGTATATCATGTTATTTCCTAAATATATATATATATATATATATATATATATATAATGAGGATAAGACTATAAAAGTACAAGATTATTTTTGTATTTATAGACTGGAAAATGAAGAAAAAGGAAGATGCCAATATGTATCACTCACACTATCACTCACTTTTCGTGAATGAAAGGCAACCTATGAAATGCATCATATCAACTGTTTAACAACTTACTCAAAGTATTTCACACTCACTACACTTCACACTACTTGCATTTAAATGGAAGTAAAGCATTTTTTATGATTTGAATATTAAATTTGATTTTTTTTAATGAAAACAACAATTTGTTATGCTAATCTATACAGTGATTATCAAGAAGCGGTTACACAAGAGGGGTGAATATTTTGTTTTTATTTAATTAGTTATTTTATAAAAAAAGAATAATCTTTTTATTAGCATGATATTTTGTGTAGAAAAAAAAAACTTTGTATATTAGCATAATATTTTGTGTAAACCTTGTATGTTGTAGAATAATAAAGAGTAAATTACTTTTTGAGTCTCCGTGTTTTAGTGGTTTTAAAAGCTTAACGCCATAAGTTCCTAACCGCTCATTTTATAACGTTTTGAGTCCAATTTTTAACACTTGTATTTTTTATTTTTGACACAAGTAGTTAAAACCACTACAACACAGGGACCCAACAAGTAATTTACTCTTTCAATTATAAATAAAAAGATTTTAGAGTTAGATATATACTATCCTACAAACAGAAACTTGTATAGATATTCTATGTAATTCTACTCTTAGTTTTAATTCAGTATCAACTGAGACTCGAACACTCAAGCTCATAGCAGAAACATTGCTTTACAGATCTTGATTTTTTTTTTTAAATTAAACTTCATTAAAACAACCTCCGACCCAAACGGGCAAAAGACCAAACACACAAAAGCGCCCCCGACCCAAACGGACAAAGGGCATAGAAAGTACAACATATACAACTTTACAGATCTTGATACTACGATGTTATAAGCCCTTTGGTCGATGCATATTAACTAATACACCGTTCTTTCATTATGATATTAATTATAAACATTTGAGTATTTATATTTCAAATCACATGCAATCAAAATGAAATTGTGTGCACAATTGAACTTAATCCCAATTAATATTCTAAATTTAGAGTTTCAACAATGACATGTAACTCCAGAATTTGAACCTAAATTTTGAGAATTCAAGGCATGATAAATAAGAAAAATCAGTTTTGATTAATTAATCATCAATGAATATTTAATATAATAATAATAATAACAATTGAAAATGTAATATTTCACATTAATCTCGATGTAGACCTGTTTTTCTTCATTCTTTATTTCAGTAATGGCAATCTACCAAAGCAGGAGCTGAAAACACCAAACGTTGTTGTGAAGAACCCAATTGAAACTTCGATTGAACGACGTCGTCTACCACTTCCGGTGGCGGAAAGTTAAGATCTAACGATAACGTACTACCTCCCGGTGACTTTTCCGGTACAGATTCCGTTACCTGGTTAACAGAAACCGGAACTGGCCGGTGTTTCCTCATGTGTCCACCAAGAGCTTGACCGGATGAAAACTCCGATCCGCATATTGAACATTCATGAACTTTTATTTTGTTGTTACCAGTTTGGACGTAACCTATAGTTGGCAAGGGAAGCTTCTCGTCGTTATTGTTGTAAATTATATCATATATCGTGTTTTCTCTGTGTTCTGTAACCGTTTTCTGTTGATCGTTATATTCGTGAGAAGGGTTATTCATTGAACTAGATTTCTTGTCTTCCACGTTAAGTTTTAGCTTCTTGTGACTTGCTCTGTGTCCGCCTAACGCTTGAAACGACGGAAACGTACGGTTACACGTTTTGCACTCGTAAACATCTGTCGTAGTTGTGATCATCTTATCTGTTGTTTTATGATGAATCGGATCGGATTTGTTTTCAGCCGGAGAAACACTTTGAGCTAGCATAATTAGACAATTCGCCATATCTTCGTCTTCTTCGGATGATATAACCATTGACTGGCAGGGATCAGGTGTAGAATTATCAATCGAACAGTAGTCTTCATGAGTTGTATTGCCGGAGGTGGTATACCAGGGCCTTTGACGCTTCGTACGCTTTCCTTTGATGATGTTTTGAGCTCGATCTCGACTCGTATGTTCAGTGAATTGTGCCATGAGCTCTACTTCCATGGTGAATCTGTGTGTAAATTGTATGAGAGAGAGAGAGATAGTGTGTGTATATATGTGTGTGTGGTGGTTTACTAGTAAGGGAGAAAAGAGTGAGAGAGTTAGTTCAATATATATGGATAGTGAAAGGGTTAAAAGTGTTAAGATGGAAAAGTAGTGGATAGGAAAAGAGAAGGTAGTAAAGTGTAAGTTTTTGCTTCAAGTAGTTTGTTGCCAACGATCTTTCTTGCTTAAACAAGTGTTTTTAAGTAAGTTTTAACAAAGTTCGGCCGCGTGAACTTCACTTGCTTATTAATGTACCTCGCGTGCTTCTCATTCAATCTCCCACCCTTGTTTAGTTTTATAAATTTTCTTTTCGTTTTTCTTAATTAGCATGTTAAGTTAGGGGTTGTTTTACAACATCTGAATTATTGAGTGCTGAATTAGTAAAGGTCTGAACCATTAAGTGCTGAACTAGTAAGAGGTCTTAACCATTAAGAGCTAGTATAAAGCTTAACCGTTCAGAGGCAAATGTCTGACCAATTCAGATTAGAGATCTTAACTATTTAGACTCAGTATAATGTTTAACCATTCAGACATCTGCTCATGAAACAAACAGTCTGAACCATTAAGAGCCCCATTAAAAGGTAAACAAACAGCTCCTTACACTTTTGACCTTCTCTTAAGTATTAATGTTAACTAGTAGTTAAGGCCTCTGCGTTGTGACGAGACTATTATACAAAATAATAAAAATAGATGTAAAAACGTTTAACCGCAAAATTTATACCTAAACGAAAAAGAATTTTCACGCGTTATAGCAAAGACGTTGACAAAACTTGAAATCCTAAGTAAAAAAAAATGCAGCACGTTGCGGCGGTACCGTTATACCGAACAAAAATTAGATGTAAAAACGTTGAACAATGCATGCGCGTTGCGGCGTTTTAACTCGCAAGTCAATAGGATTTAAATTTATAAAATAATTCCACTAATAATAATAGTTAAATAAATTTATAAATTATAGGGTTATTAAAACTAAAAGTAAACCATAAGAGTTATATGATACTCTTAATACTCTAAGAGAAGATTTATACTTTTAGAAATAATCTAAGAGAAGAAAACATAATGTTTATTTGCAATACAGACTTGTAGACGTATTTTTAACTTCTATAGTGAATGTCAAATGACATTCACCTATCGGCCTACAAATTCTACCAACTAATCCAAACGCGCAAAAATTGAATTGAATACTGAAATCTGCCCACATACAATATTTGATAAATAATAGAGAGTAAATAATAATAAAAATATTTGAAATATTTTAGTTTAATAACATATTACATGTTAGTTTTACTTTACATTAGATTATAATAAGTATGTTAGATTTTTAAGGTTGAAAGTTGATTACATGACAATTACTTAAAAGTTTATCAGTCAATGAGGTGGTAGTGGAGTGGTAAATGAGGGACTTGGTAATCTAAGGGATTCAGGTTCGATTCCTGTCTTCCCCATTATTTTCTGCGGCACCTGGTGATGATGGAAAACTATGCCAATAGGTGGAGATCGCTAGTTCGATCCTTGAACTGAACGGGTTTTACCTCACCGCACTGTCGTGCCTTTGGGCGAGTGTTCACGGGCTGCAGCCCTCGGTGAGGGTTTTCCCCGATTCGGATGCGAGTGTATCCCGATTTAGTAAATTTTGCCAGTAACTCATTTGGAGGATTAGTTGGCTGTTAAAAAAAAAACTTAAAAGTTTATCATGATACTATTATTTTGTTTTTATTAACCATTAACCAATCACATGTATGAAAATGTGATGCGATTTAAACCACATATAAATAAAGAGTTTATAAAGAGAATGCACGTTAAAGGCACGCGACCCCTCATTCGCTCCATGTCGTCTTCATCTCAAAGCCTTCTTCTATATTCCTTTTCTTAAATTCATTCATGTCACACACACAGTTTATGTCGCTTAACAAACGTTGGAACCAATAACGCGGCAACATGTGTACAAAAATGGTTTTGTGGCTGAGGGTGTTTGCATCATCTAATCACAATCGATTGTTTGATGTTTTAACTTTTAATGGTATGCTATAGTCGACATAAAGTGCCATTGTTTTCGTTTAGTACACTACTAAATCCCCGTTTGACTATTTTTATCTTAAGGATGAGTGGTTCTACGTCTTAAGATCCCGTTTAGTATATTGCGAGTCATTAAACATATCATAAGATGTTAGTAAAAGTTTTAATGTAAATAAATTTCTCGAGCCCGAGAAGCAGTCCAGGGTGATAACCTAGTTTTATATATACGTTTTTTATATAACATACGTAACGATGTTGTGTAAAATGGTTTAAATGCATCATGTTAATGTGTAATTAAAACTCATTTCTGACCTGAGTACACATTTGTATCGTATAAATGTGATAGACATATACAATCATCATGTAAATTGATACAACTACACCGTGTAAATATTATAACCTCACTATTAACTATATTGCATAACATATTACACTTTTTATTAAATATCATTTAATAAAACATATAACAATTGTGTACTCGTGTTAACCCCACTATTAGTTATGTCACACAATGTATTACACTTTTTTTATAATAAATCATTTAATGATTATATAACAATGGTGTACTCGTGTTAAAGACTGTAATAAAAACTCAATTTGTATCATATAACTTTTAACTTTTCTTAAAAAAAAAAAAAAAAAGTATATATAAGTTATTTGGGTTTAAAAAAATGTTTAAACTTGTATCTAATGAGAAAAGTCAACACATGTAATGATGAAGGTTGTGTCACTTTGTAAAGTTTTAGTCGAAAGAAAATAAGAGAACCTAACAGATGAATAACTAGTGGCGGATCTAGGATTCGCACCAAGCGGTAACGTTTTATAAATAAGCGGTAACGAAATCGAAAAAACGTCAAATTTTTCCAAAATTTACACTAATTTTACACTACCGCCGGAGCGCCAAGCCGTAGCGGAGGCTACCCCTTATATCTATGTACATCCGCCCCTGTGAATAACTAAAATGATTTAAATGAAACCAGACCCAATAACTTTTCTTGGCTATTCTAATACAAAACAAAGTTAATTTGTAAGCCCCCTTTTTCCTTCTAATCAAGCATATATATGCTGGCAACAGGTAACCTGTTTTAGAATTGTTTACTAAAAGTACATCATCTGATTTTTCACTTTTTTTTAGAAATAATTAAATTAGAAGGTTATAATCCATCATTTCTCCTTCTTAGTACATGAAACATACAACTGTGTATAGACATTGGATATAAAGAAGTTAAACGAGTCATATTCATATTTAGAACTTGTGTTGTTCGTGTCGCAAGAGACCTGTTAAACCCGCTAAAACACGATCTGTCAGCCCTGATATTATATTTTGATGTTCGATTAAAGGAAGGTGAGATATTATGATGTTAGATCAAAGGAAGGTGGGAGGGGAGTAGGGGGTTGATGTGAAGTTGGGGTGGGGAGGCTTAATGAGTTAGTTATTTTATGGGTGGTGTAGAGTGTGTCCACCATGACCATATAATACATTTGACAGGTAACCTCGTGATTATTCCACTGCTCCCACTCTCTTCACTTCCTCTTTCATATATTCTTTTGTATATTTCTTTATCTTTCAAACTTGTTATAGATACAAAATAATTGAATTTAATTGCTAAAAGCTATAGCATACCATTAAAAGTTAAAACATCAAACAATCGATTGTGATTAGCTAATTAACTCATTTTTACACTCTATACAAACTTTTATTAGAGGCGTCGCTATGTGCCCAAGGGTTATGTTAATATCACGTCTCCAGCTATATAACGTTTTCTTATTAAGTCGTGCGGACATATTAAAATTACTTTATAGATAATTTTTATAACCTTATGAAGCGTGTAATAATCAAATTTGTTTCTGATACAACTCGATACATATTTGATGACCTATAAAATAGTTTTTGTATTTGAGAGATTAATATAAAAGATGAATAAACATATACTCATCATGAATAAATTTTAATTATACACGTGCAAACACACATATATATGTAATATGTAAACAAACAAACATTGGCGCAACTTTGAAGGGGCCGGGGGGCGTCCGACCCCCCCTCCCCCCGAACTTTTCGCTCAGTAGTGTTATATATGTAGTTTTTGTATAGAAATTTTTGGGTATATACGTTTTCAACCCCCCCCCCCCCCCTGATTCTATAGAATTTTTTGAGTATATACGTTCCCCCCCCCCCCCCCCCCTCTTACGTTCTCGCTTATGACAAATCCAAAGAAAAATTTTCAGGTTTTGTGAAATGTAATTTTGATATATTGATACAAGAAATGTTGCCTTTCAAAAAAAATGGAGTTTCTTTGTAAAATACATTTCAGTTTTGATTTGCAATAAGTGAGCATAACATGATTTCAATCTATAAGAAATTTAATGAAATTTAATAAATAAATTGTCTTTACTTGCATTAATCATTTATTTTATAAATATATACATATACAAATAAAATAGATAAAACGGCTTGTTTTATGCTTCTTTTTCCATGAGGGTTGTTTGTGTATAGTTATCCCCAATGGGGATGGTGTGCAATTGTGCATGAGATGTGTGAGCTCATCATATACACTATTTATTCTTTTGTTTACTTTAGTGTGTCCAAATAATTAAAGGCAAAAATAAGTGCAACCAATGCAACTATAAAATTGCTTTTGGCAGTTGTACAATATTTTGGTATTAATTTTTTTTTTCAGTATGTATACATTTAAATGAATGTATTATTGTTGTTCTAAAATTTTAAAAGGAAAATACTTGTTCTAAAATTTTAAAAAAGAAAATAAAAATTTGATTGTAGTATTTTAGATTTATCGATCGGAGCCATAACATCTATGTATAGCATCGTATATATTCGGATAAGATAATGTGTTCGGTTTATTATGTAATGTTGATGGAAATCTAAAGCCCATAACAAGAAACGACATCACCTAATTGTTGAATTTATCTTGATACAACCCTTATGATTATAGTGTATTAGGTACATCCCCTTAGTGTAATGTTGACATTACTATCTTGTTGATTAGTCAACTTCTTGCTAATACAAACTTTACCTTTGCTTAACACTCAAATATAACAAAGATACAATTAACATTGTAAACATGAAGTGTCCTCCTTATTGCATCTTATTTTTGCCTCCTAATTATAGATCAATATATGTTTCCTGCTATATTAATTTTCGGGTCCCTAGGTTGGGAATGGGAAGGTCTTGGGTTCAAGTCCCACAGACGACAGGGATTAAAGAAATTCACCTTTCAAAAAAAAAAAAAAAATTTTTAATTTTCGGGTATTATTATTTTTTAATTATAACTCTAAGTTACATAATGATATGTTTAAGTATCGATTACCAATCACTCATAACTTTTAACTATAAAGTTTTTTTTCTTTTTCTAAACATTAACTATAAAGTTTAAAGTATCTTACAGACTTGTTGTTTAAAGATAAACCTTACTTTCTAGTGTTGATATCAAATCAAATATTTTTGATCAAATATCAATTTTGAACATATAGTAGAGAACAAGTTAAATTTTCGAAAGTTAATTGTTATTAATATATTTTTAAAACAATTTATTAAGGTGGGAAGTGTTAAGTATGTGGAATCCACCGAGGCTAACGAGCTAACTAAAATATTAAGCAACATTCTTTTCTTCATTTATACTCTTTAGTTCCAATTCTTTGGAATTAATACACATATAGCCCCTTAATTTTTCCACATCTCTGAATTGTCACTTTTATATTCAAACCAGTAAAGCTGTCTAGTAAACGATCCGGGCCGAGCTTATTTAAACTTGTTTACGTGCCGAACCCGAACTTCACTTATCGAGCTCGCGAGCCTAAACGAGTCTATTTTTTATATGATTTTTATTAAATATATTAATTAATAGATAATAAATGAGCTAAGCTCAAACTTGAGAAACTATCAACAATCCGAGCTCCAGCTTTAAAAACAAAGCTCGAACCGAGCCAAGCTTGAGCTCAAGATCTCCAAGTTAACGGAGCTCGAGCCTGGTCGAGCTCGGGCTTGGCTCTGCTCGTTTGCACCCGTAACTATTACACCTTATGTTAACTATTCATTTAAAGCTTCTATCCGGAAAAATAAAAATCCAATTTCAAATTGAAAAAAAAAAATACTTTTAAGATAAAAGCCTAGTTATTCGGTGTAACCCAATGGCAAAAGAAGATTTCATACATCCGTGACCGCATACAGTGTTGGGTAGCCCAAACTCACCATCTCGAGTTCTAAGAAAAAACTCATCGCACGAAGGCCCACAACGGTAAAACCCAGTTGAAAAAATTACTTTACATCTATAATTTCATAAGAAATACGAAACCTGTTGACCATTTCATCAATTAATAAAAATTTATTAAAAAATAGATTCTAAGAGATTTAATAAGTAATATGCATCAATAAAACTAAAAGCATATGTACACATAAATTGATATATTTTTTAACTCCTGCAACTATAAACTATTTACTTTAATCACAAGTTCAAATTAAAATTTCGCTTAAACAACAATGTTGGTAGGGCAAACAGCGTACATGTTGCAACATGTCACTTACATTATATTTATTTCATTTGTTACATGTCTGTGTTGATTGTATTGATATGCTTTAAATGGGTGATAATTGAACCATTGAACCTGGATGTTTAATTGTGTGTATATCATGCTTGTAGAAATCGCTAGTAGGTCGGTGGGGTGGGGTGGGGACTAGCGATTAATCGGGATTAACCGGGGATTAATCGAGGATTAATCGGTGGTTAGTCGGGATTCTTACAACCATGGTCAATATTCATCAACGTTGACCCTAACACACTATAAATCGTGTAACTTAAACACATCTCGTATAAATTATTTATCCAAAGATGCAACACGTGATCACTTTTGTTTTTTTTGAACTTTTTTTAGAACGGTAAAGAATCTAACATGTAAACCCACCCTGCTCAGGGCTATGTCTAAGGTAGACTTCTCGACCGCCATGAGACCGTGCCCCCTATGCGCGGGAACCAGGTGAAATCCGTAAACCGTCACCCTCTGTCAGATTCGAACCCGGGATTAAAGCCCTGATTCGTCCCTTTACCCAGATGTCTCTCGAAAATGACTCAAGCGAGAATCAAACTTGCGTCTCCACTAGGGAGGGCATGCCTTTTAACCACTGGACCAAAATCTTTAATTTAAATAGTATATTAATGGATGATGGTTAATGAAACCATTACACTCTAAAATAAATGAGAGCTCATACTATGTTAATGAGAATATTTTTTTTGAACGACGACTTTCTTGTATTAGGCTACCGCACTTCTTAAACTGGAGAGTCTTGTTGCCCCCCTGCGACCATACTATGTTGTATTAACCAGGCTCACGCTGGCTTTAGAGTTTGGCTTGGACGTTCCCTTAGAAAACCATAACGCCGGCTGCCACTTGACAGTCGTTGTGTCAGCACAAGAGCAAAACTTTCTGGCTTAACACACGATGGGACGAAAATCCGGATAGGCTCAGGATAAAGCATGACACCTCTACAAGGAGACTAAACTCTATCCAGTATTATCTAATATACCAAAATGACACAAACAGAAATTAAACTTGAATCGCTATATTGAAGAACCAAAGTCTACCTAACACAAAGCCATGTGATGGATTATGAGAATAATTGGACATTTTATTTCTGTATTTTATTTTGAATTTAATGGATGTATTTAAAATAATAAAAAATAAGTGGTGCCATGAGCCCATGAGCTTCGTTGATGGCCAATCAAATCACTAAATACCATGGAACCTATCATTTGGGACTTAGGAGTGTGCTTCACACGTTGGTGTCCTGTCGGGCCCTCTATCTAACCAGCTTTTATTTTAGTTTTCAAACATTTATGTTATGGTTTTACAAACAATATAACTATTTTTTCATACCTAAAAGGATTTTTATTATAAAAATTATTAAAAGACACCCACCAACTCTCCCACTAGCCGATCTAAAAAATCGAAAACACAGTAAATCCAACAAATAGCAAATCTATTTGTAGGATCCGGGGAGGGTGAGATGTAGGTACACCTTATTTCTATCCATAAGGATAAAGAGACTGCTTCCAGAGAGACCTCTGCACAAAAGATGTTGAAAGTTAATCCTAAAACTCGTATGAGTTGAAAGTTGAAGGGCCAAAGTGAAAATTGATATAATCAGTTTTAATTAAAGTTTGGTTTATTTTAGGTAATTATATTGTGATTGATTTAAGAAAGGTTTAATTGTTTTGAAGAACAAGTTTATTAGTACTATAAATAGAGGTCTAAGTTATTGTTTTTATTTGTCCCTCTTCTTTGTAAGTTCGTAAGTTTGTTTGATTGAATAGAAAGAGTCGTGGGTTTGTTCCCCCAATATCTCGTGTTCGTGTTTGTTGATACGATTGTTTGAACCATCTGGGCCAACAATTGATATCAAAGGTGTGGTGGCTCATTGTACACGATTTGCACAGAAGAAACGATCAGTGGTTGCTATTCAAGGAAGGCTTTGTTTGTTTGTTGTTCATCGAGTCAAAAAAAAGAGGAGTTTTTGCATAAGGTTGTTTATCTCGATCAAGTCAAAAAGGCATAAAACAATAATATTTATTTGTTGTTTTTTGCACTAATTCAAATAAAATAAAAGCAAGTAATTTCAAAGCTTTGTTTTATTTCTTTTGTTGGTGTGTACATATCCAACAAAAACGGAAAAAAAGTGTAAAGTTTTTTGTTATCCTATTCCTTTTTTTGGAAAAAAAAATGTAAAGTTTTTTGTTATCCTATTTTTTTTTTTTTTGGAGTTCACGTCGACTAGAGAAAGGGATTTTTTTTTTGTGTGGAGGCTTTGTTTGATTGAAACCAAGAAAGTGCTTTGATCTGGTTCAGTTTCGTTTGCACGTAGAAAAGAAATTCGTAAACAAAGTGATGGTTTGTTGGTTAATTGTTGAGCAGCAACAGGAAGACAAGCAAGTTTGGGTTCGTTTTGAATCCATGTTTTAAAAGCAAGTTCGTGTTTAGCAGGTAAGTACGAAAGAAAGAAAGAAAGAAAAGTTTGCAGTGTTTGGTTATTTATTAGAGATTGGTTTCGGGATCGGGAATCAATTCTAACGAAAAGTAGCAAACCAGAAACAGCAAAGAAACGGAAGATAGAAAAGACACGATGGTGATTGAGGGACTTCCGGTATTGACGAAATCGAACTACAAGGTATGGTCGACCAAGATGGAGGGATTTCTAAAAGACTGGCTTTTGGGACGTTATTAAACCTGCAGTCGTAGCTGTAGATGAAAGGAAGATGTACACTGCATTGGGGTACATATGTCAACCCCAGCTGGAAGACATCTTAGTACAAGTTGGTATACCCATGAATGCAAAGGAAGTATGGCGTGCTTTGAAGATTCGGCATCTTGGAATTGATCATGTACGAAAGGAAGAACAAGAAAAAGCAGCTCAAGAAGCCACTGAGAAAGAAAGACTGGATAAGATCGATGAGAAAGAAAGATTAGATGCGATTGTTGAAGAAGAACAAACACGGAAGAAAGAAGCTCAGGAGGCTATAGAGAAAGAAGAAGCTTTGCAAGCTGTTCTCGTAAGTGAAGAGAAAGAAAGACTACATATAGAAAAAAGAAAGAATTGCTTTGGAAGAAGAAGAGAAGACGGTGAACCTTCAGGTATGTTTTCCTGTCTTAAACAACCTTGAAGATAAATAATTTATAAAGATCAGTGAGCAGCAACGAAGCAAAAAGTCTGCTACTGATCATGATGACGAGAGAAACGATCTAGTAACGTATGCAAGGAAGGATACAACTAACAAATCTGCACATTTATAACCGTATGTGAAAATCAACAGTCGAGCATCTGTTGAAGAAAAATCAGAACCAAATGAAATGTTCAAAAGAATAGTCAGAAAGAAAAGCCCAATAGGGCTTAATAAAGAAAGAAAGGCTAACCTAGCTGCGAGTTTTGGGTCGAAGCCGGATTGCCAAGAATGTTTGGATGAGCAAAAAAAAGAAGAAGAGTGAGGAAAAAGAACTTGTCAACTGAACAAGTGATGCAACAAATATGTGAAGATATAAAAGTTAAACAAAAGAAAGTGTTCAATGAAGTTGGATCTGAAATGAATATGGAAGGTTTGAATGATGAGCGTGAAGAACTTGATAAACAGGTTTGTTACAAACAAATGAAAAGAAAGAATAAAGATGGACCAATAATAGAAATTGAAGAGTTGAGATTGCTATTTGGGATTCAAGACCTTGGCGGTACAAAGTGAAGAAAGTTTGGGTCGAGTTTTTGGATTAAGGGGGAATGTTGAAAGTTAATCTTAAAACTCGTATGAGTTGAAAGTTGAAGGGTCAAAGAGAAGATTGATATAATTAGTTTTAACTAAAGTTTGGTTTACTTTAGGTAATTATATTGTGAATGATTTAGGAAAGGTTTAATTGTCTTGGAGAGCAAGTTTAGTAGTACTATAAATAGAGGTCTAGGTTATTGTTTTTATTTGTCCCTCTTCTTTGTAAGTTCGTAAGTTTGTTTGGTTGAATAGAAAGAGTCGTGGGTTTGTCCCCCCAATATCTCGTGTTCGTGTTTGTTGATACGATTGTTTGAACCGCCTGGGCCAGCAAAAGACAGATAATAGACAAGCGAGAAACTAAATAAATCTAGAAACATAGAGTTACTAAATATCAAAAGAAGTGTTGGGGAGAGATAACATAGTGAAATAGAACAGATATTTCAAATCACAAGACCCCACATAAGGTTATATGAAAAAAAAACAATACAAAATCCGGCTAGACCATAAGGAAAACTAAGCCTCTACCCCAATACTCAGACCTAAAGAACCTACTTCTAAAAGTCCTTAACCTTAATCCTACGTCTCCATAAACCCATATCCTGAACCATGTCCTCAGAGAGGTGTAACTCAAAGATAAACAATAAACACAACATAGCCAGGTTTTACTTTTAACTTTTTGGAAACTTAAAGATAGTATTGAGATCTTTAAATAGTTATTTTGAATCTAAGTTAGTTGTATAGGGTTAAGTTTGTACAAACGTGTCTTAACATACAAAATATCTTTAACGTAAGAATTGAAAGAGAGGTTTTTCTCCCTGCTTATTAAGCACGTATTTTAGTCCTAGCAGTGGCGAAACTTGAGATTTCCAACCGGGGGTCGAAAACGTATGTACCAAAAATTTCTATAAAACCGGGGGGTCAAAACGTATATACCCAAAATTTTCTATACGAAAACTACCTACTCTCCACTATTGAGCGAAAAGTTCGGAGGGTCGGCCGCCCCCACAAAGCTACGCCCTTGTGTCCTAGAATCCAAAAAAAATCGTGATTTTACACTAGTAAAGTAATTATGTAATTTTGTTGCGTAATTAGAATTACCCTACAATAATTACTCTACTACTCTAAAAGTATAAAATTTTCTTTTTTACATTTTGCAATTAAACATCATTTTTAAGTAGTAGGGAAAAAATCTCAAAAAGAAAAAAAAAATCCTCCTTCACTTCTTATGTTAAGAGTATTTTGTATATTAAGATTACTACCCATTTATGTTTAATGTTTACACTAATTGTTTGTTACCTCGCTAGGTTATCACTCGGGATTGCTTCTCGGGCTCGAGAAAGTTATTTATATTAATTATTAATGATCAATATATTAACAAAATAATACAAACATATTGACATATTATATAAATCACTTTCAAAATGTTGCTTGGTTTTAAAAGGCATGAGGCGCTACCGTGCGTTTTGATTCCAAAAGCCAATGCGTATTAACTATAAAAAACATCAACACCATGAGTATTATATTACAAAATGCAAGATATCCTCAAGGATCTTACATCGCCTTCTGTATTGCTTTCATTGTTTGAGCACCGGTTCTTAAAGCATCCACGGTCTCTGTGGTAGCTTTTGCACCCTCTATCGTCATCATCTAGTGTCCAACAAATACATGTAAATTATTTTACATGATTTTAAAGAAAAGTTTAAGCGAAGCCAGTTTGATCAGAAAGGCACATGAATACGCAATTGAAAATTTCCAAGTTGTTCAACTTGTTGTTCATAAAGACGAAGAACTGAGGATTCGCCAAAACAAATGCGAATGAGATGAAAATTAGTTGCAACGATCGTTGAGGAATTACAAACAACACATGTAAACTTATATATGCACATTTCTTGAATGATAACAAATTACGGTTAAATAATTTATAATTACCGGTAGTAACATGTTTTGATGTTTAGAAAAACAAAAATGAAGCACTTGCAGTAACTGAAACTCTAAAAAACAAAATTGTATCGTGTACCTTTGTGAGCGGAAACTCGTCCTCTTCATCTATAAACTTGCCACCAGTAGCAGCTTCCAATGGCTAAGACGAATGGGCTGCTCTGATGATAACAAACTTACAGTTAAGGTAACATATAGGCCTTTCAAATGATAATGTAGTGTAAATACCTTAAAAATACCATCATATAACTGGTGTAGAGTGCAAAAAAATTTATAGCAAAATAAAGCCCTTGTAGATCATCATTTTTGTTCCAGGCCTTTCCAAATTTAGGCTTTGCGTCTGACTGTCTGAGGGTCGCCAGATACCTTCTGGACCAATTATTAAAGCACCAAACAAAACTTTAGAACCAAAGTTAAAATAAAGCATTTTATTTAATTTTAAAGAAGGTATATTATTATTTTAAAAATGTAGTTTGCACATATTTATTGCATCAATTATTAAAAAAACAAAGGAAGTGGTGATGGATTAATCCAACTCAATTGCTTACAGAATTAAAAAGAAGAAAACGACAAAGAAAGTGTTGCGGGGTTGATCAACCAACCTGACCTGTGTTGACCTACGGATAAAAATCACTTATTTTGTCCCGAACTCGTTTTGACATACTAAACCATTGTAACACCTCGTAATTTCATGTCCAATATAATATCAACACGTGTCATGAGCTCTAAACGTGTAACAGACTACTTATGAGGGACTAAAGTTAACAAACAAAGAATTTACGTGTGTAAAAGGATTCAAAGTGTCAAAAATGGATAATTATACCTTTCAACAACCCTACACGATGTTTATACCCTTAAACGAATGAATTATGAATCATACGAAGCCAATTGTGAAAGAAAGTGAGAGATTACAAACTATAGGGGTTAAATGTGTCAACATGTTTAATTTACACCTCTGATTGACCTTTTAGCAAACCCGAAGCTTTGTAACGATTAATTATGCTCATTAGAATACGTAATAAAAATTTCACAAGGTTTCGATAACGTATGAGAAAGTTATGCTAACATTCGTATATGAGGGGTTAAAAGCGTCAACGTTGAAATTTAAGGCTTTTCGGGTAATCATTAAACTAACCAAGGACTTAACAAATTTTGGTTATGTTTTAGGGTCCTTAAAAATCAATTTGGTGGGTTAAAAGTGCAAAATAGGAAGTTAAAACCACTTTTAAAAGGACCAGGGGCCAAAATGCAATTTATGAAACTTGTTTAACCTGTTCTGGCACCCATACCGGCCGCGTAAGATCTTTAAGGATCCTTACGCGGGCTGCCTGAGGACCTGCAGCGACAAAAACAAGTACAGATGCCTGTAAAACCCGTTCCACCGCCTTTCAAGGCCTGATTTCGATTCCAGGGACTCCTCCCATGGTATTACATGCAATAGGGGCACTTGTAATGATCTGGAATCACCTCATAGACTTGTTTGGCACCATCTTGTTCAATTAAACCCACTATATAAGAAGTTCCATTTGCATCATTTTGGGCACTTCACTTGAAACCTTTCACAACTCATTTTCTGGAGACTTATGGAGCTCAAGACCACTTCCTAAGGACCATTAGTCGTGCATAGGACTTCAGTAAGTGTCCTTAACCACTCTTAATTCAGTTTTATTAGTTTAATGGCCTAAAGTCAAACCCGTCATAATTAAGGTTTGACTTAGTGATTAATCACTAATGGTCCAGTCAATTCTCGAATTGAAAGTACCTATAAGTTGGTAATTATGTGGGCAATAAACCCTTAAAAGGGCACCCTCTGATTCCCACTCTAACTAGGTCAATTGTTGGGTCAAACTTGATTAGAAAAAGTCAACATAAAGCAATTTTTCAAATAAACACATAATTAACAATGTAGAAGCCATGCAATGTGTTTTATCATTCATATAACTTGGTAATTAATGTAAGAACATGTCTAAGCGTGTTCAACCCGACAATTTTCAGTATAAGCTCGGTTCGGAACCGAAAGTCGCATAAGTGGACTTTTGCTTTGACTTTCAGTTCTGACCCATTAGAGCATATTTTAGAAATGCCTTAGAGCTTTATTAGGACCAGGTTACATGTTAGTATAACCCTCTGTGATTATACAACTTGGTTCATTAGTTATCCGATTCATATGCATGTTTCCGTTATATGCCTAAATGTTGACCAATATGCCTTTTTGACCTTAAAACAAGAATTTTGAAAATGTGAGAGGATAATAATCTTTATTACTGATTTATAAACATGTCCCTAAATTTTCACATCAGATTGAGGTCTAGATTAAGAGTTATGCTCAATAGCGTAATTAGAAAGCTTTTTATTAATTAAACGGTGTAATTAGCATAAAGCCTATCTAAACCCAATTTTTGATACCAAACTTTTTACCTACTGATGTAAAATAATATTTTGGGATTTTTTAAGATTTTTATTTATTTTTAGGCTGAGCATAACATAGGGTTATAGCTTTGATTCGGTAATTGTCGGTTTTGCCCTTTTGGCCTATAAAATGAGTTTTACATAATATTTTGATACCAAACCTTTTGCTACTGATTTTATATAATAAATAAAATATTTTGAGTCTTCTGGAATGATAAAAATATCAGTTTTTCTTTAAAACCCCGGAAATCGCTTAAAACCGTCTTTTTACGCGTTTAAAACGCATAGTATGTATTAAAACCATTTTTCTCATATAAGACTTAATACCTACTGATGTTTTAAGCAAAGTTTTATATTTTAACAGTAAGCAAAAGTTTTAAATTCAGATTTCAAATTTTGACCTTTAAAGCTTATGTGAAATTACCAAAATGCCCCTACGGTGCATAGTTTGGTTATAAAAGGTAAATTTCACATATATGTCATACCCTACTGTTATGACTTATAAAAATAATTATTTTTACTGAATATATCATACCTGAAACCCAGATTTATATTTAAACTCTTTTATAAGCTTTAAAATGACCAAAATACCCCTACGGGACATAATTTGAGTTTAAATTCGTTTTGGGTATAATGGAAGGTATCCTACTGATATCACAACATGTTTAAGGCATATTAACTTAGGAAACCTGTTCATGACTCATTTGGTTACCCGTTACGCACTTTTTGCGTTCGGTACGGTTTATGTAACTAGTTTGCATAAATTAGCCGAAACGGGTCAAACCTTATCATTTTTATCTCAAAATCCACAATGTGTTAAGTTTACCCATATTAAACAAGTATACAAACTTGTCGGGTCTAAAACACATTCTAATCCGGTCTTCACTTAATCGTGCGTTTTGAACTGTGTCTTCTTTTAAAACTAACCGGTCTAAGTTTAGGATTAATTAAGACCCGTTAGGAATCTAATAGGTTATTAAAAACCTTCGTTCCAGATTAGGAGCCCGGTAAAAGCTACTTGCACTCGTTGATTGTGATATATACTTGCTCAGGTAAATACTTATAACTTATTTTCCCTTATACGGGCTTGGGATACGGTATTATAATAATGCCGCTTGGTCGGGTATGTAGTTGTTTAGATCGGATTGTGATTAATATATTTACATAACCCGTTTTAATATGTTTTATTTGGTATATGGCCCTTAGGGGGTTAATGACCATGTCCCGGATATCCTTGGCATCATTCATTGAAATGGCCACGACCTAAGCACGGGGTGTAGGCATACACCTGACAGTTGCATATGTAAAACATGGTAACCCACTTTAAAGAATTAAACTTGTGGGCATTATACCTGTGGCGTGTCAGTTAATCTTGTCCGGCTCTTCTAACCGGCCCTGACGGACGACAAATAAGTAAAACTGTATACAAGATTATTTTTAAATAATTGTCCCAAGTTATAAAAGAACTTTTGTGCCATGTGCATTTAAATCAATTTTCTTAAACTCTTTTCAAAATGAGTCGGTTAATTGTATTTACCAGTGTAAACTGACGTATTTTCCCAAAAAGGCTAAGTGCAGGTACTATACGGAGTAGGCTGGCTACTCCTAGCATCACTAAGGAGTCTTGCAAGCTTAAGATGTTAAAGTCTGTTGAACAATGATCTTTTTATCTTTTGATCCGCCTGTGGATCCTTTACAATCCATTTGTAATACTTTGATATTACTTTTTATTCGGTTTGTAATGTGATTCATCTTTTGCTTCCGCTGTGCATTAAATTGTGTGGTTTGACTATGACGATATCAACTACGTCACGATACTCCCCACCGGGCCCACCGGCAATACGTGGAAATATCTGTAGGATCGTGAAACGACCTAATGAGTCGATCAGAAGAGTGCTCAGACAGAATCAGAGGCGGAATTCATTGATTCTGTCTTTGTTTAGCTTGTATTCACTATTAATTGTCTCGTTTATTGATCTTGAAACAATTTACAGCACGTAGACACTTCGACAGCACTTCGGCTCACCGGAACAAGAACTGTACAACTGATTACATTTGAGTGGGTATATATAGGCATGTGATTCCGCTTGAACACGTTTCACGCGGAATAACATTCTCAAGCGGAATAGCATTCAAGCGGAATAACATTCAAGATTTCGCTTGAATTATCCACCTGATCTCGCTTGAAATGACTTTGTATCATTTCAAGCGGAATTACCTATAATCCCATTTCTCGTTTTTCGTGTCCTAATCTATCAGTTCTAATCTAAGACTCGAACGAAGATGAAGTCGACAGACAACTGCACCAACAGACTCCCCCTTGAATGTTGACGGAATCTTTAGTGAGAGTCTTCATCATAACGACTCTTCAATCTTGATCGATCTTCTTTCTTTCTTAGCATGTACCAGGATCTTCTCTTTGGCTCTAACCTCGTCAGACTCCCCCTTTCATCATGATGGGATCATTATCTGGAATTAGCTATCACCTTGAGATCAAATCTTGGCTTTAACTCTGTTCAGCTCATCTTCTGCACAAATTTTCTCATCACCACATAAGTTTTTACTTAAATCAATAAGAAAAACTTACTGATTGAAACCATTCAATCATAATAGTTACATCAAGTTCAAATTAATGACCTTGATTAACTAATCAAGCTTTTTCTCAAAACAAATTTCTTCATTTAAGCACACATTCCCAACCCTGTTCATCATGTCTAGCACTTGGAATTTTGAAAATCAGCTCTTCAACATCAGTTGTCGAAAATCTTTTTGTATTTTTCAAAATATGAAACATAAATGCAAGACTAGAATTTAAATGCAGAAATGAAATATTTACAAACAATATTTTTGTGAGTTTGCATAAGAGGATCATATCAGTTTTCGAGACAAATCACTAGCACCGTTAAGCTTTAAACATTTTTAGTTTTAAACGATTCACGTTGATTGACGATATAGTTATCCTCTTAAACTCAATCTAAAAACTTTTGAAATGCTTACCGATACGTTAAGGTGTATTAATATTGCACTAAGTTCTTATGGACCCCACAATCTCAGCATATCCCCTCATCATGCAATACACTGACTCAAGTAATGCCTTTAAACTTTTATCAACTGTGAGTTGTGTGAAAACAAAGCAGAATGTTTAAACATTAACAATCAGGTCGATCTTTCGATACGCAGAGAAAGTCCAATGTTTAAACAAAATAAGAAAATAAAACAAGTTGAAGTTGTTTAGGCTTTAACCACCGGTTCGATACTTCCATATACGCAGAGGTGATCCAAAGCTTAAACGAAACACCAAAGAAAATAAAGCAGAACGTTTAGGCAATAACATCCAGGTCGATACTCACGTATACGTAGAGGATGTCCAATGCTTAAACAAAATAAAGAAATAAAACAAGTTTAAATTTTTGCAAAATGGAATGCACAATCACAGCGACTTTTTAGCAAAGTTGTGAAAGTTCACAAACTTAACCAGTTTTATGTCTTTCAACAATCAGCGATTACTGAGTAGGCACACAATCAAGAAGGACAAAACTAAGTACTATGCTTTTGACCATGTTTCCCACTAGAACTAGGCTTTTTCATTTAAGTTTGTATCGTTATCGCAAATCTACTAGTCTAGCTGAGCCTACCGTCACATCTTTAGTGAGACCGTTTATCACATTTTATCATTCCATTTCTTTAGCATGCTATGACAGTCCAACTGATCTACTATCATTTCCTCTTTTTTACAACAAAACTCATTTTTGCAATTTTCAATGTTTTTTGTAATTTTCTAATTTTTTAAAAATTTTTACTCCCCCTAAAATCAAAATATGTCTCAATTTTGATTTTCTGGGAAAATTTTAAAACCAAACTGTACAAGATAAAATGACAACATGATGAGAATTACTTCAATTCTCCATTCATTTGGCTTAAACAATCAGAACTCCCCCTGACACCAAAGCATTTTCCCATGGTGATTTCAAAACACTTAAGTTTGTTTTAATCAAAATGGTTTTTCCGGAAAATAAGTTTTGTGAGTCATTTCTCAAACATGGGGATCATTCATCACCTTGTTTTCTTCAACCACTTGTAAAAACTAACATTTTTAAGATCAATCTACAAACATCATTTGTAGAAAATCAAGTACAACTTAATGTCCCTGATTTACCACTTTTAAGTCGAAATATCACATTCGTGAATTTCTCAAGAAAGATGCCGATTCATGTTCCACGCTTACCAACCTGGGAACTCCGGCAAGTCAGGTTTTTCATTTAAACAGATTCACCCAATCCTGACGGTCCTTGAGTGATTTTGAATTCTTGTTCAACAATGGTGGAAAATTTGCATCATCCATTGTTAGACCTGAATTCTCAATTTTTACCTCAACACACGGCTCTTCTGGCTTTACCACACCAGATTCATTGCCTGAGCTTGGCTTGTCTGACTTTGATGAGTCAGATTCATCGCCAACACGTGGCTCCTTTGTTTCCAAAGAAACAAATTCATCACCACCAATTTTCTCTTTCTTTACTCTCTCATCTGTCCTCAGATTTGTATCTGATGAATGCGTTTTGCTTGATTTGTTATTCTTTGGCAAGCAAGACGATTTATCAGAACTTTTATCTGTTTTACCAGTTGTATCCGAGGACAAAATCCTTTCGAGATACTCTCGTGCTTTCTTCCTCTTCTTCCTCAGTCTGTCTTTCTGCCCTTGTGAAAGCTTCACTTTCTATTCGTGAACTTTCTGTTCTTGAACTTTAGGTTCTTGAACTTTCTGTTCTTTGGGCTTGACATTGACTGGTTTCTTTGCCATTTTTTGAGATTCAACCCTTGATCTTCCCTTTGATCTCATTGAGCAATCTCTGGCAATGTGACCTTTGATATGGCATTCAAAGCATCTCCTCGTCTCAAAACTCCGACTCTGGCAGTTAACAACAATGTGTCCTCTAAAACCACAAGTGTAACACACTCTGTTATCGTTCCAATCACCACTTTCATACCAAACACTTAGATCATGGCATTGTTTGGCCTTGTGGTAATCATCTCTCCTCTTGAAAGCTGGATTTGGCTTTTGAGCACTGTGGTCAAATCTGCACCACTTATTACCAACAGTTTTTGAATTTTCATTTTCCAATTTTTGTGGTTTTTTAACACTATTGGATGATTGAACTGATGAGCTTTTATTTTCTTTTTGAAGATTTTTCGGTTTTTTATCCTTTTGTTTTTGTTCCACATTCTTCTTTACAGGTTTTTGCGTTGAGTATTCACCTTTCTCAGTAGAATGTAAAACAGTTTCTTGAAACATTTCATTTAATTTCAAAATATTTTTCTTTTTTCAACTTCATCATCAGTTTTTTCATCACAATCTTCAATTTTGACTTTGTCAAAATTTGTGACATTGTCACTTATTGGAACTGAATTGATCGGTTTTGGACAGACATGTGATGTAGAATTCACAAAACCTTTCAATTTATTCTCAAACTCATCAATTTTATTCCAAGCAATTTCAGCTTCATTTTCAAGTCGAATGATTTTCTGAAGATGATAATTTATTTCAATCTGTTTTCAAGATTATTTTTAAAAATAACAGATTTTTCATCTTCTAAAACCTTCATTTGACTTTGAAAATCTATTTCAATTTTTAATTTTTCATTTTCAAACTCTTTTTCTTTTTCTTTCAAAATTTTATTTTCCAATGTCAAACTCTCTACATTCTTCAAGAGTTTGGCATTGTCTGATTCAGATTTTTCACAGTTTACACATTTCCCAGGAATCTGTTTATCATCATATTTCTTTTCATCCTTCAAATTTTTGATCTCCAATGTCAAACTCTCCAAGTCCTTCAAGAGTTTAACATTGTCAGCTTCAAATTGAACACATTTAGAGCACACAGATTCAGAATTTGAAGATCCAAGCTTTTCTGATTCTTCATTCTTTGGACTTTTCTCTGTCTCTTTCCAGAATGTTCCTGCACAAAAAATTTTAACGAAATCAAGAGGATTTGCATTCTTATCAATATAACAACCCCTCTTGTTATCATATTTCATAACATTTTTTGCTGCAAGACATATACCTACTTTTTTATCCATTTCAACAATTACATCCAAACTCATCCTCTCAAAATTTCCTTTTATTTTATCTATCAATTCTCTATTTTTCTTGTAATTTTCATATTCATGAGTTTTAAGTTTGCTCATGAATTCTTTTAGATGTAGTTTTGAAAAACCAGAATCCTGTTTTATCCTTTTCAGAATATAATCCCATTCAACAGGTAATGCATCAGCAAACTTTGTTATCTTTTCAGCATCTGTCAAATATATCTCATGACCTTTTAAACGCTCAAGTAAGACCACATATCGGTTTTCCAGATCATCCAATTTTTCATTTTTCAAACATACAAAGTATTTAAACCTTTTCACCCAACCATCCTTTTTCACATTTCTATAACTATCGTCCAAATACCCGATACCAATCATTTAACCTTTCAAGATAATCATTTTCTTATTCATCAATCATTTTCGTCTTACTTCGAAAAACAACCTGTTCAAGCGAAATAATGATTTGGAGTAGAATTAACTAATTTCGCTTGAGATGTTTCAAGCGGAATCAGTTTTCAAAAAGAATCACTTCTTGAAGCGAAATGAGTTATTTCGTTTGAAAACTTTCAAGCGGAATTATACCTTTGAAGCGAAAACACCTATTTCAAGCGGAATCTGATGAGATTTTCAAGCGAAATAAGGATTTCAAGCGGAATTAACCAGCTGATTTCGCTTGAAATGTTGCTGACATCATCAATTCGATCTGTTTTTGGCAAAATTGATCAAGTTCTAGGCCGATTTTAGGTCTGATTCTTTCAAGGGTTTGTTAATTCAATGTTTCGCACACTATATGTGAAAATCAGTCCATTTTAACCGTGAAAACTTGATTAATTTTGAAAAGAAGGTGTAGAAGTCATAATTTTCCAGCGAAAACGAGCTAAACGGTAAGAACTCTTCCTCCTGAGCTCTGATACCACATGTAGGATCGTGAAACGACCTAATGAGTCGATCAGAAGAGTGCTCAGACAGAATCAGAGGCGGAATTCATTGATTCTGTCTTTGTTTAGCTTGTATTCACTATTAACTGTCTCGTTTATTGATCTTGAAACAATTTACAACACGTAGACACTTCGACAACACTTCGGCTCACCGGAACAAGAACTGTACAACTGATTACACTTGAGTGGGTATATATAGGCATGTGATTCCACTTGAACACGTTTCAAGCGGAATAACATTCTCAAGCGGAATAGCATTCAAGCGGAATAGCATTCAAGATTTCGCTTGAATTATCCACCTGATTTCGCTTTAAATGACTTTGTATCATTTCGAGCGGAATTACCTATAATCCCATTTCTCGTTTTTCGTGTCCTAATCTATCAGTTCTAATCTAAGACTCGAACGAAGATGAAGTCGACAGACAACTGCACCAACAATATCGGGGTGTGACAACCATCCATTTTACCCAGTTACCTGTCGAAAGTAACAACCGATTATAGCACTGTACATGTTAGCATTAGGAAGTAAATCCAATTTCTCTAGATCTTTAATCAGGCCATATGCTCTATCAAACTGTAAATGAAAAAGAAAGACATTAAACCCATTTGAAAACTTATAGATGAAAAAGAACCTAATTCACAATATTATGGGGTTTCGGAGCCCACCCGACCAACACAATTCTGACCTATTCGGACACGTAACCCATCCGACCTAAACCCATTCAGTTATATAAAAATGCCCAAAATACCCCTGCAACTAAATCTACAATTTTGACCTGTAATTTGGCTCGTCACGAGCCGAGCCGAGCTAGGCACACTTTCTAACCGAGCCGAGAGCTTTTTGGACAGCCCTAGAAATGTGTGATCCAAAACCAAACTAAAACAAAAAAAAATTTAAAACTGGATCAACAGACACAAACTAAAACTTTTAACTAACGATTGAAACATAATTTTTTTTTGCATGATTAGCACCATGTTATTATAACAAACGCCCCGCTTGCGGTATGCGCATATAATGTATATACGTGTGGGCGCTCGGGGGTCAAAAGTGAAAGTGCACTAATTTTAATGTTTTTTTACTAATTTCATGAAAACAACGTTAAAAGAGGGGATGGTTAATCATGCGTCATGTGGTGGCGTTGGTAGCCGAAAGACAATGGGGTACATCACTAATCGGCAGTTGTCTCAATTGCTGAGTGTTATGTGCCTTATGTCCAAGGCTTGATGCAAAACTACTATCGAGCCGGGGGTCACTGGAAGCAGCCTCTCTATTCCTACAGAGTAGAGGTAAGGCTGTCTACATCTTACCCTCCTCAGACCCTACCTTAGCTTTGCTATTGGTGGGATTTATTGAGTATGATGATGATGATGATGATTTATTATAACAAAAGAAAAAAACTGTTAGGTGTTGATGTCACTTTCCTAAGTTTTGCACCTTTATGGTATTCGTCAACAAACTCATTTGATAAAAAAAATCATTAATAAAGATGTTAAATGCTTGAAATGGGTGTCTACCCTTTCATTGATGTGACCTCTGTAGGTCATGCAGCAAGCATCAATCGAGGCCCCCTCTAAGCTGGTTTTTTTAAGGTCCCAAACCTTTAGTCGTAAATACTCTTTGCAGCCTCGTATATACTCATATGCACAATCACATCCAGTCCCTGAACAATACAACAATTTAATAAACATACATAAAATTAAACAACATATAGCTTACATAACATATATTCAAGAAAGTTGTACCTCGAACTAAATAGGTTCAAAAAGAAGATTAGCTTGCCATGATGCAAGTGATTCCAAGCCAAAACGCTATTTCTAACTCTGTTTTAACCCAAAACAATGTTTCTAACACTATTTTATTTTCTAGCATCCGTTTTAACCCAAAACACTATTTCTAACATCCGTTTTAACCCAAAACACTATTTCGAACATCTGTTTTAACCCAACAATGGTTCAAAAGTGGTTAAAACAACCCAACAGTGGTTTAAAACACTGTTTTAATTTCTAACATCTGTTTTAACCCAAATGCCACCCAACAGTGGTTTCAGACATCTGTTTTCATCCATCTGTTGACCCAACAGTGGTTTCAAAAAACTGTTTTAACCTAACAGTGGTTTCAAACACTGTTTTATTTTCTAACATCTGTTTGAACCCAAATGCCACCCAACAGTTGTTTCAAACATCTGTTTTCATCCATCTGTTGACCCAACAGTGGTTTCAAAAAACTGTTTTAACTTAACAGTGGTTTCAAACACTGTTTTATTTTCTAACAGTTTTACAACAGATGTTGGTTTGTGCATTCTAGACTGGGATGTGGTTACATTTAATGCTAAATTGATGGTTTGTTATCAAAAATAAAAAATCATGCCACTGTGTTAGCATGTAGATCATGTAATCAGAAACTCGACTCTTCGGTAGTTGGTCACCTCAAAAAGTACCGTAAACTATTCGTGACAACCTGCCAAAAAAAATCATGTATCAATATATATATTTACTAATGTTAGCAATGTATAATATAGTTTTTTTGGTCTTGACAGTTTTTGGCTCAAACCGTCAGTAACGGTTTCTTATCATTGCAAGCCAAAACCAAACTGCTGAAAATTCGAATCGAACCAAACCAAACCGTTACAAATGGTTTGGTTTTACGGTTTAAGCTTTATACACCTTTATAATTATAATAAAAAGATATAAAATTCAATATTATAGAAAGCATCACCTTTCTGCAACAACAAATACAAAGGCATAAGCCTGCTCGAGCCATTAGGATCCTTCTTTTAACCAATTCATCAGTTGTTTGGGAGGCGATAAAAGTTTGCGCTCCAATAGAAGAGGTTAACTTTTAACAACATTCACAAATTCCATTCATATTTTTATGGGAGCTGCAGTGAACAACTTTCTTTATACAGCACTGTTTTCACTGAAGTCACAGTGAACCGACCCGTATCATCTTCCTTCCACACCCATCTATCCTGCTGCGTATTAAGCTTAATGCCATAGTGAACCAACCCATCATTTTGACAACCAAAAATTTTCTAGTGGAATGGTACTATCACATCTGGCATATGATAACATCCACATGATTGTCTTTCCTTTCTGAATTCATTTGATTTACAATCATATTCTCAAGAAGCAAAAGCAAGACCTGCGAATTTCGCAAAAATAAAAAATAAAAAAATAACTCATATATTAACATGGTTAAAATCAAATGAAAAATGGATAGATCTGGTTACCGGAATCTAGCCAAACCCCCAGCCGTGACCGGTTTCCACCACGGCTGCCGCCAGCTTCACCCCAACCACCAGCACGGTTGTAAACCACAACCAGTAATCCCCTTTACTTCTCCTTATGTTGATGTCGCACAGTTGTTTCCTTAAATAGACTCACGATAATAGCGGCCGCCAAAAGTATGAATTCTGAAACAACCGGAAAAGTCATGTTACGTCGCCGGAAATCCACAAATCGAACCGCATCAACCAAGGACGCCAATATTGACATCGTCGGTGACGCAAACAACCACCGTCGTTGCCGTAAGATAAAGAGGTTAAAAAGCATCTAAATGTCATTCACTACAAGAGAAGGATGCTAATATAAGTCATTTTACATGATCTCAAATGAACTGCCCTGAATAACATAGATACCAATATCATTTGTGAATGATTACTGTGTATAATTATTCAATACATAATTATACTTACTATATCTAATTACCCAATGACCACATGTCGATAAACAGGACTGAATCATAAAAAGATACTTATGATCGATCCTGTGCGAGGAACTTATAGGTAAAATAAGATTAATAATTTGAAAATTTCGAATAGAGTTAGCTTAGTTACACATGTTACTTGAAGTATGTACGTACGAATGATCCTGTGCGGACATGGCCAACGAATCTAACTAGAAACGCCAAATCGTGCCTGACCAGACAACCTCCAGGAACTAATTTCTGTTTTATTTCAAAGAAAAGAACGAAAATTAATTGTGAACAAATAATAAATGACAGTATAGGCGTATTTCAGACCTTTAGCCAATCTTCTAACATAACATATCTTCTTGTCCTTCTTTAGACCTCCTCTGCTTGAGTATTCCACAACTGCACCTTAGTCCATATCCAACTTGCATTTCTAACATCAATTAACATAGAATTTTAATATAAACACATTAAATCTAGATTTAAAACACTTCTGCCTCCACAGTGGCCAAAGTCACCACTGATTTCACAAGTCCGAATCAAGAGTTGTAAAAGAATGTTCACAAGAGTAGAGATATAACCCTAAACCCATATCAAAAATCACAATGAAAGCCAAAATTGGTTACTGATGATTTGTAACGAAATAGAGAGTGGTTGGACCCTATCGGATTTCCGACCAGGTAACCGTCGGCGACGTTAGGGTTCCTTCACCAAACAGCTGCCGGAAAGCACCAAAATAGAGGGGAAAAATGGTTCAGGTGAAGGATCGAACCTGTGCTTGACGGATAAACATTGAGACTATCAACCACTATTGCTACCAACATATATACCTACTCATCATGTCTTTGAGGGTGGAGTAAACCTGCAAAGAAACACCATGAATGATAATGTTTAATATGACAGCCATTGTGATTACTGCAATTATGGTGTATAATTTGCATCAAAGAGTGAACCAAGGTAATAATTTGCATCAATGATATCATGCTTCAATCTTGTTCTCAGAAACACAGTCATTGTGATTACTGCAATTATGGTGAGCTGCACACAAGTAATAGAAAAACAACTTTTCATATGAACTGAGAGATGATAGCTAAATAATGGTATAAGAACGTGAAGTAGTGATTAGTACCTGGACTGTTTTGAAGATGTAAACAAATTAATTTCTTTTCATGAGAAGAATCTCTCTAGCCATACAAGCTTTAAAAAGTTCCCAATTAGAAAGAGAATACACGTGGAACGAAATGGCATTCTCATGGTTTTGCAAACATTGTGAAGGGTTTCGATATATCATCATCAATTTGCTTACCCAAATAAGATTCCTTAAATCTCATGGATAACGTTCTCAACTGTTACAAAACAATTACAAAAAAAAAAAAACACAAGATATAATCATAAAAGTTCTAGAGACCAGATCAGTACCAGTTTATTTGAGGTGGAATCCCAGAGTTGGACTTCTAAATTGTTTAATCCGACTGAGATGTGACGGCCATCTGGTGCCCACTTAACACTCGTAACCGGACCCACATCGTCATCTACAGTCACAAGTTCCGACGCGTTACCATCTGCAGCATCCCATAGATACTTGGTGATCAACAATTGTACAACCTGGACTGGTAATCTGGCCCGTTAATCAACCATATGATATATAGCCATATTTAAATTACTTCTAGTATATGTAGACCACAACTACGATGGGGAAACAACATTACAATAACAAAAAAAACATACAACCACCATTAAGTACATTGGCATAATCCAGATCAAACACGTAAATGAAAAATGGTTAGTAATTCATTAACACTAATCATCAAGCATCCAGTTCGTATTTCATATGGGTTTGAAATCTTAAAAGTTCTTAAGAGTTTACACAACAGGATTTAGTAATTCATTAACCCTAATCATCAATCATGGAAACAGATTGATAACAAATCAAAATTTTCTGCCATTAAGTTGCTTAGAAAGGCAACATCAATATCAGACAGTTCAGAGAAATAAAACCGTATTGAAAACAAACATGAATCATCTAGCCATGAACAGTGGAAATCTGATCACAAAAACAGGAAATTTGGGTTCACATAAACACAAAATTGTGACATTTTCATACAATATTCCACTCTCACACACACCAGAACTATGAGCAGAATCAAAAGACAGAACGATCATAAATCATACAGCAAAAAAACGAACGATCATATGAATAAATTAGAACAAATCAAACTGTATAATGCAACGATACATGATCGTGTTTAGGCCTTTTCATGATCGAATCACCGGGTACTGACATGCCGATTTCAACTTCCATTATCAGATGCCGTGATTAAATAAAAACCCTATAAAATTTTTGAATACATATCGTCAAATCAAACATTGGTATATGAAGAATACGAAACCTTTGTATATCACCAGAACCTAACGTCGTCAATCCTATGGTGTCTAAATGAACCACCATTGTCAATGTGAAACAAAGAGAGATATCCAATAGTCAACAAAGAACCATCAATAAAACCCTAAACCCCAAATCAAATTTATGCCAAGATAAATAAAGAATATGCTTTGAAAACACAAAAAAAAAAAAACAGATTAACGTATCTGGATTAACGTACCGTCCATCTCTCTCTTGTTTCTCTTTTACAAAATTAGATATAATGAAAGCATAAAGATAGGAGAATCATGTAAACCAAAAAACAGAAGAAAACTGACCTTGTTGCTTGAAATGCAGTCGGAAAAAAGCAGGTACCCACATCCTTCCATGTATATCATTCTGTCAAAAAACCTGTAAGTTCTGTCATCATATTAGAGATCTAAGGTTTCATATTAGATGTGAAAAAGGAAAAAGTGATTAACAACGATGATATCTATGGGTTACAACGACGATGAAATCAAACAAACAAATGCCCTTTGATTAGTTATTTACAATCCGACGATTGAAGAATGTGGGAGCTTCTCAAGGAAGAAGGAAAAGAAATTAGGTAGGAGAGAAGAGGAGTACTGGAGAAGGAGAGATGTAGGGTTTTTTTAGGAGAGAGGTGCGGGAAAATGGAAAAAAGGTAGCCCTCATCTAATGACATGTGGCCCAAATAACTTTCATTTATTATATATAACTAGCGGTAAGACCCGTGTGCAAACACGGGTCATTTCTTAGAAAACCATGCATAACAAATATAAATGATGAATGTGATTATATTTATATAGACTTATAAATAAATAAGTCAGTCGGTAAATACTTAAAGTTTAGAGTATAAAAAATACAAAAATATACAATTTATTAATCTTTTGTAAACGAAAGAGTAAATTACAAAAATCGTCATTTATGTATGTCACTTATTGCAAATTGTATCCTTTATCTTCAATAATTACAGAAAACGTACTCGATGTTTGCAAACCCTTGCAAGTTATGTCCTTTAGCCCTAACTCAGTTAATTTTTTGTGGTTAAATCTGACTAAATGGACCCCACATGAGGGTATTTTGGTCATTTTACTCTCATGTAGGGTCCATTTGGTCAGATTTAACCACAAAAATACCCTCATGTGGGGTCCATTTAGTCAGATTTAACCATAAAAATTAACTAACCTTAGGGCTAAAGGACATAACTTGCAAGGGTTTGCAAACATCGAGTACGTTTTCTGTAATTATTGAAGACAAAGGACACAGTTTGAAATAAGTGACATACATAAAGGATGATTTTTGTAATTTACTCCTGTTTAAATGATCAAAGCTCTGTTTTTGTGAACAGATGTTTGAAAATAAAACAGTGGTTGATACATCTGTTGACTTTGGTCAACAGATGGATGAAAACAGATGTTTAGAACTACTATTGGGATAAAGCAGAGTGCTGTGGAAAAAACTGTGGTTGAAACTGCTGTCTGGTTAAAACGGTGGTTTAAAACCACTATTTTAACCCAACAGTCGTTTCAATCACCTTCAACCTCCACAAAACATTATTTTAACCCAATAGCGGGTTTAAACCACCGTTTTAACCAAACAACGGTTTCAACCACAGTTTTCTTCACAACACTCTGCTTTATGTTTGAAACATCTGTTTTCATCCATTTGTTGACCAAAGTCAATAGATGTGTCAACCACTGTTTTATTTTCAAACATCTGTTCAAAATAACAGAGCTTTGATAATTTAAACAGACCTTTGCCAATATTATAAGCTTTTACACTCTCAAACCTAAATATTCATTTAGTTAATTTAAATAACAAACATGGTTAATAATTTTAACACGACTACTTATATAAAAACTACAAGTGTCAAACAGAGGTAACTATATAATAAACAAAGTTCAAAACAACAAACAACATTCAATAAAATACAGCATACTAATTCCTAATCAATGGGCGAAACAGCATACAAAGTTCATCCATCTGTTGACCAAAGTCAATAGTTGTATCAACCACTGTTTTATTTTGAAACATTTGTTCAAAATAACAGAGCTTTGATCATTTAAACAGACCTTTGTCAATATTACAAGCTTTTACACTCTCAAACCTAAATATTCATTTAGTTAATTTAAATAACAAACATGGTTAATAATTTTAACACAACTAATTATATAAAAACTACAAGTGTCAAACAGAGGTAACTATATAATAAACAAAGTTCAAAATAGAAAACAACATTCAATAAATTACAGCATACTAATTCCTAATCAATGGGCGAAACAGTAGTCTCGATAAGTAAAGTACCTTTCGGACCATTGTAGTTGTCAACATGTTGGAGGTATTTCAGAAGTTCGTTGCTCAGATCAACTTCAACCATATCCCCCCATATGCTTGTTATCAGCCACTTGTTGTTTTCAATTATATTAGTCCTTCGGCGCCTCTCTTCATAATCAACTACACGAGGATTATTGAAAGCAAACACCTTCATCCAGCCTTCTTCTTCTTCATATCTGAGCAAATCAGCAGTTAGCTCAGCAGACTTTCCAATAACAGTTAAATGCAGCCTCTTTGCGATGGTCAAAAAATGCCCTTGGCAAGGATTGACTACAATACTCTCTGGAAAACGAAGCATTCTGAAAGTCTCACTCAGAACATCAAAAGCAACGATGTTCCTCTCACCTAGTGGATATCAATAATTTGAAACCATGAAATATATGGTTTTATCAGCATAAACTCCTGCAGACCATGAATAACCACTTGAACCATAATTATTTACGCTACCAAAATTTATTGTTCTCCATGACTCACGACGTCGTGAGTAAACACGAGCAGTAGCTACATTACGGTAACATCTGATGTTCAACACTTTCAGATCATTGAATTGATCAAAATAAATTCCACCAGTATCAGAGTTCCGATCATGATTGTAATTTAAGTAGTCATCAGACAAAACCTTATAGCGCCTGGTAGTTGGATTCCAAAGAATCAGCTCACAGCAAATCCCTTCATTGCAAACTAACAACAATCCATTATATGACGACATAATACGTAAGAAGCTAGGGTGGACATTGTTAGGAAAACTTAAGGTTTTGCTTCTAACAACATCCAAACTATCAGCAACTACGTCGTCAACGACAATTGACGTGTCTTTAAAGGAGAGTAGTTTCTTTTGTAATGAATCTCCACTTTGGAGAGCATGCATCATCTGAAATCCATGACTTGACAGTTCCTTATAAAAATTCTTGGAAAGACATTTCAAACGACCAATATCTTCTGCAGAGAGCCTTGTGAAAATTCCGTCAACAATCACTTGAAACCCAATGTTTTCCATTTTGCAGTGAACCAATGCGTCTTTGAAAGTAAAAGAAATTGTAATGATATTGATAAACAAAAAACTTTTGAAGATGATTGAGTAAATGGATGAAAACGGTAATGATTTCAAACCTCTGCCCAATGTATTTTATATACCCAATGAAGGCGGTTATGACTAAATACATCGTCAGACGAAAGAATATGATGCGACACTTGTTAGGCTTTTAATGCATTTCCATGGGAAAAGTATAAAATTAAACACGTTCTTATAATTACAATTAACCTCTTCATTTACCATAAGACGCCTTTACCATAAGACATAACTGAGTGAGTGACGTGCATTAATTGCAAAGTACACATCCCCAGGCATTTTGAATTTGAAATTACCGGCAATTTCAAAACATCTGCTAAGGTATATGTTTGCCAAAGGAAACATCTGCTAAGTTATACTTTTTTGGCGATGGGCAGTGGTTTGCCCTCTTGAATGTGGGCCAGACCTTTGACATTTGAATATAGAGCAGTGGTTTGAAATTAAATGTATTTTAACTCAGATAAAAAATCTCAAACCTTTGACATTTGAATATAGAACATCTGTTAGCCAACAACAGATATTGCCAACAGTAGCAAGTCAAACAGCCGTTAGAATAGCAGAAGATTACCACTAAACAAATGTTCTCTTTGGGCAGACTTTACCTTTGACAAAGAGTTAAAGTAACAGATGCATCAGTATTTACAATTGAGAGGAGGAAATTCTTCGAAAAGCTCTATTAGGCAACAACAGATGTTGGCAACAGTAGCAAGTCAAACAGCCGTTAGATCAGCAGATGATGATTTAGAGCAGATGTTCTCTTTTGGAAAACTTTAACTTTGACAGATTTATACACTAACATAAATTGATACAACATCAACATAATCTAATTAAACTCAAAGAAAATTTCACTTCTACATCAAAAGTACCGATCTGCAATAATCAGATGATATTAAAATTAAAAATTACATAATAATACTTATTCACCTTAAAATTAGTAAAAATAAAATGCTCCACAAACATTAATAGGATTAAAATTTAATTATGAGGATTAAAAGATCAACAATTACATCGACTACTGAACAACGAAACTTTAAAATCTAACAACAATACCAAGAAATTTACGAATCTAACAGCAAAAATTTAGTGCTTTTAGCTTAAACTCCATCGAGTACCGAACTTCGCAATGTATATCTTCGACAATCGCCATGAACTCCACGGAAGTACTGAATGCATCACCATCAGGTTTCTGGAAACCTGGTCTCTCGTGAACAGACCAAGATGTAGTACATGAAAACACTTCTTCAGCTGTTGAAGAGTAGCCCTATCCTCATATACTTAATCCTTAACTTGCTTCATAAAGAGCTGCAAAAAAAACATACTTTAAACGATGTTGGAATAATGATGCTGGAAACAACCGTAGAACAATCATCATCATCATCTGCTCAGATCATTCATCATCTGCTCAGATCATTCATCATCTGCTTTAAACCAAACTTTATGCTTCTTTTAATACAAAAAAAAAAGGCAGGAAAGAACAAATCTCTAGTAAAATAAAATCTTATCTTACAGCAGTAGCAGATCCTTTCTTGCGTTTAGTAGGAACTACTGTGGGTTCTACATCATCATCATCTGCCCAAGCCATATATAATCATCATTTAGTCATAAGTAAAAATTATTTTAAATGTACATTTAATAATCTTTCTTTGTGTAATTTAACTTTATGTTTCTTTTAATACAAACCTATAATAACCCGTAGATGATTGTATGAATTTCAAACAACTGTGATTAGACTGAAATATAAAACGAGAATTAGAGTATATCACTTCAAAATTAAAAATTAAAAATTAAAAATTTCAAAATTAGAGTAACAAAAAAACATAATTTAAACGATGTTGGAACAATGATGCTGGAAACAACCGTAAAACAATCATCATCATCATTTGCTCAGATTATTCACAATCATCATTTAGTCATAACTCAAATAAAAAAACTTTAGTAAAAAACAAAAACCAAAACAAACATAATCATATATATCACATTACCATCATCAAGGCAAACCACATATCCCCAAAATTTGTTCTGAAAGTGGGTCAGAGAGAGCTTCCGTTTTCTCTTGTCCTTTATGAACAAATGTCGAGTATTGAGAAGAAGGGATTTGAGGGAGAGATACATTAGAAATGAGAATATAAATCAGTTTATATAAGAAGATGATTGACAGAAGTGAGTGAGTGACATGCATTAATTGCAAATTACATATCCCCATGCATTTTGAATTTGAAATTACCCGCAATTTCAAAACATCTGCTAACGTATACGTTTGCCAAAGAAACCATCTGCTACTTTCTTGTAGATGGGCATGCTTTGCCATTTGGAATGTGGGCCGGACCTTTTAACATTTGAATAAACAAGGCAGTGCTTTGAAATTAAATTAAATGTATTTTAAAGTGATTTATATATTCCGGTTTATGATGCAGTAATGACATAAGAAAAGCATTGTTTGACAGCCTCTGTTGTTGACACATCAGTTTTTCTTATGTCACTCAGATCTCTTCTTTTATAGAAAGTATAGATAAATTTGTAATTCTAATTTACTTTTATCATTTCGTTTTTCAGTGGTTACATTTGGTAGTTGTGTGAAGTAGCTTTTGAGCCACTCACTAGATAATTCAATCACAATTTTCAAAAAAAAAAAAAAAAAAAGATAATTCTATCACAAGTTGCAAGTACGCCAAGCAACCACATCTACTTTTTGATACGTTAAGTTCAAAAGTTGCAATAGAGAAACAATAATTAAAAGGAGATAAAACGTTATTAAAATATACACACAAGGTGGAGGACCCAAGAGTAATTTTCAAAACTACAATTCCAATGTTTTGTGCAGCTCCAGTAAACAATGACTTGAGAGTATTATTACGTCAAAATAATGCCTTCATGATCATTAGATAATTTGTTAATAACTTTTGTTTTTCTAATTGCCTTAACGTACGAGATTCAGTATCAATATGCGAAAAATGGTTTATAATATGCGAGTTTGGTTTTTTGAACAACATGCGATTTTTGTTGTTTTTATAACTTGCGATTTTTATTTTTTTTATACACATGCGATTTTTTGTTTTTACAACATGCGACTTTTTGTTATAACGTGCGAATTTGACATTGTGTACGCTCATGCATTAAGGTTAAATGTACGATACACTTTCACTAATATATATATATATGAGTTGAGGGTTGTTTGTTTGAGCTGTTAATGGTTCAGACTTTTTATTGGTTCAGAATGTTTGTTTCACGAGCAAATGTCTGAATGGTTCAGGCATTTGCCTCTGAATGGTTAAACATTATACTAAGTCTGAGTGGTTGAGACCTCTTATCTGAATTGGTTTGACATTTATCTCTGAATGGTTAAGCATTATACTGGCTCTTAATGGTTTAGACTAGGGATAAGCTCGGTACCGGTACCAATACCGATACCGAATTTCGCCAAATATGGGTACCGATACTGAAAATGTTCGGTACGGTACCTGTATTTAAGCGTAAAATTCGGTAAAGTAACACTACCGAACCGAAAGTACCGATTCGGTACCGAAAAATTCGGTACGAGAAATTCGGTACCGATATCAAGTACCAAATGCTCATCCCTAATTCAAACGTCTTATTCGTTCAGCACTTATCCATTTAAAAGTTGCCAAAGAGCCCTATATGAATTGGAACTAGTGATGAGTCTAACCATGACATGATTTAGATATCATCTCATTGTTGATCATTGGAGCCGCATAATCTTAAACCATGATTTTTCGACACAAAGTTAAGACCATGCGTAGTGGGGTTTTTTGGGCGTTTTTCCCCTAACCCCCCCCCCCCCCCCCAAACGCCCATCTCCCACCCTCGGGGGCCTTTTTTTCACCAAATTTGCTTTTGGCGTGCTTTTTTCCACGCTCTGGTTCATTTGTTTTGGCCAATCACCCTTGTTGTTCCTTTTGTTTGCCCAATAAGATTTTTTGATGGTTTTTTTATTTAATTTTATTACACATCTTTTAACATAATGCCTCACATCCCCACTACACCCATTTTAGAAAACGCCTCATAATGCCCTATTATTGACTGGGCTGCCACATGACGCAAAACGTCAAGTGTAAGAGCATTACCACTACACATGGTCTAAGTTCCTTGTATATGTTCCGAAATATAGTTTCTTAAATAGATACTAACCTAAACTATGTTTCATTTATTGTAATTTAACAAAAAAAAAATGTAATAGACATGATTGTGTATTATAAATAAGTGTTATTTTATTATTTGATAGATGACTATTCGACCATTGTTAAAAAAATATTTTTCAGATCTATCGCAAACCAACTTATTGTGTAACACATAGCAAATAGGAAGAGTTAATTACTATTTTCGTCCCTGTGGTTTGTCAAAAATCACTATTTCAGTCCATTAGTTTAAAAATTACGATTTCAGTCCCTGTGGTTTCACTTTCGTAACCATTTCAATCCATTTATTCTGTTAGTACAGGGACTGAAATGGTTACGGGGTGGACTGAAATGGTTACGAAAGTGAAACCACAGGGACTGAAATCGCAATTTTTAAACTAATGGACTGAAATAGTGATTTTTGACAAACCACAGAGACGAAAACAGTAATTAACTCAAATAGGAAATTTATGTATCATTCTACTAAATTCTTGAAATTTCTTCATCTTTCTTAACAACAAATTTGGATTACTGATGGAACACTAGAGTATTATCGTGTCATCAGCAGAATCACCTGATCATATCTATCTCCACTAGGCTATAATGCCTATACACCAATTCAGAAGAAAAACCAATCTGGAAAAAAAACCCTCTTGTAAGAATCGAACACACGCCTTATCCCACTCTCTTGAATTATCACTTGGTTTTATAGTCATAACATTACTTGTATAAATAATCTCCCATCATCCACTGGACCACCATCACTATCCCTCACTTTGAGTTGATAAGCATGATGCATTAAAAAAGCAATTTATGTGATTGTTACAAAAAATAAAAAATGTACTGAATAATAATGAATTTTAGATGCATTTGTACATTATATTATTGAATCATTATGGAATATAAATGATTGAGCGATAGGGTGTATTTTAAGAAGTCAACAAATCGATAAGGTGTTTTGAGTAAGAGGGTTAAGTAGATCACTAACTGCACCTAATAATTGCACCAACATAAAAAATGGGTCAACGGGAGTGGAGCTCCAATCAGGTAAAAAAATCCCACGTTATATTTGAATATAATATTTGTTTTTATATTTTTATTTATTTTTAAATATCCATAACATGTATTAATGTATAGGAGTTAAGATCTTATACAAACAATGCTAGCGGTAAAGTTATATTTTATCTGATTTCACTAGTTACATCCATATACATACATGTATTAATGTATAGGAGTTAAGATCTTATACAAACAATGCTAGCGGTAAAGTTATATTTTATCTGATTTCACTATTTACAAGTATTGATCTAGTCTCGTAAGTTTTTCGATTAACTAAGTATATTTTGAGTTTCGGTTGTTTAAACTTAATTTGAATGGTTAAACAATGAATAAATAAATTTTGTTAAGAATGATCAGAAAATACATGTTTTTTAGACATTAACTAGCGTTAAGACTCGACCGCGTTGCGGCGCGGGTACATCGTAAACATTGAATGGATTAGCATGAAAACACACATTTCGACGTATCCAGTTGAACTCAATGTAACATGTATAATCATTGTGATTGGATCAAACGTAAAGCAAATCAAATTCATATCGAACAATCATACGTACTATATGTGACCCAACTCATACATAGAAAACCTAACGGGTATGAAGGAAAATATGCACATGTAATAAAAAAGGATTAATTAGAGCTTTCGAAAAAATGGGAGAAAAAGAAACTATAATTTGACTTCACTCGGTTCGAAACAAACTTTACGAAACATACATAAAATAAACACGAAAACATATTATATATGACATGAATCATTTCCCAAAAATGTTTACATCGAAATGTAGAACAACTTGAATTTATACGAAAACGTACATAAAAATATGCACGTAAAAATGGTTTCTTTAAACGAAAACGTATTATATTTGACCTGACTCGTATATAAAAAAGTTTACGTCAGGATGTAGAGCAAATCATATTTATAGATACCCGTATATAAAATATGCACGTAAAAAATAGTTTTTAAGTAAAGGAAGTATTGGGGTAAACCGAAACAAAATATTAGTAAAAAAATTAATAGGTTAAAAACGTTCGTACAACCGTGCCAAGTAGCACCAATGTTACAACCACATCGACTCTCAACATCGTAAAAATAAAATACATAAAATAGTAAAAATTACACTACAGACTAAAATCATTGAACCACGCACACCCGTTACAGTGTGTTAATGCGAAGAAATTAACCAGAAACGTAAAGCGTAGAAAAGAATAACTTAGTCGATCTAGGACCCGCTCGTTGCGGCGAACTTTTCAAAAGGGAAAAAATGGACGCGTTGCGACGGGTTTGTCAGATATGAAAAAATAGAGTAAAAAACGTTGAACCTCACATGCACGCTACGACATGTTAACTCGCAAAATTTACAACGAAATGTAAAACGAAAAACTTGCGAAAGATAAAAAATATGGGGGACCAAAGTTGTAAATAATAAAGTGTTGTGTTAAATTACAAAAGATAAAAAACTTTGAGTTAAAAATAAAAACTTCAAATGGGTTAAAATGTAAAAGATAAAACTTTTAGGTTGAAAGTGAAATATCAAAGTTTTTTTTTTTTTTGAAAAACTCCTCAAGCTTGGGGTATAATTCATAATGCACAAAAAAGTTGCTAATTTACATATGGAATAATAATATAGATCAAAGTGGCCTATAAATTGCTAAAATTCAAACTATAAAACTTCTAAATATGATACAGGGTGTTGTTAGATGTACCCCCATTTTTTAAAATTTTACTAGCTGCTACACCACCCCTGAAGTTTGTAAATAAAAACAATGAACCCTTGTAATTTCTATTTTTTTAAATTGCATAAGGAAATATCCCTATTTTTTTATAGAGGTTTATCTACTTCTCATAATTTGAATACTGACATATACGTGCTTTGCTTTTACATTAGAACGACTCCATTAAAAAGTTCCTAAAAGAAGGAGATTAAGAAAGACCTTGAAAAACAATTAAGTTCAACTTTGATTTTCATCAAAGTTCTAATTGATTGAGCTGGGCGTTCTTGGTATGTATTCATCTTTCTCATCAATATAGTTATTTTTTTTTGTTTGAGTCGTTTTAAGAATTAATTGCACAGATTAATTATTTATCACAAATCGATCAGCAGATGTTGTTTGTAGTTGATTTACAAAGAAACCATTATTTTATAGTATTTGCCGTAGTTGTGCGGCTTATGTATTCTACCAAAAAAAGTATCTAACTTCTCAATTGTTGGAAGTTACATCAGACGCAAAGTAAATTCACACTTTTAGAATAAAAAAAATCAACGAGTAAATTACGTTTTTGGCCCCTGTGGTTATATCACTTTTACTATATTAGCCCAAAATAAGAATTTTTAACATATCTGCCCCCATGGTTTCTATAACTAACCATTTTGGCCCCTAAGTCTAGAGATCATGGGGGCCAAAATGGTTAGTTATAAAGACCATGAGGGCTAAAATGGTCAGACTTAGGGGTCAAAATGTTTAGTTATAGAGACCATGGGGGCAGATATGTTAAAAATTCTTTTTTTGAACTAATATAGTAAAAGTGATATAACCACGGGGGCCAAAAACGTAATTTACTCAAAAATCAACCTATAAGAGATTCTTAAAGGCTCAAACTATCCACACACCATATCAGCCTATTTAGACACCCTTTGCCTCGTATATGTCTCGTATAGGCCTATACGAGGCGTATAAGGTTACATCAAATTCAGTGTGTGACTCATGCCAGTTCTGGTTTGACTGCTCCTATAGGCCTATACGGGGCGTATAAGACCCCTCGTATAGGTCTCATATATGACTCATGCCCCATATATGCCACATATAGGCCTATATGGGGAGTATATAAGGTTTTTTTTTTTTTTTTTAACAAACATTATACCCTTATACAATTAGCAACTTGAGTTATGTCTCATTTGTTTAAAAGTCACATCCTTTAATTCATTTTACTTACATCCTTTCATTTTATACATAAAAAATCAACTTAAGACACAATGTTTTAGATCACACCCTTTCAAAAAGTCACTACTTTTAAATATATCACGTTTCTTACAGAAAAGTCACAACTTTTAAATATATCACACCTTTTCAAAAAATCATAACTCTTCAAATTACCTTTAAATACATCACCTCCTTACAAAAAAGTATCAACACTTCATATACATGCACAAAAAAAAATCACAACCCTTCCAACTAATTTTAAATAAATCACATCTCTTACAAAAAGTTAAAACTTTTAAATATATCCGTCCTCTTTAAAAAGTTACAACCCTTTAAACTATCAAACCCTAAAAAAAACAAACATAATTTCATATGAAATAAAGGGCTAGATGTATATGGTAAAGGTGTCATTTCCTTATTCTACGTATACAAATACCAACAGGTACGATTAGCAACTTAAGAATTCTTATAACACCAACATCGCATCTTTTAATCAAATACAAAATTTACCGGTTCATTCAATATTATTAACATTTAACACCAACCATCGTATAACAACTGCATAATTCAATGGTCCAATCAATAATGTTTAGCACCAACCATCGCATCACTTAATCAAAGTTGTAAATAATAAAGAGTGAAGGGCTGTTGATTTGGGTGACAGTTTCAGTTATTTGTGTGACGGAGGTTGGGAAGATTACTTTTGCCATGCCATGCCGCTTGGGTTGTCGCGTACGCAATGTTTTAAAAACGGGTTCAAACCAGCCGGTTGTACCGGTTGAATCACTCGATATACTCAGTTAAACCGTTTTTGTATCAAACCTGGTACGAATAAAAAACTGAATTTTAAAACATTACGTTTACGGCGAAGGCGTTTGAGGAACAAGGTTCATAAGGGAAGTGATTAAACTGAGATACTTATGGATTAAATGTGATGTTTTTTTTTTATTTTATTATAAATGTTTTCTGTATTCTAACATTTTTTTTTGTTTTTTGTTGATGAGATGCATGTTTAACATCAACTTATCGTCGCTTTCACTAGAATGATATACAAATTAATTACTGATTGTCACAATATTAAAATTAACATTGAAATAAAAATGAACCGTAGAGCTATGTTGTTAATTATACTTCAAGATACTTTGATAGGCCATTCATAACCCGAACATCTGAAGAGGTCTGTTAACCGATGTGAATGATGTGATAGCTAATGTAGAGTAGAGAAATAGGGGGCGTCGACACAGAGGAGAGAAGGGGGCGTTCGTAGCCTCCGTTGCACAATCATAAAACATCTATACAATCTTTCTACAACATAGAACCATAAAATGACTTCACAATGCACTTCATCAATGCAAGTCTATTGCATTCAAAATTAACATCCCGCCGCAACGTGCGGGTTAACATTAATTCGTTTTATACAATATTAATCGTTTTAGTAAACTTTTATACAAAAACAAGTTTTCTATTTTAAATAAATAAAAATAACAAGTACATGATATGATATAATACATGTATAGGCCTATACGAGACCTAAACCACATCTATAGTCCTATGCGAGACCTATACTACACCTACAGGCCTATACGAGTTATTATAATTAATATGAGTTTTTTTTTATAATTAGAATTAGAATATTATAATTAATATGAGTTTTTTATAATTAATATTAGAGTTATTATAATTAATATGAGTTTTTTATAATTAATATTAGTGTTATTGATATTAATATGAGTTTTTTTATAATTAATATTAGTGTTATTATAATTAATATGGGTTTTTTATAATTAATATTAGTGTTATTGATATTAATATGCGTATTATTATAATTAATATGAGTTTTTCAAAATTAATATTAGTGTTATTGATATTAATATGAGTTTTTTATAATTAATATTAGTGTTATGGATATTAAAAAGAGAAAAAAAATTAAAAATATATTCCGCATATAGGGCTAGACTGGGCGTATAGTGGGGTCCAAAAGACCATTATAGCCCTGTTTTGCCCCTAGTTTAGGCCTAACTCAGGGGTAAAATGGTAATTTGCATTATATACATACGCCTCATATAGGTCTATACTAGGCATATAAGAGAGGCAAAAAAGACCAATTTACCCCCAGTCTAGGCCTAACTTAGGGGTAAAATGGTCTTTTTCGTCTATACGCCCCACATAGGCCTATACGAGGCATATAAGACAAAATATGACATAATCAGAGATTCTCTTGGAAATTGAAAAAGGTTATATGCGACGTATAGACCTATACGAGGCGTATACGAGGGTGTGTAAATAGGGACTAGGGTGTGTGAATATGTAGACCCTTCTTAAACCTTGTTTCATTTATTTACATTGTCACACCCCGATATTTCCACATGTTACCGGTGGGCCCGGTGGGGAGTATCGTGACGTAGTTGATATCATCATAGACAATTAATTCACAGTTTAATGCACAGCGGAAGACTAAAATAATAATACAAACCGAATTTTGAAAAGTATAATAAAATATTATACAAACGGTCGAAAATGGATCCACAAGCGGATCTTAAAACAGAAATATAAACATTGTTCAACAGACTTTAGATGTTTAGAACTTGCAAGATCCCTTATTAACGTCCCGAGCTCCCAACCAATTACGTACAGTACCTGTCACTTAGTCTTTTTGGAAAAATACGTCAGTTTACACTGGTAAATACAATTAACCGACTCTTTTGAAAACATTTATGAAAATTGGTTTAAATGCACAAGGCACAAACATTTTATAACTTGGGACAATTATATTAATAACAATCTTGTATCATATTTACATGTTTGTCCAACATTTAGGGCCGGTATAAAAGCCGAACAAGATTAATCGACACACCACAAATATAAACTCACAAGAAGTTTCCTCACGAGTGAGTATATCTTTTTCATACGTAACGGACAGGTGTATGCCTACACCTCGTGCTTAAGTCGTGGCCATTCACGCTTTTTGAATGAGCCAAGGATATCCAGGATACGGTCGTTAACCCCCAATGTTATTTGTTATCAAGCAATACTGATTAAAACGGGATTATACAATTTAACCATATCCGATTAAAAGGTTTCTATACCCGACCAAGCGGTAATAATTTACCGTATCCCAAGCTCGTATAAGGGAAAATAAGTTAAAAGTATTTACCAGAGCTAAAATGTAATTTATTCTCAGTCGTATTTTCTAATCAGCAAGTGCAAGTACGTCTACCGGGGCTCTCAATCTGGAACGAAGGTTTTATTAACCTATTAGATTCCTAACGGGTCTTATTTAAGTTGTAACTTAGACCGGTTAGTTTTAAAGAAAGGTTTACGATATGAAACGCTAGATTAAGCGGTGACCGGATTAGAATGTGATTTAGACCCGACAAGCATGAAGACTTGTATATAATGGGTAAACTAAACACATTCTGGATTTTGAAGTAAAAATGATAAAGTTTGACCCGTTTCGGCTAATTCATGCAAACTAGTTACATAAACCGTACCGAACGCGTATATGCATAACGGGTAACCGGATGAGTCATATACAAGTTCCAATAGTTATTATGCTTAAAATATGTTGTGATATCAGTAGGACATCAACAATTATGCCCCGAATGTATTTAAGACCAATTTAAGTCCCGAAAGGGTATTTTGGTCATCTTAAAGTTTATAAAAGAGGTTTAAAAATAAACTGAGGTTCTGGTCTAAAACATTCTGTAAAATTATTTATTTTATGTTGTTATATCAGCAAGATATCATACATATGTGTGTTTAATCATTTATGGCCAAACTATGCACCGTAGGGGCATTTTGGTCCTTTCACATATGCTTTTAAGGTTAAATTTGGAAATCTGAGTTCAAGACTTATACTTACTGTTAAAGTATGAAAATTTATTTATAAAATCAGTAGGTAACAAGTATTACGCGTTAAATATGGTTTTAAACCATACTATGCGCCTAATTAGTGTAAAAGTCGGTAATTGACGGTATTCAAGGTGTTTATCAAATTCTGAAGTTTTGACCAGTCTCTAATGCTTAAAATATTTTATTTAACATATGATATCAGTATAAAAAGGTTTGGTATTCATATCATATGTTAAACTCATTTTATTAACAAAAAGGGCATTTTCGTAAGTTACCGAATTTACGCTAGAACTCTATGTTATGATCAGTATAAAATTTGACAAAAATTTCCAAAAATCCCTAAATATTATTTCATATCGGTGGGTAGCAAGTTTGGTGCCAAAAATTGGGTTTAAATATGATTTATGCCGAAAATGCGATTTAATTAACAAAAAGCTTTTGTTTTACGATATCTAGCATAACTTTTATTTTAGACCAGGAACTGATGTCAAATTTTTAGGACATACTTATATATCAGTAATAAAACTTTTTGTCCTCTCACATTTTCAAAAATCTCGTTTTTTTATCAAAAGGGCATAATGGTCAAGTTTTAAGCATTTAACGGAAACATGCAAATGATCACTGATTTCTATGGGACCATGTAATATAACCTCAGAGGGTTATGCTTACATATAATATGGTCCCAAAGGAACCCTAAGGCATAACTAAACTAAACTAAATCGGGTCAGAACTAAAAGTCAAAGCAAAAGTCTACTTTTGCGACTTTCGGTTGCGAACCGAGCCTAATACCCAGAATTGTCGGGTTGAACATGCCTAAACATGTTCTTATATTATTTACCAAGTTGTTTAAGTGATAAAATGTATTTTATAGCTTTTACATTATCAGTTATGATTTATTTTGTAAAAATTGACTCGTTTGACTTTTCTATTAAGTAGTTTGACCCGACAATTGACCAAGTAAATGTGATAATTAGGAGGTGCCCTTTTAAGGGTTTATCACCTACTTAATTACCAACACATAGCCACTTTCAATTCGAATAATGGTTGGATCGTTTAGGTCTAAACCGAAAGTCAAAGTGTAATTACGACGACTTTGACTTTTGGTCTTTAAACATATAAAAACCAAACTAGAGTGGCTAAGAACGCTTACACAAGGTCCTAGCATGAAGATTGAACTAAGGAGGGCTTTCTTCTTGATCAGGAATCCCAGAGAATGCTTCAAAGAGCTCAAACAAGAGAGAAGGTGATGAAAATTTGAAGTGAGCAAAGAGTATGGCAGCCAATGCCCCTATTTATAGTGCAAGTGACTCTCACAAGATCATCACAAGTGTTTAAGGATGTTGTAAGATTGCTCCATGTATCCCAAGTGGTTTCAAAAACCAAGAAACAGCCATAGATTTCAAGTTAAAGCTGGATTGGAGAAGAAACACTGTTGAACCTGCACCTGTGCAGGATTTCTGTCCGTTTTAGGCCGTCGTGTCGCGCGACGGCAGAGGGATTTTGGTGTGGCACAATGCCACCACAAGGGTAACCAGTCATACAAGTTTCAAACTTGGCATATTTAACCCCTGGACCTTTAAAACCTCATAACTTCAATTTTAAGCACTTTTAACCCATAAAGTTTATATTTTTATGATCCTTAGAATATAACCAAACATAGTTAGGTCCGGTTTCGTTAAACGATAATCAAAAACACAAGTGTTGCCTCGTTGACGCTTTTAACCCTTTACTTACGAAAGTTAACGTATTTATATCAAACGATATCGAAACCTCGTGAAATTTTTGTCACTTGTTCTTGAGAGTATAACAAACCATTACAAAGCCCCGAGTTTGTTAAAAGGTCACTCAGAGGTAGTAATTTAACATGCTGACACATTTAACCCTCGCGTCTTGTAAACTTTCACTTTCTTTCACAAACGACTTCATACGTTTCACAATTCTTTCGTTTAAGAGTATGAAGATCATGTAGGGTCGTTAGAAGGCAAATTTTTCAAATGTTGACACTTTGGATCCTTTCACATACATATTATCTTCGTTTGTCAACTTTAGTCCCTTAAAATCAATTCATTACACGTTTAAAGTCCATGACACGTGTCTTTGTTATATTGGGCATGATTTTCCGAGGTGTTACATCCTCACCCCCTTAAAAGAAATCTCGACCTTGAGATTTACTAAAATAAATAAGGGTAATTATGTTTCATCGTGGATTCAACCTCCCACGTGTATTCTGGGCCTCTACGGGCATCCCATTTCACTTTTACGATAGGCACATGCTTTCTTCGAAGCTTCTTAACCTGTCGATCCTTGATCGACAAAGGTTTTTCATCGAACTTCAAGCTCTCGTCAATCTGCACGTCCTTATGAGGCATTGCTAGCGATTCATCGGCTAGACATTTCTTTAAATTGCAGATGTGGAATACATTATGTATCTCGCTGAGCTCTTCAGGTAGATTTAGCTGATAGGCCACAGTTCCGACACATTTGATGATCTCGAATGGTCCTATGTATCTTGGGCTTAGCTTGCCTTTCGTGCCAAAATGCATCACCCCTTTCCAGGGTGACACCTTGAGTAGCACTTTATCACCTACCTCGAATTTCAGAGGTTTACGCCTTTTATCCGCGTAGCTTTTCTGCCTATCCCTGGAAACTTTCAAACGATCACGGATTTGAACAATCTTATCCGTCGTCTCGAGGACTATATCAGGTCCTGAAAGTTGGACTTCTCCAACTTCCGCCCAACAAACTGGCGTTCTGTACTTTCTGCCGTACAAGGCCTCATAAGGCGCGGCTTGGATACTCGAATGATAACTATTATTGTACGAAAATTCAATCAAAGGAAGATGGTCATCCCAACTTCCACCCAAATCAATAACACAAGCACGCAGCATGTCTTCCAAGGTTTGAATCGTACGCTCACTTTGCCCATCCGTCTGAGGATGATAAGCAGTACTGAAATTCAAACGAGTGCCTAAAGATTGCTGAAAACGTTTCCAAAAATGAGATGTGTATCTTGTATCCCTATCAGAGATAATAGATACTGGCACTCCATGGAGAGATATAATCTCATCCACATATAGCTGGGCTAGTTTATCGGAGCTATGCGTCTCCTTTATGGGTATAAAATGAGCTGACTTCGTCAGTCTATCAACTATAACCCATATCATATCGTTCCCACGTTTTGTATTTGGTAACTTAGTAATAAAATCCATAGTTACCATTTCCCACTTCCAAGTGGGAAGTTCAGGCTGTTGTAGCAAACCTGACGGCTTTTGATATTCAGCCTTAACCTGTGCGCACGTCAGACATTTAGCCACGTAAGTGGCTATAGATTTCTTCAAACCTATCCACTAATAATTTGCCTTTAAATCCTGATACATCTTATCACTGCCTGGATGGACTGAATATTTTGAACTATGAGCTTCTTAGAGGATCGCATCTCTAAGTCCTCCATAAATTGGAACCCAGATTAGACCGTTTAATCTAAGGATTCCATCCTTGCCATAAGACAATTGATCAGCAGTTACTCCTAACTTCTCATTCGAAAAGTTAGTTTCCAAAACAGCTTCCTTCTGAGCAGCTAACAACCTGTCATTCAAGCCGTTTCTTAACTCGATGCTTTTAGCGTTAATCCTTATCGGTTTAACCCTTTCCTTTCTGCTCAAGGCATCAGCGACAACATTTGCTTTGCCTGAATGATATCGGATTTCACAATCATAATCGTTTAACGTTTCCATCCATCGACGTTGCCTCATATTAAGATCCTTCTTATTAAACAGATGTTGAAGGCTCTTATGACCAGAATAGATCACACACTTGGTTCCACAAAGATAATGCCTCCAAAGTTTTAGTGCAAATACAACGAAACCCAATTTCAAATCATGGGTGGTGTAATTCTTCTCGTGCACCTTCAGTTGTCGGGATGCATAGGCAATGACCTTGCCTTTTTGCATAAGCACACAACCCATACCTGTGTGCGATGCATCGCAATAAACCACAAACTCTTCGACTCCTTCTGGCAATGTCAACACAAGAGCATTGCTTAATTTCTGTTTAAGAATCTCAAAGGATTCTTATTGCTTGGGACCCCAGTCAAACTTGACATTCTTGCGAGTTAACGAAGTTAAAGGTGCAGCAATCCTTGAAAAGTTTTCGATGAAATGTCTATAGTAACCTACTAGACTCAAGAAACTGCGAATTTATGTAGGTGTTTTAGGCACTTGCCAATTCATAATAGCTTCAATCTTAGCGGGATCCCCCTGGATACCACGCTCGCGTACCACATGTCCAAGAAATTGGACTTCACGAAGCCAAAACTCACATTTGGAAAACTTGGCGTAGAGCTTCTTCTGCTGTAGAAGTTTAAGGATACACCGGAGATGTCTTTCATGATCGGCTTGATTCTTTGAATAAATAAGAATGTCATTGATGTGCGTAAAGTGTGATAGGTATTTAAGTATATTTTAAGCCCTTTTTATACGTTAGTCAAGTTTTAAATTTATGAAACACGATATTTTACTAACACCAAACACACATATGGGCAAGCGCACCCATCGTGAGCGTAGTATAGTGTTGGCAAGATACCGAGGTCGTCCAAGGACACAAGAGCTTTTAGTACCGGTTTATCCTCAACGTCTAATCAAATCAAAAATTAGAAAAAAAGGTTTTAAACTAGAAAAATAAAAACTAACTAAAATGCTAAAAAATAAAATAAAAATAAAAACAGATAGACAAGATGAATCACTTGGCTCCGACTCGTGTATAGTGTAACCTTTGATTATTTCCGCACTTTTGCACTTTTTAAGAGATTATCTTAGTTATTGTAGTAGGCCCCTCTTTTGAAGGTGACGTTACCCTCAACCCAATAGTTTGAGTCAGCAAGGATACAATCCTAAAGGGTCGGATTATTGAAAGATAATTAATTAAGTTATTAATGCATATTATGGTAGGCCCCTCTTTTGAAGGTGACGTTACCCTCGGCTAAGTAGTCTGAGTCAGCAGGGATACAGTCCTAAGTAGCCGGATTAAAGTATTAATAGTAGCTTACATATGAGGGGATCAAAGAGTTTGGGATGGTTTGCAAATGAGCCAAGCATCCCTATTTATAGCCTGAACAGCAGCTCGGGCACGGCCCCGTGTCCATCCTCTTCTCTTCCTTCATTAATTGCAGTTTGTCTGCATTAGTTGACCATGCCCCCGTGTCCGCTGGGCACGCCCCCGTGTGCAGAAGCATATCTGTACTATCAAGATTTGCCTGGATTCTGCGAATCTTATAGTTGACCACGGCCCCGTGTCCGCTGAGCACGGCCCCGTGGTGGGCGATAGAAGCTTCTATAGCTTTGTATTTTATGATGGCACTTGGCCACACCCCCGTGTTCACTGAGCACGGGGCGTGTTCAGCATTCTGTTTTCTTGTTTTACTTGGGAAGATGCTGTCGGGGAAGTCGGGCATGCCACGTTTGTTCCTTTTCTTGTATTTATGTTAGATTTAGCTGCCTTTTTGCTTCTTTTGTTCATTTGAGCTCATTTAATCCTGAAAATACAAAAGGAAGACAAAAACACACTTTTTCCAACATTAGTACTAAAAAAGGGTTAGTTTTATGCCACAATTGATGTAATTTATATGTTGCATTTTGTGCACATCAAATACCCCCACACTTGAATCTTTGCTTGTCCTTAAGCAAAACTCTTTATAATGTGGCTTTACACTCCCAAATGGAATGGGTAGAAAAGAAGGTTTTTGGGCTTGTCATAGAGTGTCGGGATTTCCAAGATTCTTTATCAAGTTTTATTTTTTTATTTATTTACAATCCTATTCGTCATGATTTATTTAAAACATTACATAAGATAAATTACTTATTAGGGCATAACATGCCTTTTTTAAAATTCCATTTATATACAAGTTCATATACCTCACGGGGGATCACTCAACACTCGGCCGAAGATGTATTTTAGTGAATCACTCGAGAGCGGCATGAAACTTATTCCTACCATAGGCTTGCCAAGCGATCAATCCTCCTCCTTTTTAACTATATACCTTTGTAAATATCAAGAGGACTTTTGGGTGAAGGGTTAGGCTTGGGTTAAAGGTAGGTGGTTGGGTTAGTGGTTAGTAAAAGGGCGAAAGGCGTAAAAAGCGTCGGTTTTCGTAAGACTTTTTATTTTTGCAATTTTTATTTTGATGAAGCCATTATTAAAACAAAGTTATTTTTGATGAACTTGTTTGTTTATTTCTCTTTTGCTTCATCATCAACAAATATATATATATATATATATATATATATATATATATATATATATATATATATATATATATTTTTTTTTTGAAAAGTCATACGAAAAACCGAGCTTGTTACTAAAACATAGGGTTAAAAATAAAAATAAAAAGTTTTGTTGGGTGAAAGGGTGTTTGTTTTTGGGTTAAGAAATGAAAAGGTTTAGGCTCAAAGGGGTTAACTAGGGGGATTTTGGGTAGGTGGTAAAAAAAATAATGGTGTAGAAATAAAAAGGGTTAGTCCTAATGCCTCCGTCATTTACTTACTCGGATTTAAGTTGGTAAGGACCGGGAATGAATCGTTGTGGCAAGTTCTAGAGTCGTAAGAACCAAGCGGCTATTCTCACAAGAAACGAAAAATGACCATTTAGTTTAAAGATATGTATTTGTATGCTTAATAAAGGCTCAAAACTCACTTTTGTGGGAATGGGTTTTTATGTGATCAAGTATATATAATAAAATTTTAACTAAGCTTGTCATGCCGTTTCATAATTTTCTTATGTTGGTTCTTTTTATCACGACGCTATCGGTTGTAAATTTGTAAAAATATAACCTTTTTAGAACTTGAAATTCCCAAGTTAAACATAGATAAGTAAAAAAAATGAAATTTTTTTTGAAAAAATTTGGGGTGATTAGCGGTTCCAATAGAGTTTTGTGTAAGGCTTGTGATTAGGACTTGCAAGATTCAAAGTTTTAGCATCCCCCCCACACTTAAATTACACATTGTCCTCAATGTGTCCCAAAAATAAGTTTTTAGGTTGATTGAATGTGTAAATAGGTGTGAAAAAGCAAAGTTTGTGTTACTGGGCGTCTGGACACGGCCCCGTGGTGTCCGGGCACGGCCCCGTGTTCAGATTGCCAGTAACAGAAATAAATAAAGAGAAACAGAAGCTTGGGCATGGGGGCGTGTTGGGTGAACACGGCCCGTGTCCAGTTACCTGAACTGGGCATTTTCTGCAGACTGTGCAGCACGGGGCCGTGTTGGGCAGGCACGGCCCGTGCTGAACTTGCTGTAATGAAGAAAATTTCGTCGGATTGCCCTGTTTTCGTGCATGGGGTGCTGGTTCAAGTTTCCCTTGTTATCCTTCACCATCCCGAGTGTGTTTTATTGTAACAACTCTCATCAAAAGTCATAATTATTAAATTAATTAGTCCAAAAGGAAACCCTAATTAAGACACCCAAGTGATTCTGAACAAACCCTAAAATTTTCAGAATTTTCAGAATCAGGATTAGGGCCCCTAAAACTCAAGGGGGGTTAAACCCTATTGACGATTATCCAAATTGTGAGCTGTAGAAATCAAATTTTCAAAATCTACCAACTCAGCAAGCCTACCCATGCACGTAGCTACCCTATGAAAATAGGTTAGCAGTCGCGTAGCGCGACGACTAAGGGGTAGGCAGTCGCGCTACGCGACGGGGTAAAATTTTCAGTATAAATAGGTTGGTTTGGGACTTGAATTCTGGCACAAAAACGACGAAGAAATTCCAATTCTACACGGAGTTATGCTCTGTATACTTCAATTAACACACACAGGTCCCTAATTGATGCCGCAATCAGGGTATTAGCACAATCGCTGCTACGATTCATTGTCCGATCGATCAATATATCCAATGAATGTTTAAGTGCCGCCCACATTAGGGTTATACTTTATCATTCGTCATTAATTTGACGGATCATCGTTAATTCGATGGATAAAGTATTGTACTTTGTCGTTCGTTGTTAATTCAACGGATCATCGTTAATTCGATGGATGAAGTATTGCACTTTGTCGTTCATTGTGAGAATTTGATCTCGTGAGTTATCGTAAATGCTGGATTGATTACTGACCCCAAATTGTGTGCTTGTTATTGAAATTAGGATAAAAGGCTAATCAGTAGGCTAGGCTCTGCCCGTATAAATCTGCAATGTGAGTCATTCTTATTTTCTCACAGTTTGTGAGTCATTCTCCTTTTCTCACAGTTTGTGAGTCATTCTCTTTTTATCAAAATATTTTACAATACCTCAAATTATTTTTCAAGGTTATAATTACAGGGACTAAGTTGTGGATATCTTGAATTACTGGTTAGTGGGGTATTGTGCACATTACTAACTTTCTCTCAGTTAGGTTCATTGACCTACTCGGGATAATCACTGTTAGGTTCATTGACCTACAGGGATAATCATCACTATTTAGGTTCATTGATCTAAATAGTGGTATGACCATCGTCACCATTGTGACATGTCACCATTGTGACAGAATGCCAGATAAAAATAAGATAGAAGCCATTGTAATCGCTCTTATGCTGTAATTAATAACTATGAATCATTATGCAAAATAGAATGATTCACTCAGTATTTCCCGCTGACAAAACCGTTTTCAAACATGTTTCAGGTAACCTGTTATGAATCAGGAAAAGTGCCATATAGCACTACAAGCTCAAGGAAGTGGCTCAGTATAAAATAAAGAAACATGTTTTGTAAAATAAAAGATTTCTTTGTGAAATCAAATGATTGTAAATTACTGGGTTTTATCCCGCGTTGTGAAATAAAATAATCGGGAAATATTTACATTTTAAAAGATCCTGATGGAAACTTCCGCTGTCAAACTCAATTAAATAAATACCGCAGTATTTCTGTCCCGCGGCTCCTGAAACGGGTCCAACCGGGTCGGGGGCCGTGACAGAAAAAGGTGGTATCAGAGCCACTTATCGAGCCACTGATTTAAGCCAATTAAGTATTTAGAAAATACTTAATATTTTTTTTATTAATTGCTATTTTGTGATTATATGTTTATTATCTGACTAATTTTTTTTATAGTATGGGCAGATTTTTATATGTTAACAATATTGTAATATTTATTGCTCTATCATCGTTAATCGAAAAACATTATATATAAATTTACTTGATTATATATGGAATTACCTAATTTATAAATATAGTATTACTATATTGCGGTAAAGAAATTATATGTTTGAGGTATACTCTTATTTAAAATTATTGTTTAGTTATTTATTATTAATAATTTTATTATTAATATATAAATATATTAATAGTAGTAGTATTAAGATTATTTTTAAATACTAGGGTTATTATCAAAGGCAGATATTGGATAGCCTAGCCTTAGTTAGGCATGGACTGATCACCCATGCTTAAACAAGGCAGCACTAACCAATATCCACCATGATAATGACTAGTTAATATATATAAATTAAGTCATCATACTTATTTAGTATATAGATTTTTATATGTTAACTACTGTAATAGTAAATATAAATCTTTAAATATTCTGATTTAAAGTTTAGTATTTTTATCTACAGTCTAGAAAATTTATAAATAAATTACAAATAAAACCTAGTATGTTTTAATTTTCAGTTGGGTTGGTAGTATGAAATACTATTTAAAAAGTTGTTCTATAAAATTTTGTTATGACTTAGTAATTGTGTGTATTTTGCTAAACAGCATGAGTGATCTGTCGGAAGCCCTTCAGAATTTAAATCTCTATCCAGTAAGAATAGAAGTTTCCAGAGATTTCAATAAGTATATACCAGATATAGAAGGACCTATAGAATTCAATGCTTTACCTCTTGAGAAACCTAAGCCTAAGAAAATGGAAATTGGGGAAAGTTCTAGGCAAATGGAGGGATTACCATCTCAAGAAGAACTAGATTTTATAATGGCAACCGATGATACTATTGAGCCTGTTAATGAAAATAATTTTATGAACTTAGAACCATCTATTCCAAACTCTTTTAATCACTGGAATATAGACGAATGGTTGGATAATGAAATACTGTTACAAAACCATCCCTATAGGCTTTTTCCTAAGTACAATTCAAAACCTTTACCAAAATTTACCAATAAGTAACGAGAATAGGACTGAACTTCATCATTTTGACAAAATGGATGCTGGGAATAGAATCCAAGAGATTTTGGGACAGATCTCCTGGAAATACGATGAGAAGGAACGCCATTACTAGAACATCACCTGACAAAGGATAGGGGATTATAAAATATGGTTGTGTAATCATAATCGTAAAATCGGTATGTGTAAAATAAATAATAAAATGGGTATATATAGAAGTAAGATATAAGGAAATTTTAGAAAGTTACAAATTTTGTTTGTATATTCGTTTACGTGATTACGTGCAATTAAATTGTGATATTGGATTATTACTTTTATACTAATTATTTATCTATAAATTAGATATCAGATGGAAAACGCTAATAATGAACCAGTTAATGAGGGTAATCAATCTGAGCACCAACCAGGGGACCAATATGTGACTAGGCAAGATATAGAAAATATCGTTGCTCAAGAGATAGCCAATGCTATTCCAGGAATAGTTGCTCAAGGGATAGCCAATGCTATTCCAGCAATCATTGCTGCTGTTAAAAATCCAATTGAACCTCAACAAATTGTTCCTAGCAAACACATTTCTGAAAATAATTTCAGTAATAGCGTAAATGGAGGCAATAATCATGTTAATCATGATAATGAACCACGGCAAGCTCCGCTCCCTAAGAAAAGGAAAGTTGCAACGCCTGGTTGCACTTACAAAGAATTTCTTGCTTGTAAACCCACTGAGTTTGCAGGCAATGAAGGAACGACTGCAGCACTGCGTTGGTTAGAGAAAACCGAGGCAGTAATTGCCATAAGTAAATGTGCTCAGGATGATCAAGTCATGTATGCGTCAAATCTTTTCAAAGAAGTAGCGCTAGAATGGTGGAATACGGTGTTACAATCAAAAGGAAGAAGGATGGCATATGCTATGAACTGGGAAGAATTTAAGAGTCTTGTAGAAAGAAAATTATGTCCCGAATATGAAAAAGATCAAATGGCAAATAAGTTTCTAACCCACCGGATGGTGGATGTAGATTGTCGAGGGTATACTACGACATTCTTCGAATATTCTCGAGTGGTACCAACCCTGGCTTCGCCAGAGCCGGTACTTATTTCTCGTTATATTTGGGGATTAATTTCCGAGATCCGTAATATTGTCAAAGCTGCGAAACCTCGTACAATTGATGATGCAGTAGAATTAGCCAATACTATGACTGACGAGCTAGTACGGACAAGAGAAGAAAATAGAAGGAAGGAAGTAGCCCAAAAGATTACCCAAGAATTCAGTTCGGGTAACCATAACCATTTCAAGAAAGGAGGGAATGGGCAATCTTCTACTAGTCCATTTTGCAATTTTTGCAAAAGGAAGCATTTTGGAAGATGCAAAGGATATTGCAATTTTTGCAAAATTCCAGGGCATCAAGAAGAAGACTGTAGGAGGAAGAAATTTTCAGTTTGCTACAACTGTAGAGAAACTGGACATCTTAGGCCAGATTGTCCAAAACTGAATAAATCATTTGACAATCAAGTCAAACCAGCAGAAGGAGCAAAAAGGAATGCGAGAGCCTTTCAGCTGACTACTCATGAAGCCGAAATGATTCCAGATGTGATAGCCGGTATGTTCTTAGCTTACAACGTTTACATAAAAGTATGATTTGACTCTGGTGCAAACCAAAGTTTTATAAATACTTTACTCTGCCAAATTCTTAACTTACCGTTAACCAGCATTAGATAAATTTCTATATTAGAAACGACAGATGGGAATTCAGTTAAAATAAATAAGGTTATGTAGAACATAGAAATAAGTTATAAGTTTTCTGCAATCCTATTATCTATAAAATTAGTTGAATTCGATGTTGTGATCATTATCTGTGATCAGAATTTCTTAGAAATTCAATCAACCATCGGAGAAGTAATTATGATTACAGGAGATAAACCATGTAAGCCTATGAAGTTCATATCAGTAATGGAAATTGCTAATTATGAACGAAAGCAAGGAATAGTATATATGATTTTAGTAATCATTAATACTAAAGATACAGAATTTAAGGAAATTTCTGTAATTTCAGAATATCCAGATGTATTTCCAGAAGATTTACCTGGATTACCACCAGATATGAAGATAGAATTTAAGATTCATCTAATTCCAGGAATTTTACCGATAAGCCAAGGAACCTTATTGGTTAGCACAGTATTGGTTGTTAAGAAAAAGGATGATTCAATAAGAATGTGTATTGATTATAGTAAATTGAATAAGGTTATAATTAAGAATCAATACTCATTACTTAGAATTAATGATCTATTCGATCAAATTCAGGGAAATAGATATTTTTCTAAGATCGACATACGTTACGGATATTATCAATTAAAAGTATCAGAGGAAGACATACCTAAGACTGTTTTCAGAACTAGGTATGGTTATTACGAGTTTACAATCATGCCATTCGGATTAACGAATGCACTTGCAGCATTCATGGACATGATAAATAGGGTCTGTAAACTCTATTTGGATAAATTGGTAATTGTCTTCATAGATAATATACTTATTTATTACAAAAGTAGGAAAGAACATTGACAGCACTGGCATGTACTCTTAACTTTGTTAAGAAAAGAAAAGCTTTACGCCAAATTTTCGAAGAATGAATTTTGGCTGCTAGAAGTGCAATTTTAGGTCATATGGTGAATCATGAAGGTATTCACTTAGATCTTGCTAAGATAGCAGTAATTACCAAATGGAAGATTTTGCAATCAGCAATGGAAATTAGGAATTTTGTAGGTTTAGTATTATAGACAGTTTATTAAGGATTTTTCCAAGATAGTTGTACCATTAACTAAGTTAACCTGTAAAACAGTTAAGTTTGATTACGGACCTAAACAAGAAGAAACCTTTAAGTATCTTGAAACAGAAGTTAACCAATACTACAATCCTAACCTTACCAGAAGGAACAGAAGATTTTAAAGTATACGGTGAAGTTTCAAAGTTAGAATTTGGAAGTATGTTAATACAATGCAAAAAGGTAATTGCATATGCATCAAGACAATTGAAAAAGGTACGAAGGAACTATACCACTCATGAGTTAGAATTAAGAACCATAATTTTTGCCTTAAGATTTGGAGACATTATCCGTATGAAAGTAAGGGTACTATCTATATGGATTATAAGAATTTAAGATATATATATATTTTTAGGCAAAAAGAATTTGAGGCAAAGGAGATGAATGAAAATCCTAAGTAACTACGACTGTGATATTCAGTATCACGAGGGAAAAGCTGAAAACGGCAAGAGATAGTCATAAGAATTATGCAGATAATAGATAAAAGCCGTTGGAGTTCGAGTTGGAGACAAAATACTATTAATAGTATCTCCTTGGAAAGGAGTAATAAAGGAAAACTACGTCCAAAGATACATAGGATCATTTCTAGTAATCCAATGTATAGGAACAATTACTTATAGTTTACAACTACCAGGAAGGTTAGTTGGAATACATGATATATTTCATGTATACAATCTCAAGAAATGTCTATCAGATGAATTTTGGTAGTACATTTCCAAGATATAAAGGTAAATAAATAGTGTTAAGTAAAATAGGATTCAAAGACAGGATCCTAATATATTTGGGAACTGGAATTCAAAAGGAAGACAATGTATCCTCAATTATTCCAGTAAATCTCGAGGACGAGATTTTATTAAGTTGGGGAGAATGTAACAACTCTCATCAAAAGTCATAATTATTAAATTAATTAGTCCAAAAGGAAACCCTAATTAAGACACCCAAGTGATTCTGAACAAACCCTAAAATTTTCAGAATTTTCAGAATCAGGATTAGGGCCCCTAAAACTCAAGGGGGGTTAAACCCTATTGACGATTATCCAAATTGTGAGCTGTAGAAATCAAATTTTCAAAATCTACCAACTCAGCAAGCCTACCCATGCACGTAGCTACCCTATGAAAATAGGTTAGCAGTCGCGTAGCGCGACGACTAAGGGGTAGGCAGTCGCGCTACGCGACGGGGTAAAATTTTCAGTATAAATAGGTTGGTTTGGGACTTGAATTCTGGCACAAAAACGACGAAGAAATTCCAATTCTACACGGAGTTATGCTCTGTATACTTCAATTAACACACACAGGTCCCTAATTGATGCCGCAATCAGGGTATTAGCACAATCGCTGCTACGATTCATTGTCCGATCGATCAATATATCCAATGAATGTTTAAGTGCCGCCCACATTAGGGTTATACTTTATCATTCGTCATTAATTTGACGGATCATCGTTAATTCGATGGATAAAGTATTGTACTTTGTCGTTCGTTGTTAATTCAACGGATCATCGTTAATTCGATGGATGAAGTATTGCACTTTGTCGTTCATTGTGAGAATTTGATCTCGTGAGTTATCGTAAATGCTGGATTGATTACTGACCCCAAATTGTGTGCTTGTTATTGAAATTAGGATAAAAGGCTAATCAGTAGGCTAGGCTCTGCCCGTATAAATCTGCAATGTGAGTCATTCTTATTTTCTCACAGTTTGTGAGTCATTCTCCTTTTCTCATAGTTTGTGAGTCATTCTCTTTTTATCAAAATATTTTACAATACCTCAAATTATTTTTCAAGGTTATAATTACAGGGACTAAGTTGTGGATATCTTGAATTACTGGTTAGTGGGGTATTGTGCACATTACTAACTTTCTCTCAGTTAGGTTCATTGACCTACTCGGGATAATCACTGTTAGGTTCATTGACCTACAGGGATAATCATCACTATTTAGGTTCATTGATCTAAATAGTGGTATGACCATCGTCACCATTGTGACATGTCACCATTGTGACAGAATGCCAGATAAAAATAAGATAGAAGCCATTGTAATCGCTCTTATGCTGTAATTAATAACTATGCATCATTATGCAAAATAGAATGATTCACTCAGTATTTCCCGCTGACAAAACCGTTTTCAAACATGTTTAAGGTAACCTGTTATGAATCAGGAAAAGTGCCATATAGCACTACAAGCTCAAGGAAGTGGCTCAGTATAAAATAAAGAAACATGTTTTGTAAAATAAAAGATTTCTTTGTGAAATCAAATGATTGTAAATTACTGGGTTTTATCCCGCGTTGTGAAATAAAATAATCAGGAAATATTTACATTTTAAAAGATCCTGATGGAAACTTCCGCTGTCAAACTCAATTAAATAAATACCGCAGTATTTCTGTCCCGCGGCTCCTGAAACGGGTCCAACCGGGTCGGGGGCCGTGACATTTATTCATTACAACATCATCCAAACACCAAATTAGCTAAAACCATCATTCATTAAGTCATAGAGAGAATTACATACTAATCCTAAAAAGTTAAAAACAAAGCAGAAAATAAAATTTAAGGGTCCTAAATTAGATAGGTCAAGTGATATGTAAAATCATCCTATGGAGCTCTACGAGTACAATAAGAACCAAAACTCCAGAAATAGTTTTCTGGTATCTAAAAACTTTGTAGAACTCCGAGCCGAGAGGTATTCCCTAGATGTTGCTAGAGCCATTCTTCTATCTCTCTCGGGAGAAAGAAGGCGGTGTCGTTTTCTTCAACATCTTGTGGAGGAGGAGTGACACCAACAGGAACCCCTTGTAGTACGTCCCGAGGGGCCCCCGGATGTATGGCGTACCATTCGGCCGGTATGATGACTTCGGGAACCACATTCCATGCCCTTTGGTTAATGATTGGAACCAAAGGAGGAGAAGCGAGAATGTTCAACCTTTGGTGCAAAAGGTTGACTTCTCGAAGACATCCCTCTAGTCCCACCGTCAAATGATTGATACGGTCAACCAATGCTTCTTCCACTCTCGTCATCTCATCAATGGCTTCTCTTAAGGCGTAAACATAGTTTACAAGAGAATCTTCAACCGTTGACGATCTTCTCCCTTGTCGGTTGTTTCTGGAGTGCGATGAAGATGTTTCGCTAGCTCTGCTGGCCATTCTGAGAAAACATACCGAAAAGGGTTCAACTTTATAGGATCAGTACTTCGGACACGGCCCCGTGTTCAATGAACACGGCCCGTGTTCAGATGTCTGCAGATTTTTTGGAACAAAGAATCATGGAGTTTTAATTTGTTTTTGTGATTTTTTAAACATTTTTAAGCAGAAACAACTTAAAACAATGTTGTAGAACTTATTTTTAACAAGATTCCATGAATAAAAATCTAACAAACAACTCAATAAAGCTTGAAATTATGGAGATTTCAAGCTTTAATGGAAGCATGAAGAACAATTGAAGGAGATGAAAGTGGATAAAAGAGGAAAGGACAAAAAGGTTGTTGAGAAACTTCTTTTAGAAAATACATAGGATGGTATGTGAGAAGATTCCCCAAATCTCTGTCCCTTGAATGGTTCAAATGTGCAGGATTCTTGGCTGCATTTATAGAAAACGACAGCACGCTGCACACGGCCCCGTGTTGGCTGGACACGGCCCCGTGTACAGGTGGAATCCTGACATATTTTGTCCGTATTCTGACACGAAATCAGACGGGAATCTTTGGGTGGACACGGGGGCGTGTTGACCTGGACACGACCCCGTGTCTAGAAGCTGTCTTATGGAGTTTGTCTATTTCTAAGGAATTTATCCAGATCGGGTGGTTCCTTACTGGATGGAACAACCCCAAAGTGCCTAAGATACCTTAATTGCTCTAGATTAAGACGAGAACGCAAGAGGTTGTCGGTGAGGGTGATTCCTAGGCTATATGTAGGTGGACAAGTCCAACCCTTTCCCGGGCTCTCGTTAAAGAAGGTGTATGCCGAATTGCTCAGGTCTATGTATGCATCGAACGAAGTCGATGGAGAGTCCTTCACGGCACAATCGACACAGGGACGAATATCGCTCAAGTCCTCATTAGAGTTAGAGGTAACATTGGAAACAACGAAGTTGTTTTCAATTGAATGCGATCCCAACAATTCTTTTTGGTTATCGTCTTGAGATAAATTATTGAAATCCATCCTAAGTTCTTTTAACCCATTAAGAATTAGATCTTCCAATTGAAATAGTTCATCAAAGAAGCATTTCTCCTAGAAGATCCGGTTGAGAGCATTCGAGGGAGAGATAGGGATTATTTTTACTTTCGCCCCTCTTAAGGCTACGGGAAAACGATGGGTCTATATAGTGGGGCTTATAATTTAGAAAATAACATTCTAATTCTTTATGGGAACCACCACATATTTGACACCACGTACCATAAGAGTGCCGAAAGTAAAAAATATCAGTATCACTCATGTTTGTGTCAGAAGTTACCAACCGTCGGGATGTTACGGTTCTGTTTTCAGTAACTGAAACTTGGGCACGAGGCGTGTTGAGTGGGCACGGCCCGTGTTCAGCTTACTGTCACACTTAAAACAGGATTGCCAGTTCCAATGATTGGGCACGGGGCTTATTCAGTGGGCACGGCCCGTGCTGAGTTCTGCAGAAGCTGAAAAACTACGAAAATCCTAAAAAAAACAGAAAAATTAGAAAAAAAAACGATTAGGCCGTTGATTCATAACTTTCTTAAAATCCTTGTGTCCCCCGCAACGGCGTCAAAAACTTGATGTGCGTAAAGTGTGATAGGTATTTAAGTATATTTTAAGCCATTTTCATACGTTAGTCAAGTTTTAAATTTATAAAACACGATATTTTACTAACACCAAACACACATATGGGCAAGTGCACCCATCGTGAGCGTAGTATAGTGTTGGCAAGATACCGACGTCGTCCAAGGACACAAGAGCTTTTAGTACCGGTTTATCCTCAACGTCTAATCAAATCAAAAATTAGAAAAAAGGTTTTAAACTAGAAAAATAAAAACTAACTAAAATGCTGAAAAATAAAAGAAAAATAAAAACAGATAGACAAGATGAATCACTTGGCTCCGACTCGTGTATAGTGTAACCTTTGATTATTTCCGCACTTTTGCACTTTTTAAGAGATTATCTTAGTTATTGTAGTAGGCCCCTCTTTTGAAGGTGACGTTACCCTCAACCCAGTAGTTTGAGTCAGCAAGGATACAATCCTAAAGGGTCGGATTATTGAAAGAAAATTAATTAAGTTATTAATGCATATTATGGTAGGCCCCTCTTTTGAAGGTGACGTTACCCTAGGCTATGTAGTCTGAGTCAGCAGGGATACAGTCCTAAGTAGCCGGATTAAAGTATTAATAGTAGCTTACATATGAGGGGATCAAAGAGTTTGGACCCCCGCCATCCAATACCGGTGGGTATTGAAGGAGGTCCTACTAGATTTGACCCAGGTCCTTGCAGGATCTATACACTGAACAAGGCAAGACTCTTACCAAACTGTTCCCTTAACCCCCGACCAGGTAGCCAACATATCTCCATATAGACCGTGGAGATATGAATAGTGAAAATCTTTTATTTTATATAGACAGTAAAATAATGCCAAGACACCACGGACAAACGATAAGGAAGAATCACCTTCAACATAAGAAACTAGTTATTAAAGTCATTAATACAAAACCAAGTAAAAAGTGCGAAAAGATTAAAAATAAAAAGTATTACACTAGACACTTGTCTTCACCAAGTGATGTAAGAGACTTAGGCAAACATGGCCTTTGATTGTCAAGAACTCTTACGATCAATCTTGGATCCTGAGACGACTCACACACTCTATGATGGACAATGGATGATGGTGGTGGATGATGGTGTTGTGATGGTGGTGGGTGGTGTGTGAAGTGTGAGAGAGGTGGTGTGCCAAGGGATGGTTTGCAAATGAGCCAAGCACCCCTATTTATAGCCTGAACAGCAGCTCGGGCACGGCCCCGTGTCCATTGGGTACGACCCCGTGTCCATCCTCTTCTCTTCCTTCATTAATTAGAGTTTGTCTGCATTAGTTGACCACGTCCCCGTGTCCGCTGGGCACGCCCCCGTGTGCAGAAGCATATCTGTACTATCAAGATTTGCCTGGATTCTGCGAATTTTATAGTTGACCACGGCCCCGTGTCCGCTGAGCACGGCCCCGTGGTGGGCGATAGAAGCTTCTATAGCTTTGTCTTTTATGCTGGCACTTGGGCACGCCCCCGTGTTCACTGAGCACGGGGCGTGTTCAGCCTTCTGTTTTCTTGTTTTACTTGGGAAGATGCTGTCGGGGAGGTCGGGCATGCCACGTTTGTTCCTTTTCTTGTATTTATGTTAGATTTAGCTGCCTTTTTGCTTCTTTTGTTCATTTGAGCTCATTTAATCCTGAAAATACAAAAGGAAGACAAAAACACAGTTTTTCCAACATTAGTACTAAAAAAGGGTTAGTTTTATGCCACAATTGATGTAATTTATATGTTGCATTTTGTGCACATCAGTCATCAATGAACACAATGACAAACTTGTCTAGATACGGTTTGCAAACGCGATTCATATGATCCATAAATGCTGCAGGTGCATTAGTGAGCCCGAAAGGCATCACCAAGAACTCGTAGTGACCATATCGTGTTCTGAATGCGGTCTTGTGCACATCTTCGGTTCTGACCTTCAACTGATGATATCCTGACCTTAGATCGATCTTTGAAAAGTAACTTGCTCCATGAAGCTGATCAAACAAATCGTCGATCCTAGGTAATGGATACCTATTCTTGATTGTAACTTTGTTCAGCTCGCGATAATCGATGCATAGACGCATCGAGCCATCTTTCTTCTTCACAAATAGAATGGGCGCTCCCCAAGGAGATGAGCTTGGTTGAATAAAACCTTTCTCCATCAAATCATCCAACTGTGTTCCTAATTCCTTCATCTCTGTTGGTGCCAACCGATAAGGAGCTCGAGCTACAGGGGCTGCTCCTGGGATAATATCGATCCTGAATTCCACTTGTCTGTCTAGAGGTAAACCAGGTAGTTCTTCAGGGAATACGTCTGGATATTCAGAAGTAGCAGGGATGTCTTCGATCTTGGGCTTTGGCTCATCAACGGTCACCTGCGCCATGTAAATGACACAACCTTTCTTCAAACACTTCGATGCCTTAAGCATAGATACTTGTTTAGGCAATCCATACTGTGTATCTCCTTGAATTGTAAGTGACTCACCATAAGGAGTTTTAATAATCACTTGCTTCTTATCACACATAATTTGAGCTTGGTTAAAAGATAACCAATCCATGCCAATAACTATATCAAATCCTGCTAGCTTCACTGGTAACAAGGACAACGGAAAAGAGTGGTTCCTAATGGATATAAAACATCCATCTAAAATTGTTGAAGTGGTCTCTAAAGTACAATCTGCCAATTCTACCTCATATTTTATGTCTAGAGTTTTAACAGGCAGATTTAACAGTTTACAAAATTTATTGTCCACAAAAGACTTATCTGTGCCAGAATCAAACAAAACTCTAGCATAAACATCATTGATGAGAAAAGTACCTGTTATGACGTTACCATTCTGCACTGCCTCCTGGGCGTTCATCTGGAAGACTCGTGCGTTTGTTTTCTTGGCCTCTTCAGGCTTCTTTGCAAGTTTTGGGCAGTTGGTTTTGATATGTCCTTTCTCGTTACAGTTGTAACAAGTCGCGTTCTTTAACTCCTTGCATTCTAAAGTCTTGTGACCCTTGGTCTTGTAGATTCCACACAGTTTAGCATGTGGGTCGATCGTACACTTTCCAGAATGATGCTTTCTGCAGTTCCTGCATTTGGGTCTGTTATCAGACTGACTCGAATTTTTCTTGAACTCAGAACCTTTCTTATGATCGGAGTTACCCTTTTTCTTCTTGTCAGAACGATGAGAGCTTTCCTCTTCTCTTTTCCTCTTTCCCTCCTCAGAAGTCTTAACAGACTTATTCTTGATAGCATCTAATATGAGGGATAGAGAAAAGTCCACCACGGACCTGTAAGTGGTAGGCCTAGATGCTTTGACATTTCCTTTGATCTTTGGTGCTAGGCCTCCAATAAAACGCGCTATGCGTTTAGGTTCAGGGGTGACTAAATAGGGAACCAGGCGGGACATGGTGTTGAAACTCTTCACGTATGCCTGACAATCTAAATTCTTCATGACCAGAGTCAAGAAGTCTGTTTCAATCTTTTCTACCTCATGCTGAGGACAAAAGTTTTCCTTGATCAGTGAAACAAATTGCTCCCAAGACAAGTTATAAAGCAGGATCTTCCCTGTGGCTTGGATCAATGATCCCCACCAAGCCAAAGCTTCACCTTTAAATGATTGTGAAACAAACTTCACAATATCTTGTTCCGCACAACCATTGATATCAACTACAGTGTCCATCTCATCGAGCCATGTCATACAATCAATGGCTCCTTTTTCTCCTGTAAAGTCCCTTGGCTTGCAAGAGACGAAGTATTTGTAGGAGCAAGTCTTGACATGTGGCTCATGATTAAACACATTTTTTTTGGATGAGAGACTCTTCTGATTTGATGAGTGACGAGAATTGTCTTTATTTGACTCATGTGTTTTTGAAGGGGGCTTACTGTCACACCCCGACCGCGTAAAACAACAAATCGCGGCGGAATCATCGGGGAGTGTTGTAACAGAATCATTGTTTCATAACACATGGAAATTGAAGTTTTGTTTTATTGAATTAAAAGAGGTTACAGTGTCTTAAAAACAAGAGACATAACATAATTAACTAGTCTTGCATCTTTTATTGTCACTAAGGCTCAAGTCCGCCTAAGTGTATCTTGACCAATCCTATGCATCAACTCCTGAAAACACATGTGAAAATAGGTACGTCAACATAAAAATGCCTGTGAGATACATAGGTTTTATTAAAATAGGATTCATGACTTGTAAGTTTAAAGAAAATGTTTAACAAAAGTTAGTCATGAACCTTAAAAATGTTTTTCTTTTAGAAATCAAATGAAAATCGATAAGAAATCAGATGATATAAAAGAATAATGCATAGATAAATAAATAACCAAGTAAAAATGAGTTTGTATAAAATATGTTGTTTGTAAAACAATGTTTTTGTAAAGATATGTTATTTGTGTAAAATGTAATATGTCTAAATTGAAATGGTTTAAATAACGCTACGATATGTAATACCATAAAAGCACTTATATATAGGAAGTACCAGCGGCGTATCCACCATGCATTTATCATATTACACATGCCTCGTTATTTAAATCACTTTCCCAAACAAACCACCAATGTAAAAATGTTCATGTATAATCAAATGTAATGTATAGTGAATAAAAGCATTTACTCAACCCTATAAGAAAGAAATGAACAAAACAATGTATTTGATAAATCATAATTTAAATCAAAAGTTATGTTTTGTAAAATTAATGCTTTATTGATACAAACATCTACGCGGTAATGTTAAACGTCTACATCCAAGCCTTGAGACTGGAGGATAAACCCTAGAACAAGTCAAAGATCTACCAAAAATGAATTCGGATTCGGTCATTCCTTACGTCCAAACAAACCTAGGATTTCAGGAATGGGAGTTGTCAAGTCCTATGGTAACACTACCTACTACCGAGCGGCATGATCAGTGTTAAAGAATGTATTAGTTTCGTTAAACAAACCAAATGTTATACCAAATGTAAGCAAGTTATATGAAAATAATGTACTAAATATGCTAAGTGAACATACAAAGTAGAAATGTAAAACAATGTGTCCATATGCTGAGTGAACATATGCAACAGAAATGCAGTGTAAATCAATGTGTCCATATGCTGAGTGAACATATGCAACAAAAATGTAATATATGAAAATCAATGTGCTAGCATGCTAAGTGAACATACATAGCAAAACATAATGAAATCATGTCACAACCCCCGTCCCCTAACAAACCAGGAACGGGCGGCCGCGGCCAGTTTTAGTGGTATCGGTGTTTATCAGTATGGCAGCGGAAAGTTTCATCAGGACCGTAGTTAGGAAATTTTTTTATCAGAGTGAAACACCATAATGTTTGAAATAAATAAATGGGATAAAATCCAAGTTTTTCTGATAATACATTTACAAATTGGACAAAACCCGATTTTCATTTTGATACATCTATAGGGAATAACCCCAATTATTGAAAACAATTCTTCTTTTTAATTAGGTAACTTTTATTGCCACTTTTCTAAGCCTTCAGTGCTCTCCAACTGGCTTTTATTGGCTTTACACTAAGTTACCTGAAACACGTGTTTAAAAACATTTTATCAGCAGGAAATACTGGTGAGTGAATCCCAGTTTAATCAAGTTTTAATAAAAACCATTGTACAGTATTGAGGGCGGTCTCGCAATTACATTTGTTTCCAAGTCATATCAATTACCACCCACGGTACTGTTAGACCTGACTTGTGGAAATGTTACCCCTCGCAAGGCAGTAACAAATTTTGTACACAAAACCCCAACATACCGACGATAATTGTATCCTTACAAATACTCAATAACTGTTTAATATATAATTAATCGTGTGAGGTTTTGTAAAAACAATTTGCAAAAAGGAGATTACTCACATTGTTGTCTTAGGTTTTCTGTAAGGGTTTCCTGGTGATTATCTATAAATTACACAAATGCACACACGTTAGTATAATAACCCATTTTAACATTAGTAATACCCTCCCCGAGACGGCATTCCAACGACTACGTCGGGCAGAACCACGACATCCGTTACGGAACCCTAGATCAATCGGGCAGAGTATCTAATACGTATCCGGGGTTATGATACTTACAACGAGGCAGAGCTTTGCTATTAGGAGGGGTATAATGCCTGGGTATAGGGCCTACACTACAGAAATTGAGAGAGAGATGAGAATTGTGAACGAAATGGGACTGAAGGTTGATCGACGCTATTTATATGGCTGTTCAGGAACTTCGTCGCGCGCGCCCGGCGAAGACCATACCAAGGTCTTACGCGGCCCGCGAGGTCCAGAAAAGGCGGCGGCATCTTGTTGAGTCACCGGGGTTGTTTGACGCGTGTATGGACACGTGTCACACTGTGGCTCTGCCACTTATCTCTCGGTCGCGACCCGCAATAGCTAAAGGGGAGTCTGTCGCTCCCCGCGACAGATTGGTATTTTTGTTTTTATTTATTATTTAATAAAATAAAGGTACTTCGTGCTTGGTTTTCGCATACGGGGTATGTTTGGGAGTGTCTAGGGTCACGTTAAAGGTTCCGGGAGAGCTGCTACCTCCATGGTGGTAAAGAAGTACATGACTTTAAATTTTTGTTAGATTTGTTGTCATATCTAGTTGCCTACCTATGTTTAGCTGTCTTTGGTCAATTATATACATATAGAAGTGTCGGAGGAATTTCTCAGGAGAGTTGTTATATCCTCCCCACCTTGTTTTAAATCTCGTCCTCGAGATTTGACTTATTATTTTCTCTTGGAGCTATATCAAGTCTTGTAGTTTGTAAAAATTGTGTCAAAGCGTTTTTGGAAGCATATAATGAGTTGAAGTTCCAAGCAATTCATCTGAACTCAAGATAGTGCAAGAACAATTGACAAGATAATTTAAGTTAAAGCAATTATCAACAGGGTTATACAGATAAATAGATGAAAACCCTTTTAAGTGAAAGATAAGGTTTTGTTTAAAATAATAAACAACTTCGTTACAAAGAGGGAAATTTAAGTTTCAGGTATGTTGACTATAATTGCCAGAGGAAATGACAGGACTGAATCGTTAGTGATATAGAAAAAATGAGAAACTTAATTGTTTCAATTGATGTTATCTGAACAAGATGAAATGATACAATTATCAAGGTGAATGAGTTTCATAAATTAAAAGAGAGATTTGATAGGCATGGAATGCAATGACTTGTAGAAACAATAGGATTCAATGTCAGAAAAGAACTTACTTTGATCATTTTTAAAAAAATGAACTCTGAATTAATAATTTCAATTGAAGATAGAAGTATGAAAAATGATTTGTCAATAATCAAACCAGAAATTAGTTTATTTAATTGGCAAGGATACACCGGACAATACAATAGAATTTAGTGTATCATGGTCTTAATACATAATTGTATCAAGACTTACTTGAATGATAAGTCAAACGAATGGTTTACTATTAGCACAGGCTATAAATTTATACAGATACCGCAATGTGTTGTAGTGACTGAAAGAATTCAATAATTACGGTGACCGAACGAATTCACTGTTTTTGACATTAACTGAAAGTTTCAAGGAAGTGAATCTGGATATTTCAAAAGATAAGACGTTTCAATTGAAGAAAAATTGAATAGTGTGGAATCAATTCAAAGATGAAAGAATTACTGGAAGTACATTGGAATAAGAATTTTAGGTACCTTTATCTTAACACAAAATTGTATTAAGACTGGTTTAGGATAATGAATCAATAATTAGATAAATTCGTACCTCAGTTTTGAAAATGAAATGAGTTCAAGTTTCAAAGAAATCGCCACCGCAAGGTGTTGTATTTTAACAATTGATATATTGAAATTGAAGGATTTAAACAAGTTTACTATGATTCAAAAATGAGATTACCTCGAATATGATGATCTCAATTCATCATATGGGATTTTGAATTGAATATATATTGTGGACAAGTTCAAACAATTGAGCTTGGTTTGGACATATTCCAAAAATGGATATATGTTTTTGGCAAGAAATGGTTTCCATGAAAAATCTGGTAAGTAGCTTTGAAAAGTAACTCTGAAAAGAAAAAGGAATTTTCCAAGAAACCTGTTGACTTGATATCAAAAATCAGCATTGTGTAATCATATAAATTATCAGAGTGAGTATAACGAAATATTTTATTAGAATTCAAGAATAAATGATTTTTTGAAGTGAATTCACATGTATGGCAAGCAATGCACGTATGACATAGGAATTTGTCAAGAGATGAGACAAATAAGAGTTGGCTCTTATAAAAGAAAAATAAAGACCTTTTATTGATGAAGTTTTGATTGGAATCAAAAGTCAATTATTACTGAAAACATAAGGGTACTTATTCTAAAAGTTGGCTATTGTCTCCGACGTTGTAAATATCTATGCATTCTTATTAGCTTCATCGGGGTTTTGATCCTCGTTGTTGGGTGCCTTAAATAGTTTCGGGCAGTAGGGACGAATGTGGCCTGGGTCTCCGCATTTGTAACATACATTAGTTTTCCTTCTACATTCTTCCTCTGCGTGTCCAGCTTTCTTGCAGAAATTACAGCGAAGTGTCTTCCTAGAATGACGTTTTCTTGAATGCTTTTTGTTGTTGCAGGTAGGCTGCGTGATTGCTGGTTCCATTTCTTGGTCTTTACATGATTTGTCGGAGCGGAATTCCTTATAGGAGTATCCATAGGTTGTGGTCTTCTTTCGTTTGGAAGGTGAAGTTTTGATATGAATATCATGACTTCCCTTAGAACTAGAGTTAGGTTTGAAGTGGTGAATATGCCTACAGTGTATAGTACGATCTTCGTTTATAGGCACATAAATCTTAATAGCTTCAATGATCGAAGGTATGGCATTCGATATTCCTCGAGCTATTATATTTTCTATAGTGTTTCTATCCAAAGAGTTTCCATTACTATTCTCAATTTCTTGATCACATGCCATTTCATTTGACATCTGTATTAAAACATGTTCAGATATAATTATCACAGAATTAAGCAATTATACAGGCATACTTTGTTTAGCACTATTATGGTCATAGCTATCAGTATTATGCGATGATAATTATATATATTAAGGTAACATATATACATGTTATATCTTAACATTTTCTATTACTATATATCTTATCAAAATATAAGGAAAATATATATCTTATATGTGTTATTTCTTCCTTTGATGTGATAGCTTTTATATTGCCTTAATTTAATTATATTTCCAGGGCCTATGGCTGGATGGGTATTCAGAAAATAAAGGTAAGGGTTTATTATGGAATTATGAGATTCTCCGTCATTGACTCATTATTGTTTTTCAAGAGGTTGTGCTAGTACAGATATCCTTAAGGTATCTTTTAAGTTAAAGAATAAATTTTGAGTAAACATGTAGGTTTGTCTGTTATATAAAGGCTTGTCATTCTACAAAAGACATTTGATTATTATATTATATATATATTATTAGGAAAATTGTATCTTGTATATATATACGTATAAATATAAAGTTTAAATTTCCTGTAATATAATATCAAATTATAGGAATCCAATTACATAATTGATTGTGTTAATCATCATGTTTATCCCCATAAATTTGTTTATTCCTTATAATAACAAAATAAATTTCTATTAATTTATTGAACATAATATTTTGGAATAAAATGAATTTTATCAAAAGGAATAAATTTATTAAAATTATAAATTTTCTGGATTCTTTTAGACCATTTTAACCTTTAACTGACATGTTGGTTAATTCAAATTCTTATTTTATTATATCTATTCATTAAAGGATCACAACAAAGAATACAAAATTTAATATAAAGTATCATCCTCATTTTAGAATATATGTACATATAACTTAAATATAATTTATTAAACTTATCAAATATTAAAAATTGGTTCTTTTGAGAGAGATATATATATATATATATATAGGGTAAGGTTCATGCGAGAACCACCCTTATTGCGATAACCGCTAGAACCAATGTGAACACAACCTAAAATAGCTAAAAAAACCTAACCCCCCCCCCCCCCCCAAAAAAAACCTAAACCCCCCACCCCCCCCCCCCCAAAACCTAACCCCCCCCAAACCTAAACCCCCCCCAAGCTAAATGCTAAAAACTAAAACCCACAAAAAACCTACCCCCCCCCCCCCCCAAAAAAATAAAAAAAACCTAAACCCCCCTCCCCCACCCCCCCCCCCAAAACCTAAACCCCCCCCCCCCTCAAGCTAAAATGCTAAAAACTAAACCCCCAAAAAACCTAAAAAAATAAAAAAAAAATCTATTTTTTTTAAATATTTTTTATGTTAAAATCGTTACTTTTAATAGCAAAAAAAAAATTAAAAAAAAATTTAATTTTTTTTTGGCTTCGAAAAGTAGCGATTTTTTTATAAAAAATATTAAAAAAAAATTTTTGTGTGATTTTTTGCTATTTTTAGGCATTTTTTGTTGTGTTCACATTGGTTCTCGCGGTTCTCGCAATAAGAGGTGGTTCCTAACGGATCTTTGTCCTATATATATATATATATATATTTTAAACCATATCGTTATACTGTACTAAATGTTTTTGTACATGTCTTTATTGCATAGATGGAACATTATTGATACAAGTTATATATAAAATATACACATATCTGATTTATATATACTCTAAGAAATAGGTTTACGCTATTTCCAAGTGATATATAGGTATTACAGTATAAAGTTGTTATACATATTCCTGTTTCATAAATATTGTCTTATAAAATATTTTATATCTTCCATTGTATATTTATATATATATATACATATATATATATGTGTGTGTGTGTGTGCTTAAATCGTTAACTATAAATTACGAACTACAATAATTCTTGTTCATTATTTGTATAAATTGAATTAAGAATTTTATTTAAAAAAAAATTCTTTTAACATAGCTTTATTCAAGAGCCAATTATTTTATTTTATTTTTTTTCAAAATATTATTATCATTATTAGTTTTAATTTAAAATAGAATTTAATAATATTGTATTATAATAATAATGATAATAAATAATAACAGTAGATATTAAAGACTTTTCTTAAAGGGCATTAATATAATTATAGGTGTAACATCCGGCAAAATGGATTCCCGAAATCCGACCCGTTTTGAAATTCGAATCCTAACCTTGAACCAACGGAAATTTTTCATGAATTAAATAACCGTCAAAAGATTATTACATGGTTAATTATCTGTGTAGTTAATTATTTATTTTGTAAAAAAAACAATATAGTAATTAATTTAATTAATTTAAAGGTTATTTAGATAACCTAGTTAGTTATAGGAAATCAAACTTAAACCAAGTCAATCTAGCTATTTATTTAACTCCTTAAAGTTGAGGGACTATTTGTGTATAATGGAATGTTTATAATAAAAAAAAACTAAACCCTAATCCCCTCATTTCTCATTCAGCAGACACCCCCCTTTCCTTCTCGATCCCGTTCAGCAACGGCTCCGGTTGTCTCCTTCTTTACCGGCAGACCCAACACACCCAAAACTCCTCACCTCATTCCTCCTTCTTAAACCGCAACACAAGTCCACCTCTGCTTAATTGAACGGTCGGCCACCACCATTTCGATGGTGGCATACGACGGCGCGAACACAGACGCGAAGGGAGAGAGACGACTGAGAAGGGAGGCCGACACCATTCGTGGCGGCAGCGACAGGGAAGCAACGGCAGAATTCGTCCGGCGACGGCGACTGGGTAAGTGGTAGTTATTTTCAGCTTATTTTCGGCCTGATTCTCGATTCCGGTTTGTTTTGCTCAAGTTTGTATATTGATTCTGGTACGGTTCAAATTCGGGTCGATGTGTGGCTTGGGTTCGTTGGGCTCGGGTCAGGTCCAATCGCAGGTTTGGGTTCGCGTTCAGTTCGGGTCAGCGGGTTCAGTCCTGGGTTGTTAACGGGTCTGGTTCGACCCAGGTACAGGGCCCAGGTCAGTTGCAGACGGCTTCGGTTCACCCAGTTTGGTTCGAAGTTTAGACTCGGGTGCAGCCTCGGTTCAGATTCGATGTCCGGTTCCAGTTCAAGTCTCAGTTCAGGTGAGAACCTTGAGTTTATTCGTTTCGGATTTGAATTTGATGTGAGTATAAATTATTTGGGTCTTAATTCATGTCTTGTTTCAGTTTCTATTCGGGTCAAACCCGGTCAAAGTCAGTCAAACCCGGTCAACGCACGGCCAAACCAGTTAACTGATCGATACGCGCTAAACACGAGACTCGGTTTGATAATGGTGCGAATACTAGTTTTATTGTTTCACATTTAACTTTGTTATCGTAAAAACTGAGCTTTATATAATTTGTAAACTTACATAGAAAGATATACATATAATTATATTGTTCGTTTATTGTTGAATTTTGACATTATATCAACAACTAGTATTGTCGGGAACGTCCAAAAACAGAGGAAACTCTGCCCGTTTTTCGTAAAATTCCGTAAAACGAAACGTGTAAATTTTATAAAACGAAACCTATCAACAACGATTAATTTTTATAAAATAGTTATAAATGTATAATTATTTATATTTTTTTTGACAACTTTTCGACAATACTTTTGATAGAATTAATTTTTAAATGTTGCTTAAAATATCTAATATATATATGTACATATTTACATATATATACATATATATCAGCTAGTTATACTCTAATTTTTCCAATTCAAATTCCCCGTCATAATTTCGATCACTCATGCACCTGCGTTTGCCCATTTAGGGTGACCTCGGTGTTCCATCCTCCTAATCTCGTACACTCGTCAACACTTTGATAATCGAAAGACTTAGCAATTCTGTGAGTATACTCGCAACCCCCTTTTTATGTTTACCACTTTTGGGGTGTAATATGTTAAACTATTAAACTACACTTAAACTTATTCTTTATGCAATGCATGAAAAACAATCCTTATACATGAATACTATGTTGTTATACTTGATGCTTATACGTGGACCATACTTATGTGATATGTTTTAGTCATTAGCTTTCACGAGCCTCCATTTGACATGTATAGCGCTATAGGAGTAACGCACCGCCCGTAGACTAGTGGTCATGTTGAATTATACCATTTTGCGTAAACAGAGGGTTGACTAGATATGTTGCATGCCATGTTAGGTTGATCTTGTATAAACTAAGTTACCAAGTGGATTCGTTTTTAAACTTTTAAACTTATACTTATTCTTAAACTTGTATACTCGCCTTTGCTTTTGCATTGAACTTTATTTTAAAACATGTTATAGGTTGAGGACGACGACACTTTGAACTTGAAGTAGTGATGATGCTTAGATACACATTTAGACGTCTTAAGTTAATGTACTTGTTTGTTGTATTCTTGTATTGAACATATTGTACATCAAGTTGTTGTATTTGATTTTAATCCTTGTAATCGACCTTTAGAAATGAAATGAAATGAAATCCATTATTTAATTATTGTCACAAATAGTGTTATGAAGTCTCTTGCAATCTATTTCGTCTCACTCCAATGTATCCGCCATCGGTTGGGGTGTGAAAGATTGGTATCAGAGCCATAACTATAGGGAATTAGGAAAAGTAGGAATGCTTTAACCTAGTCTATAGTTTTTGAGCTTTATTCTTATATTTTGCTTGAAACTAGTACATGATACTTTATTTGTTTCTTATTTATGCTCTTTTAAACATGTATGTCACTTGTGTGTAATATTTGACATGTTATTCTTGTGTATTAATACTTGTTTTATGTGTTAACACGTGTTTCATTGTTTGATTCTTTATGAGTTATCCTTGACATATTTCTCTATGTGTTAATATTTGTTTTATTGTCCAATTCTTTATGTACTATTCTTGATATGCTTTCTTATGTGTTTATACTTGTTTGTGTATTCCCTTAACATACGTCCTTTCTAAGGTACTTTACTCGATTTTTCTTAAACTTGAAAACACTCATATTATACAAACGATACGAGTTTACCAAAATAGGCGTGAAACCCACAATTTGGTAAACGACTCTCATTCCGCTTGATTCTATTTTTGCACGAAATTCACCATTAAGTTAGGAGTGAAATCCACATCTTAATGGAAATTTCCAAGTTAAATTCTAGTGGTTCCTCGTCAACGTATCGAAGTTTAATTTGACCCGACGAGTGCCAACCACACTTAGGGTACGAAATCGTCAAGTTAGGAGAGAAACCCGCACCTTGTTGACTAGTTCCGCTCCTCGATTTTCAAAAATATCCCACCAAGTCTCGAATTTTCGATTAATTTGGAACATGCAGTAACGGGAAGGGTGAATACCGTTAACCAAGATATCGGCGAGAGTATTCCACCTATTAGACCAAAGCATGTTTCTCAAATTCAAAAGAACTTTCGACCACCTTGGTTAGTCAAAGTTCCGTTTTGGAACCATCCAAGTTTTAATTAAACTTACACTTTATCATTCTCGACCTTTTATGATGAAACTATCCCCTGTCAATTTTGAACCATTTTTGAGATTTCACTTTTGCACATACACCATACTATTAACTTTCAAACGAATATACATTATTAGCAGGCATAATTTCACTTAATTTTATTCACACTTTTGTAACAACGAGTGGAGACATAATCATCAAGATAGGAGTGATTTCTTTACCTTGATGATTAACTCCGCTCCTTTTATCATCTTACAACGACCTCACCAACGGATTTGGGGTGATTCTGTCACACCCCCAAAATACCACCTAGGGAATATCCCTGCTAGGCGTGTGACGTACCAACAACGAGCCACTAATTATGTTGAACCCATACAAGTTTCCAAATAAAAATCATCAGTCATTAATAAAAAGTACCATCAATCAGTTTAAATGGAAACCAACATGTTCAGCGGAAGCATTAACGAAACCATAGTTTAAATATTCTCAAAACAAATGTATGAAATCAGTGAACCCATCACGTGTATCCAAATCTGAACGACCTATGACCACTCCAGCCACTCCAGACAGCAAGTTCCCAATCCAAGACATCTAACAACCTGCGAGCATGCAACAAGTGTATCAGACAAAGCTGGCGAGTTCATAGTTTGTGTAAACGTTAGTTACCAAGTGTTTAGTTCTGTTCATTGATTACAATGTTGATAATACCTCGGATACAAGACGGCTCCTGATTTATTTTGCCCTTTCCCTAATGCTCCTATCAAAACATTGGTCATGACTAGGTCATTAGTTCACACCCGTCCTCTCCGGTACGGGGTGAGGGTGCCAAACCTAAGTAGTGCTACCAACTAATACCTTGTTACCTATCAGGTAACCAAACAACACGGAGGGACTTTAATGGTGATAGGACGAGTATTTATCCAACATTCCAGATTTACCACAAGACGTATTCCTCTCAGGAATACGCAATTGATTTACCCAAAAACCCATCCCTCTCAGGGATACCCAATGACTGTCCTAACCACCGGGACGCATGCTCAAGAGATGAACTCACCTTAGGTTTTCTCGGTAAGACTAGTTACTTCTTTACCAATTGATTTCACACGTCCTACCATGGTTACCAACACAATCAGTTTCGGGTGCACATAATCCACATATTACACGTACAAATAGTTCATGCATCCCTTATTCACATAATATGCCATTAAATTACATATAGCACACACGTGTAATTCATGTCATAATAGTTAACCTATCAACCCAGTGTCACCAAATAATCACTTAGCATGAACTCGGTTCATAAGGGGATTCATCTCATAGTTTTATATTTACAAGACATTTGGCACTTAACTCCACAACACAAGAGCATGCCAATTAATCAGGTTAATAATTCGTAGATTAATATTCCACTTAGGCTCGGTGCGGCCCAACCAAAATACCCGGCCCATCAACTATGTCTTAACTTAATTTGTGTCTTGTGGGCTACTAAACCTCGACCCAATAGTAATGTTGCTATCAAGCCCGATGTGTTCCAATATAATGTGTGGCCCAACAATAACTAATTAACAATAAAGTGGGCCGATTCTTCGTGGATCATTAGTTTTGCCCCAATTATATTCCATCTAACCCTAGGCTCTAATTAATGGTAATTACATAATCAAGTCACACTCACCATTTGTTTGCTTTGTATGATCAGATCACAATAACTATTCATCGTTATTATATCAGATCGATCAACAACAAGTGTAACCTAAAATTCGTTCACCTTATTAGCACATCTTATAAACATGTTATAACACAAAGTCATTGATATTCATTAACCCCATCGATTTACTAGTGTTCCTATTAGCATGAAATCAAGGTCCTGAATCATGTTACAATTCCATGTACAAAGCATAACCAATCCACGAATCACCAATATTATTATCATGACATACATCACAAGTTGCCACTATACACATACACACTAATTCACAACAATTAGTTACCCTATATCATTTAAACTACATATAACCTACTTACAACTCTTATTTGTTTAGAACCCGTATGTTACCATTCAATCATAAATCCCCCATAACATACCATCTTTACTGTTTCCTTTTTGTGTCATGAACATCCACACATTATCAGTTTCAACAATAATCAAACCATTAATCATGCCATATATCGGACGTAACAGTAACAACCAAGTAGCATTAATCATACAATGATAACAACATCAATCAGGCAATAACCATATGTTTATCAAGAATTAACAATAAATCAAGAATTGAATAAGGATGATCGATCTAACCAGGAAATTAATATACGCTAGACGCGAAGGTTGATCCCTACAAGAAAGAGGCTTCGACGAAGGTGAGGGGGGTCCACTGTCGTCGCACAAACAGGTGGGGGAGTAGGGTTTGTATTACTTTGTGTACATAACAATTTACGTATACATTTACATATATGGAAAAGAGATTGGGCCAGTTGTGTTTGCTAACAAAACAAGTGGATTGGGCCGAGACTTCATAACAATGCGGAACAGGATTGGGCCGAGTCTAAGAGTTTATTCAAGTGTCACATATCATGTTTGGGCCAAGTTCAAATATATTGATGGGTTTCAACCAAACAAACACACACACATTGCGGCCCAAATATACATTACGGCCCAATCATATGCACGACATAGAGATTGACCCGTTACACACACACACTACACAACTACAAAATATATTAGCACGTTTATCAAAGTCACGGGTTGAACAGATTGATTAAAACAAGAACGGGGAAATCACAAAACCGAAGGCACTAACCTTGAAACTTCGGGTTGTCACATCATCCCCAACTTGAAAGAAATTTCGTCCCGAAATTTGACAAGTAAGCACAGAGGAGTGAAGTGATAAATCAAGATTGTTGCAGATTTTCCTCAGGTGCCACATCATCCCCAACTTGAAAAGGAATTTCATCCCGAAATTCATCAGCTTTATCGGATTTAGATTGGTCATCAGGAAAAAGTTGAGGATACTTGAGCTTCATCTGATCCTCACGTTCCCACGTGAACTCCGGTCCACGTCTTGAGTTCCAACGAACTCTCACAATCGGAATTCAACTATGCTAACAAATCTTGACGTCATGGTCCCTGATTTCAATAGATTCCTCAACAACTGCAACTTGTCATTTAGCCTCAGACTCCAATAAGGGTATCACAAGCGTTTCACCGATCAAACACTACCTTAATGTTCGTTACCCAATTCTTCAGGTCATTCGAGTTTGTAAGCGACGTGACCGATTCTTTCCAGAATCCTAGATAACTCAACGTAACGTAAATTAAGATTGCCACGCTTCCCAAGCGTACCACACCCTCCCAGGGTGAGATTTTCAACATGATACGATCGCCTACTGCGACTCCCAGTGTTCCCTAAGCTTATCAACTTTCCTGACAGTCACTCGTTGCCGCCAAATGATTTCCGATCCAAGCAATCTTCCCAAGAGTTTTGAGTACAAGTCCTGGACCTGTGATTTGGTTGTCACCCGCCTCAATCGAACAAGGAGATTAGCGTTATTGTCCATGCAATGCCTCAAACAGAGCTGTCTGAATACTAGAATGGTAACTGCTACGGTAGAGCTCAGCCAAAGGTATGTGTCCTTCAAATTCACCAAGTCAATCTCTCAAGGGCTCGCAACCTGTCTTCGAGTGTCAGGATGGTTCGTGTACTCTGACCGTTTGTCCTAAGTAATGCTCATGTCTAGACGTGAGCCAGGGGTGTTGTGTAGTGTCCATCATAAATTAGGTATAGATCAAAATCAGAGATAACAGGAGTTGGCACCTCGTGCCTAAAAGTCGTCTCTCTCAGAGGAACATTCACAACTGTGAAGACGCGTCAGTTTTCTTGATTGCAAGAAAGTGTGCTGGTAACGTGAGTCCATCAATGATCACCCAAGTGATAATGTTTCCGTTTTGAGTTGTAAGTAGACCAGTGACAAAATCCATGGCAGTCTGTTCTCATTTCCATATATGTGTTTCTGGTTGCTAATATCCCACCTTGACTTTCCCACAAGTCAAACATCGTTCCCATGTGTTACTATGTGGGCCTTCAGGCCTGGTCATCTGTACATGGTCTTCAGGTTTTAATACATCCTATCAAAACTCAGATGAATAGGATATCAAGACCCGTGTGCTTCGCCTGCACCAGTTCCCTAAGGTTGCTGTATAGTGAGGTCCATATTCATTCCATGAAGTAGCAAATATCGCCCGACCTGCCAAAGGTTGCTTCCCCATGCCCCGCATGGGTCAATCTTGAAAACTCTCTTCCTTCAGTTCTTCAGTTTGAACAAGGCGAGTCTGATCAGGTATGTTAGAGTCGATAGCGAGCTGCAAAGCTCGTGCACGTCCAGGTTTCACGGTCGTATTCATTCAAAAGTTCCATCCAGCGTTGCCATCACATGTTTAGCTCTCTTGAAAGAAGGGTACATGGGAGGCCCTTGTGATCGGTCTAAGTGGTGCATTTGGTACCGTCCAAGTAATGCCTCCAATTTAAATCCAAAGACTAAGCCTTCCACCGCAGGTCGTGACTCGTGCAGTTCTTCCTGTAAGCCCACCACGTGGGCCATCTCCTTCTCGTGTTGCATCGAGGTGTAACTGGGACTCTGATTCGAACCATCATAGTACACCACTAGATCGCCCATACCTTCAGGTAAAGACAATACTCAGTGCCTTGTAGAGTTGAGTTTCAAAAGCTGAGAAGTCGTCCTCCTGTTTTGGTTCCCATGAGTTCACAGCTCCCCGCTGTGCTAAAGAGGTTAAGGTTGTGCAATCTTCGAAAATCCTACGATGAATCTGCGATAGTATCTAGCGAGACCAAGGTATTGCTGTATCCCCGAAGGAATCCTTAGTGTCGATCGGTTTCTAACAAAATGGATCTTTGCGAGATCAACGGGTTTTCCCACTTCGTTGATTACATGACCAAAAAGGTACCTCTCGATTCCAGAAGTTACACTTCTCCAGACTTCACGGGTAGTGGCTCCTTGCTCGGGAGCTCTAAGATAGGATACAAATGCCGCCCATGATGTTCCTTTCTCCTGGAAAAGATCCAAAACATCATCGATAAACGCGGTCGATTCATGTGGTCTATAAAGCTGCTGGTGTGTTACTTAACTCAATGATTATGGTGTACAAAGTCGCACTGGCCATATTGCGTTTGATATGCCGTTCCAGGAACATTTTCCCTTTGGGCTTCCATCTGATGATAGTTCGCTCGTTCGTCAATCCTCGTGTGGAAGCTTGTCCCTCGCAACTGGTCAACAGGTTGTCAATACAATGGTCGAGGCAAACAGTTCTTGACTGTCACCTTGTTGAGTTCTGGATAATCAGTACACATACAAAAAGGCTTATCTTCACGGGTATAACTGGGGCTCCCCATAGCGAAAAACTAGGTCCAACAAACTCTTGTCCAACAGTTCCTGTAGTTGATTAGACAATTCTTGCAACCCTCCTGGTGCAAGATGGTAAGAGTATGGGTAATCAGGGCTGCCTCTGATGTGAGATCAAATTGAGATTCCATCTAACAGTTGTGGAAGTAAACCTGAAAGTTCCTCGGTAGCACACCGAGAGAAATCACGAACAATTGGTGGATCCTCGATCCCCTTTTTCCTTAGCCTTAACATCAGTAACGGTTACTACCATAGTGAGGTAATCTCTTCGTAGACACTTCTGGACCTCCATTGCTGAAATGATGCCAACATTTACTCCACTCGGACACTTTAGATCAGGCGACGGTTCTCCACTAAGGGAAAGGGATACACAAAATTTTCTCCTTACTGGGTGTATCTGCGCGATATCTGGATAACTAATCCACACTAACTACTGCGTCGATGCCATCAAGGATAGTATAAGGAAGGTCAATGTCGAACACTTGTCTCACAAGGTCAAGTTTGCATTCCAACGAACATATGAGGTTTCAATTGACTTTCCATCAGTCGATTCCACCACAGGTTGGTTTCAAGAAGCATCAGGGTTAAACAGAACAAGAACGAGGCGTTTAGTTACCAAGAACGTGCAGGCCACTGTGTTGCTATAATCCTGGCGTCGCCCATGCCAATCCTAAATGCCCTTCCACGAACATCATTTCCAGTGTTGTTGTTTTCGTTACAAGGAATTCTAGTACTTGTCGTCATCCCCTTGGTTGTTGTTGTCTTGAATTATCAACGGCCAATCCATGCCGTAGACACCTTCATTTCCCTACTGTAGGCTAGTATTACAAGTACCTTGATGTTGCCATGACTGTTGCCTCTAATGTCGTTGCTTGAAACGGAGCCCTACTATCTTTCACCACCCAAATCCATCTTTTCACATTCTGAGCCATGTCCTAAAGCGCTACTCACTGAGCTGGTAGTCACACATTTGACTCCCATAAGTTGCTGACTAGGGTTAAGGATTCGATCAAAGTCAATTTGCTGGTGTCCGCTACCGGTAAGCAGGATCGTCCCAATACTGAGGTCGATAAGGTACTACGCTCATCATCTTGTCCATCGATCTTGCAAGTTGATGGAGTAATACACAGTATGTTGCTAGAGTGTTACAGAAGTGATCGCACTTCGGGATCTAAGTGTCAATACGTTAAATTCCAACAAACGAAGAAAAGCGAGAAAAGTATAGACCAAACATTTGACGTTGCGACATCCAACTCAAGGACGTTCGTGCAAGCACCTAACATTCTACACAGTCAACTAGGCATTTAGATGCGTGTGTTCAGGTAATACTCGATAGCATCGAGATTCGTAAGGATTCAGAAAGGAGTGAAAAGATCACGCTCAAGTAGGAGACAATCACTGCTATGACTCCTAAAGATTTGTTACGTTTCACACTGTTCGAATAACGGAACAGAACCCCTTTTCCACTTGTTAAGGCTCACTGGGACTCGCATGCACCCCACTTTATTATTATGTGTGCACCCACATTAATATTGTGGTTTGTATGCTCATCTCAATTCCTCCTAACTCATGTCAAATGGTTCCTCAAACTCAAATGTCAAACGGAGGTTGTCAAGGTAATAAAATCACAGAAATCCAAAGACTATGACAGCCCAGCGTAACCGTACCATGATATTGTCCGTTTGGCAGCCAGCACGCTCTCAGCGTCCGCCCCTCACGGTTTTAAAATGCATCCTAATGTAAGCAAGCAATTCATGCAATCATGCCCTAATGACAAGTGTGTGTTCGTATGATGCGTTATAAGCAATTGTGTACTAGTCATGTAATGTATGCGACAAGTGAGAAAGACGAACCTTGCAATCTGGAGCTGAGTATCATGGTCGTATTCACGTATTCAGAACTATTCGGTTATAGTCTGGTTTTACAAAAAACATTTTAAAACCAAGTTCACTATAACCAGTGGCTCTGATACCAAACTATCACACCCCCAAAATACCACCTAGGGAATATCCCTGCTAGGCGTGTGACGTACCAACAACGAGCCACTAATTATGTTGAACCCATACAAGTTTCCAAATAAAAATCATCAGTCATTAATAAAAAGTACCATCAATCAGTTTAAATGGAAACCAGCATGTTCAGCGGAAGCATTAACGAAACCATAGTTTAAATATTCTCAAAACAAATGTATGAAATCTGTGAACCCATCACGTGTATCCAAATCAGAACGACCTATGACCACTCCAGCCACTCCAGACAGCAAGTTCCCAATCCAAGACATCTAACAACCTGCGAGCATGTAACAAGTGTATCAGACAAAGCTGGCGAGTTCATAGTTTGTGAAAACGTTAGTTACCAAGTGTTTAGTTCTGTTCATTGATTACACTGTTGATAATACCTCGGATACAAGACGGCTCCTGATTTATTTTGCCATTTCCCCAATGCTCCTATCAAAGCATTGGTCATGACTAGGTCATTAGTTCACACCCGTCCTCTCCGGTACGGGGTGAGGGTGCCAAACCTAAGTAGCGCTACCAACTAATACCTTGTTACCTCTCAGGTAACCAAACAACACGGAGGGACTTTAATGGTGATAGGACGAGTATATTATCCAACATTCCATATTTACCACAAGACGTATTCCTCTCAGGAATACCCAATTGATTTACCCAAAAACCCATCCCTCTCAGGGATACCCAATGACTGTCCCAACCACCGGGACGCATGCTCAAGAGATGAACTCACCTTTGGTTTGCTCGGTAAGATTAGTTACTTGTTTACCAATTGATTTCACACGTCCTACCATGGTTACCAACACAATCAGTTTCGGGTGCACATAATCCACATATTACACGTACAAATAGTTCATGCATCCCTTATTCACATAATATACCTTTAAATCACATATAGCACACACGTGTAATTCATGTCATAATAGTTAACCTATCAACCCAGTGTCACCAAATAATCACTTAGCATGAACTCGGTTCATAAGGGGATTCATCTCATAGTTTTATATTTACAAGACATTTAGCACTTAACTCCACAACACAAGAACATGCCAATTAATCAGGTTAATAATTCGCAGATTAATATTCCACTTAGGCTCGGTGTGGCCCAACCAAAATACCCGGCCCATCAACTATGTCTTAACTTAATTTGTGTCTTGTGGGCTACTAAACCTCGATCCAACAGTAATGTTGCTATCAAGCCCGGTATGTTCCAATATAATGTGTGGCCCAACAACAACTAATTAACAATAAAGTGGGTCGATTCTTCGTGGATCATTAGTTTTGCCCCAACTATATTCCATCTAACCCTAGGCTCTAATTAATGTTAATTACATAATCAAGTCACACTCACCATTTGTTTGCTTTGTATGATCAGATCACAATAACTATTCATCGTTATTATATCAGATCGATCAACAACAAGTGTAACCTAAAATTCATTCACCTTATTAGCACATCTTATAAACATGTTATAACACAAAGTCATTGATATTCATTAACCCCATCGATTTACTAGTGTTCCTATTAGCATGAAATCAAGGTCCTGAATCATGTTTTAATTCCATGTACAAAGCATAACCAATCCACGAATCACCAATATTATTATCATGACATACATCACAAGTTGCCACTATACACATACATACTAATTCACAACAATCAGTTACCCTATATCATTTAAACTACATAACCTACTTACAACTCTTATTTGTTTAGAACCCGTATGTTACCATTCAATCATAAATCCCCCATAACATACCATCTTTACTGTTTCCTTTTTGTGTCATGAACATCCACACATTATCAGTTTCAACAATAATCAAACCATTAATCATGCCATATATCGGACGTAACAGTAACAACCAAGTAGCATTAATCATACAATGATAACAACATCAATCACGCAATAACCATATGTTTATCAAGAATTAACAATAAATCAAGAATTGAATAAGGATGATCGAACTAACCAGGAAATTAATATACGCGAGACACGAAGGTTGATCCCTAAAAGAAAGAGGCTTCGACGAAGGCGGGGGGGGGGGGGGGGGGTCCACTGCCGTCGCACAAACAGGTGGGGGAGTAGGGTTTGTATTACTTTGTGTACATAACAATTTACGTATACATTTACATATATGGAGAAGAGATTGGGCCAGTTGTGTTTACTAACAAAACAAGTGGATTGGGCTGAGACTTCATAACAATGCGGAACAGGATTGGGCCGAGTCTAAGAGTTTATTCAAGTGTCACATATCATGTTTGGGCCAAGTTCAAATATATTGATGGGTTTCAACCAAACAAACACACACACATTGCGGTCCAATTATACATTACGGCCCAATCATATGCACGACATAGAGATTGACCCGTTACACACACACACACACTACACAACTACAAAATATATTAGCACGTTTATCAAAGTCACGGGTTGAACAGATTGATTAAAACAAGAACGGGGAAATCACAAAACCGAAGGCACTAACTTTGAAACTTCAGGTTGTCACAGATTCCCTTACCTAGGCTATCGTTACCTATGCTTCCTTTTAATATACTATATTATGTAAACACGATCATGTTATATTTAAATCGTATACCATTACAAATCTCTAATTATTTCAAAATGCATTGTTTATATAAACGAACTCCTCACCCTGCAATCTATTTTTATATAGCTCACACACACGAAATTCTTAACTTTTCCACAGACGCTTGTTCCTCAAATTTCAAAACTTCACGAAATGCTATTCATCAACTTAGTCTGCCTAACAAATCCATTGCCCACGAAACTTTGTATTTAACGTAACTGTTGAAACAAGCTCATTACATATCGTTAAACTAGAGATTTTCTATTTTCAATAGGGAATCAAACCAACCTTTTTTCGCACATGCCTATAAAATATTACAAATATTACCCAACATTAACTAAACTTTCTATGAAAAGCAATAAAAACATTTTATCAAGAGACGCGGTTTCAGCAAAACACTAAGTTCGTATACCAAGATCATTCTTCTAAGGATCAACCTTTTCACAAGAATCTATAAACTTCAAAACTTTCTAATAGAAAGTTACTTAAAACGATGCAAACTTGTTAATCCCAAGAACTTTTCAAAACCTCGCTCGATACGCCAATTAAATTCAAAACACGTGGGCAAAGAAACTTCATAAGAACTGACAAATTTTCAACTATGTAAATTCTTTTAAAACCATAATAGCATTTCCATTTTTTTTACAAAGTATCCTTTTGCATAATCCAAAGATGTTTTTTTATATTTTTATATTCTCTTTACATTCACAAACTAGATTTTACATTTCCTGACAACTCAATCTATTTTAACTTCACGTTTTGCGCAAACAACTATATATGCATATCATTTTACACGTTTTAGTCAATATCTCACAACAATCTCACGCGTGTCACTCATTCTCTTTTTCCTTTCATACTCAAAACTTTTAAATCTTTTACGCGCATAAACTCGTGTATTTTAATTTATATTATAAACAAAATCATTATTTTCTACATCTATACTTATACATTATATGCCTTCACTTATGTTCACACTTACGCATTTATGTTATACTCATTTTTTTTTCTCATACACGTTATGCTTATACTTGTGCTTACACTCTTGTCATACGTTTTGTGATTATGCTCACATGCCTATTCATATTTAAACTTATACTATACTCATGCTTTTTACTCAAAATTTATACTTTCGTGCCTATACGGGAGCGAAACCCGAGGGATTCGCTTACGTTGGCCTTATACTATTTTGAACGCAAACTTGTTTATATGCTACATTTCTTTACACACATAATCTTATTTTCAAAATTTATGTATACCTTGATTCATACGCAACTAGTACAAGCTATACGGATCATGCGACGATTGTTATAATCGCGGGTGCACACGGGATTATGGTAATGGACGCATGAGAACCATAGAGTGTACTACTGCTTATGGTAAGACACGGAACGTAACAAGACACCGAATACGAGACAAATGTAATATGGTCAAAACATGGTGGATACGCCGCTGGTACATCCTATATATAAATGTTTTCGTCATGTTACCAAACTTCCGTAAAACGTGTCATGAGACGACATTCCAACGACTACGTCGGGCAGAACCACGACAGCCGTTACGGAACCCTAGATCAATCGGGCAGAGTATCTAATACGTATCCAGGGGTTATGATACTTACTACGAGGCAGAGCTTTGCTATTAGGGGGGTATAATGCCTTGGTATAGGGCCTACACTACAGAAATTGAGAGAGAGATGAGAATTGTGAACGAAATGGGACTGAAGGCTGATCGACTCTATTTTATAGGGCTGTTCAGGAACTTCGTCGCGCCCCGCAAAGACCATACCAAGGTCTTACGCGGCCCGCGAGGTCCAGAAAAGGAGGCGGCATCTTGTTGAGTTACCGGGGTTGTTTGACGCGTGTATGGACATGTGTCACACTGTGGCTCTGCCAATTATCTCTCGGTCGCGGCCCGCGATAGCTAAAGGGGAGTCCGTCGCGCCCTGCGACAGACTGGTATTTTTGTTTTTATTTATTATTTAATAAAATAAAGGTATTTCGAGCTTGGTTTTCGCATACGGGGTATGTTTGGGAGTGTCTAGGGTCACGTTAAAGGTTCCGGGAGAGCTACTACCTCCATGGTGGTAAAGAAGTACATGACTTTAAATTTTTGTTAGATTTGTTGTCATATCTAGTTGCCTACCTATGTTTAGCTATCTTTGGTCAATTATATACATATAGAAGTGTCGGAGGAATTTCTCAGGAGAGTTGTTATAAATCATGTACTATATGTGTACTAATGAACATAGCAAGTATATGTTATAAAAGCATGAAAAGCACGAAAGTAACAAGTAGGCACATGTGTTTCACCCCAAAACATTTGAAAACCATAAAAGAGGGGACTATGTACTCACTTGAGAACGCTTAGAAGTCTTGAATAACAACCAAGCAAAGCTGGAGGGATCACGGAATCAAACGACACCTAATATAGGTAACTATGTTAATAAACCAGACCTAAATCGGAAGATCTGATAGAATGAGGTTTCGTAAACCAAATGAGTATAGGAACTCATGTAATATGGTTTAACAAAACCTACATTCTAAGTCGAAACCTATCCTAAGTGCTTACGACCCGTTTAGGCAGCTTACGCTACTTTAACGCGTCGTTCGCGTAAAACGCGTTCGGACCGCCTAACTAGTCCTATGACAATTATATATGCCTTAACATGTCTAATAATGTTACCTAATCAGTTTAGATGTCAAAATTTAGGTTACATATGCTTAAAATGAAATTATGCGTAAAAAGGGAATTTTGGTCATTTTCCTAAGGCATATAAATTACCTATCATACAACTAACTAAACGAAGTGACCATAAGGTATAACCCCGGAAGGTTATTCCCTGTACAACTATGGTCACAAAACATGTTTGGTCGGATCCTAATGATCGACCAAACGGGTCGGGTTCGAAAGTCTAAGCGGTTGTTTAGACCGCTTATCTTACGACCCTATATAAGCACTAAACTAAAAGTGACGAGTTAAACATGTTAAAACATGTTTAACGAAGTTAGAAAACAAGTTTGATATCAAAACAAAGGGTTTTGATACCCAAGAATAGTTTGGTTGCAAAATACGCTTAAACGCGTATTTTGACCGAAACTATGACTCGTCACTATACCTAAATAACGTGGTAATCAGTAGGTATAGTCACAAGGGACTACAACCATCGTGATTACGCTCACGTTGCGAAGTTTAAACGAACTTCGCGTTGACCATTGACTGGTCAAAGCAGAAAGTCAAACACTATTTGACTTTCGCGCTTAAAAATGCATAAAAGAATGAAAGAAACTTACAAAAGGTGCAAGCTTGAAGATTTGAACTCAAATTGCTCAGCTATGAAGCTTGAGAACTTTAACTTAGAGCAGAAATGAGAACAAATGTGAAGAACCAAATGAATCAAGGTGGGTATTTATAGAGTTGGACCCCCGTTAGGATCATTCCTCGATTTACGAGCTTCAATCTTGGCCCTCCATGTGTACCCATTGTTTTAACATTCTATGGGTGCCCAAAACCAGCTCCAAGTATGAAGAAACCATGTCCAAAAAGCCTGAAACCAGCTGCTGATTGTGAAAACTGGGTTTCTGATCTGGGCCGCTCTCGTGCCCCGCATAAGAAATGGTCTCCTCTTACGCGCCCCGCTAGAGCCAAGTTTAGCAGATTGTCAAAACTAGTCCCTGAATGTGTAAAACTTAGTTTTCGATGCATTTTCGACACATTTAAGCCCCGTTAACCCCATTTCAAGGCTCTATAATGAAGTTAAAGTATAGGGAACATGAAATATGCTTGAAAATATGTCGGATGTCGGTTCGTTTGGTCGTATGATCACGATGTTCGGTTAATTACGATGAAACTAGAACGAACGTGAAAAACGATCCAAATTACGCGACGAATGGAATTTTATCATGCCAATCACTAAAATAAAATATTTTAATGATTACACAAATTTTTGGATGTCCGGATATATTCAGAACGTAAGATATACACGAAAATGCAAACTTATGCACTTTTTGACGCTTTTAGTCCCTGTTGATCACATAAGTTTATTTTTGCGCACCAAACACCTCAAAGCCTATTTCTAAGCTATGTAAAGGATATTTAGAGCATTTTTAACTTATGATCAAGTTCCAGAAGGTTCGATACCATACGAATCGGCAGACTTTCGCAGTTTGACGTAAATAGTCCATGCGATCGAATAAACTTGATTTCGACACACCAAACCTTCCAAAACTTATTTCTAAGTTATGTAAAGGTTATTTAAGGTATGTTAAGTCCATGTCACTGTTCCGGAGTGTTTGTCGCATTAAACTGATTACGTTTACGCATCAGTTCGCGTATAACTTTCCAGAAAGCGATTTAGAGCTCGAAATCGAACGAGAATTGATATTTGCAAATGATACACATATTTATACAAATTCCAAGTATGAAACACAATATTTCATTGATTTGGTATTTTTTTTGATGGTCGTAGAGACACAGATGTCACAGTCTCCCATACTTCAGAAATTTCGTCCCGAAATTTATTTAGAGGAAACTTTTGAGAGCTCGAAACATGAAGTCGAAAAGATAAAAAAACACTGGTTAGGGTTCTGAACTTCTAGTAACTTTAAATAACATCATGCTTGCAATGTAAGAGGGACACTTATATACAAGTATATGAAGCGCCATTGGTGCGTCCACCGTACCTCCATTACATTGTTCACGTTTCCTTATTGTTGCCACTATTGGTTCTTACACATGATAAATCTTACTGTGGTTTCCGTGCACTGAATTTCATAATTAAGTATGCATCCATAATTACGTAATTCCTTGCATAGTCCACACAGTGTAGGGGAGGAAAAATAACGAACGAACCTGTGATGATTGTGACTAGACCACCCTAGGGTCCTTTTAATTAAATCAATAAATGATCTCTTTAAATAGACCACCAAGGAGTCCTTTCAGCTATATCATCACATGCCATTCTTAACCAGATTCTAAATCAATCTTTTTAACTAGACCACCCAAAGGGTCTCTTTTGAATTATGGAATAGTACTTTATAATCCAAGGGTCTTAACTATTACGTAGAAGCCCATTAAGGATTTAAGGTAGTACCTTTGGATATCCTACTATGAATCTCTCATATGATGATATGGAAAATTCTACGAGGATTTGGATAACGAAAATTCAGATTACACAAAAACAAAACACATAAAACATAATCACAAAATCACATAATTGTTTGACTTGATCTTTATTTTGTTATCATTTTGTTAATTTGTTAGTTAATTTGAACACGAGTATTTAAAGCATACCAGGAATCCAATCCGTGGATTTCATTTGGCACTTTAAATATTTCAAAAATCTAACTATGAAGATAGGAAGATCTTAATAGGAATTCGGCTTTATCCTTATTGAATCGTAATGTACGTATTAAGGCAAACAAGGAATTCAATTAAGGACTCCGATTTGAGCGATAATCATCCACAAGGATCTAATTATGAAGATAAGAAGATCCTATATGGATTTTGGAATTTGAATAGCGGGAGACGTTTCGAAATCTTGCACTAGACGTGCTTAAGTCGATACACGAGGTAGAATGTTCATGAAGTTGAGGCGCTAGATATGCCAAGGCGACATATGAAGCCGAATTTGGAGGTTGGGTACTACGTATGTTAAGTCAATCATACGAGCATAATGTTTTTCGTAAACTATGCATGGGTTTCTTTAGAAATGTGTTTAATGGTTTTTGAAACCTTACGTAATACTTTTGAAATCATACGGTAGATGTATTAAATATGTTTATAAATTGTTTTAAAATCATGTGAGATGAATTTTGTAATCATGTATAAGGTTTTTGAAATCATGGATAATGCTTTTGAAATCATGCACTTGATATATTAAGTAAATATACTATGTTAAAATGTTTTCAAACTTTATTAAAAATATTTTGAAATCATGAAGGTTGTTTTCGAAAAACATATATTATGTATGTTGTTAGGGAAACTAGAGTGTAATGATATGGGTATGAGATCGAAAAAAAAAATATCCTTAGTTATCTGATCAAGGATTTAAAGTGACATTTTGAGTAATCATCTAAAATTGTCACTTATATTCTGTACTTCGTTTCTTAGAATGAAACGAGTACTTAGAATTTTCAAGGAAATCGTGAGCGATCACATGAATGGGAGAATTACAATAGTAGTTTGTTTTGTAAAGAACATAGATCTTTGGTGTAGGTATCGTAGGGGTATGCCATACACACATGTAACTACACTTGTACATCAGAATTGCCAACAACGATTGATGCGTGTGAAGTGTCGTATATAAGTTTAAGTATATTTTAAGCCCTTTTTACACGTTAGTCAAGTTTTAAATTTATAAAACACGATATTTACTAACACTAAACACACATAAGGGCAAGTGCACCCATCGTGAGCGTAGTATAGTGTTGGTAAGATACCGAGGTCGTCCAAGGACACAAGAGCTTTTAGTACCGGTTTATCCTCAACATCTAATCAAATCAAAAATTAGAAAAAAAGGTTTTAAACTAGAAAAAATAAAAACTAACTAAAATGCTGAAAAATAAAATAAAAGTAAAAACAGATAGACAAGATGAATCACTTGGCTCCGACTCATGTATAGTGTAACCTTTAATTATTTCCGCATTTTTGCACTTTTTAAGAGATTATCTTAGTTATTGTAGTAGGCCCCTCTTTTGAAGGTGACGTTACCCTCAACCTAGTAGTTTGAGTCAGCAATGATACAATCCTAAAGGGTCGGATTATTGAAAGATAATTAATTAAGTTATTAATGCATATTATGGTAGGCCCCTCTTTTGGAGGTGACGTTACCCTCGGCTAAGTAGTCTGAGTCAGCAGGGATACAGTCCTAAGTAGCCGGATTAAAGTATTAATAGTAGCTTACATATGAAGGGATCAAAGAGTTTGGACCCCCGCCATCCAATACCGGTGGGTATTGAAGGAGATCCTACTAAATTTGACCCAGGTCCTTGCAGGATCTATACACTGAACAAGGCAAGACTCTTACCAAACCGTTCCCTTAACCCCCGACCAGGTAGCCAACATACCTCCAAATAGACCGTGGAGATATGAATGGTGAAAATCTTTTATTTTATATAGATAGTAAAATAATGCCAAGACACCACGGACAAACGATAAGGAAGAATCACCTTCAACATAAGAAACTAGTTATTAAAGTCATTAATACAAAACCAAGTAAAAAGTGCGAAAAGATTAAAAATAAAAAGTAGTACACTAGACACTTGTCTTCACCAAGTGATGTAAAAGACTTAGGAAAACATGGCCTTTGATTGTCAAGAACTATTACGATCAATCTTGGATTCCGAGACGACTCACACACTCTATGATGGACAATGGATGATGGTGTTGTGATGGTGGTAGGTGGTGGGTGAAGTGTGAGAGAGGTGGTGTGCCAAGGGATGGTTTGCAAATTAGCCAAGCACCCCTATTTATAGCCTGAACAGTAGCTCGGGCACGACCCCGTGTCCATTGGGCACGACCCCGTATCCATCCTCTTCTCTGTCTTCATTAATTGCAGTTTGTCTGCATTAGTTGACCACGCCCCCGTGTCCGCTGGGCACGCCCCGTGTGCAGAAGCATATCTGTACTATCAATATTTGCCTGGATTCTGCGAATCTTATAGTTGACCACGGCCCCGTGTCCGCTGAGCACGGCCCCGTGGTGGGCGATAGAAGCTTCTATAGCTTTGTCTTTTATGCTGGCACTTGGGCACGCCCCCGTGTTCACTGAGCACGGGGCGTGTTCAGCCTTCTGTTGTCTTGTTTTGCTTGGGAAGATGCTGTCGGGGAGGTCGGGCATGCCACGTTTGTTCATTTTCTTGTATTTATGTTAGATTTAGCTGCCTTTTTGCTTCTTTTGTTAATTTGAGCTCATTTAATCCTGAAAATACAAAAGGAAGACAAAAACACACTTTTTCCAACATTAGTACTAAAAAAGGTTAGTTTTATGCCACAATTGATGTAATTTATATGTTGCATTTTGTGCACATCAAATACCCCCACACTTGAATCTTTGCTTGTCCTCAAGCAAAACTCTTTATAATGTGGCTTTACACTCCCAAATGGAATGGGTAGAAGAGAAGGTTTTTGGGCTTGTCATAGAGTGTCGGGATTTCCAAGATTCTTTATCAAGTTTTATTTTTTTATTTATTTACAATCCTATTCGTCATGATTTATTTAAAACATTACATAAGATAAATTACTTATTAGGGCATAACATGCCTTTTTAAAATTCCATTTATATACAAGTTCACATACCTCACGGGGGATCACTTAACACTCGGGCCGAAGATGTATTTTAGTGAATCACTCGAGAGCGGCATGGAACTTATTCCTACCATAGGCTTGCCAAGCGATCAATCCTCCTCCTTTTTAACTATATACCTTTGTAAATATCAAGAGGACTTTTGGGGTGAAGGGTTAGGCTTGTGTTAAAGGTAGGTGGTTGGGTTAGTGGTTAGTAAAAGGGCGAAAGGCGTAAAAAACGTCGGTTTTCGTAAGACTTTTTATTTTTGCAATTTTTATTTTGATGAAGCCATTATTCAAACAAATTTATTTTTGATGAACTTGTTTGTTTATTTCTCTTTTGCTTCATCATCAACAATTATATATATATATATATATATATTGAAAAGTCATACGAAAAACCGAGCTTGTTACTAAAACAAAGAGTTAAAAATAAAAAAAAAAGTTTTGGTGGGTGAAAGGGTGTTTGTTTTTGGGTTAAGAAATGAAAAGGTTTAGGCTCAAAGGGGTTAACTAGGGAGATTTTGGGTAGGTGGTAAAAAAAAGAAAGAAAAATAATGGTAAAAAGGGTTAGTCCTAATGCCTCCGTCATTTACTTACTCGGGTTTAAGTTGGTAAGGACAGGGAATGTATCGTCGTGGCAAGTTCTAGAGTCGTAAGAACCAAACGGCTATTCACACAAGAAACGAAAAATGAGCATTTAGTTTAAAGGTATATATTTGTATGCTCAATAAAGGCTCAAAACTCACTTTTGTGGGAATGAGTTTTTATGTGATCAAGTATATATAATCAAATTTTCACTAAACTTGTCATGTCGTTTCATAATTTTCTTATGTTGGTTCTTTTTATCACGACGCTATATTGTAAATTTGTAAAAATATAACCTTTTTAGAACTTGAAATTCCCAAGTTAAACCTAGACAAGTAAAAAAAATGAAAATTTTTGAAAAAATTTGGGGTGATTAGCGGTTCCAATAGAGTTTTGTGTAAGGTTTGTGATTAGGACTTGCAAGATTCAAAGTTTTAGCATCCCCCCCACACTTAAATTACACATTGTCCTCAATGTGTCCCAAAAATAAGTTTTTAGGTTGATTGAATGTGTAAAAAGGTGTGAAAAAGCAAAATTTATGTTACTTGGTGATGCGTGTGAAGTGTTATATATATCAGGTGTATATTTTAAGCCCTTTAACACTTTTTTAGTCAAGTTTTACATTTATAAAACACGATATTTACTAACACTAAACACACATATGGGCAAGTGCACCCATCGTGAGCGTAGTATAGTGTTGGTAAGATACCGAGGTCGTCCAAGGACACAAGAGCTTTTAGTACCGGTTTATCCTCAACGTCTAATCAAATCAAAAAGTTTAGAAAAATGTGTTAAACTAAGAAAATAAAAACTAACTAATATGCTGAAAAATAAAAATAAAAATAAAAAACAGATAGACAAGATGAATCACTTGGCTCCGACTCGTGTATAGTGTAACCTTTGATTATTTCCGCACTTTTGCACTTATTTAAGAGATTATCTTAGTTATTGTAGTAGGCCCCTCTTTTGAAGGTGACGTTACCCTCAACCCAGTAGTTTGAGTCAGCAAGGATACAATCCTAAAGGGTCGGATTATTGAAAGATAATTAATTAAGTTATTAATGCATATTATGGTAGGCCCCTCTTTTGGAGGTGACGTTACCCTCGGCTAAGTAGTCTGAGTCAGCAGGGATACAGTCCTAAGTAGCCGGATTAAAGTATTAATAGTAGCTTACATATGAGGGGATCAAAGAGTTTGGACCCCCGCCATCCAATACCGGTGGGTATTGAAGGAGGTCCTACTAAATTTGACCCAGGTCCTTGCAGGATCTATACACTGAACATGGCAAGACTCTTACCAAACTGTTCCCTTAACCCCCGACCAGGTAGGCAACATACCTCCATATAGACCGTGGATATATGAATGGTGAAAATCTTTTATTTTATATAGACAGTAAAATAATGCCAAGACACCACGGACAAACGATAAGGAAGAATCACCTTCAACATAAGAAACTAGTTATTAAAGTCATTAATACAAAACCAAGTAAAAAGTGCGAAAAGATTAAAAATAAAAAGTATTACACTAGACACTTGTCTTCACCAAGTGATGTAAAAGACTTAGGAAAACATGGCCTTTGATTGTCAAGAACTATTACGATCAATCTTGGATCCCGAGACGACTCACACACTCTATGATGGACAATGGATGATGGTGGTGGATGATGGTGTTGTGATGGTGGTGAGTGGTGGGTGAAGTGTGAGAGAGGTGGTGTGCCAAGGGATGGTTTGCAAATGAGCCAAGCACCCCTATTTATAGCCTGAACAGTAGCTCGGGCATGGCCCCGTGTCCATCCTCTTCCCTGTCTTCATTAATTGTAGTTTGTCTGCATTAGTTGACCACGCCCCCGTGTGCAGAAGCATATCTGTACTATCAAGATTTGCCTAGATTCTGCGAATCTTATAGTTGACCACGGCCCCGTGTCCAGTGAGCACGGCCCCGTGGTGGGCGATAGAAGCTTCTATAGCTTTGTCTTTTCTGCTGGCACTTGGGCACGCCCCCGTGTTCACTGAGCATGGGGCGTGTTCAGCCTTCTGTTTTCTTGTTTTGCTTAGGAAGATGCTGTCGGGGAGGTCGGGCATGCCACGTTTGTTCCTTTTCTTGTATTTATGTTAGATTTAGCTGCCTTTTTGCTTCTTTTGTTAAGTTGAGCTCATTTAATCCTGAAAATACAAAAGGAAGACAAAAACACACTTTTTCCAACATTAGTACTAAAAAAAGGTTAGTTTTATGCCACAATTGATGTAATTTATATGTTGCATTTTGTGCACATCAACGATTTATTTATAAACCAAACAGATTGTTTCAGAGTTCAAGAAAAACAAAAGAAACAAAAGCGTAAGATTTAAATTATTTCAAAGCAGCATCATCTTCTAATTAGCCAAATGCTCATTCATGGGTCAGATTTGCATTGACAAACTTTGGGCATTTGTTCCTGAAATGATCCGTCTCGTCGTAGTTTTAGCAAGTACTAGGCGGAAAATGAGCTTGAGCAGGGTTGACTTGGGGTTGGTTTGGACCACCTTGGCTTGGGTTGAATCGACAAGCATTTGCCAGGTGACCGAGTCGCCCACATGATGCACACAGACAACACTGTAGGTGAGCTAGGTGATGTGCATTACATCTGTTGCATATCGGTGCAGTACCGGCATAAGGTTTCCTTGCAGGAGGTTGAGCAACAGCAGGATTTGCAACAACTTTGTTTTGGATAGCAAAGCGGCACACGTTAACCAAATGTCCCCATCGTCCACAGTGGGTACATTTGAAACAGGATATGTGATTTGGATGATGACGGTTGCATTGATTGCACCATGGAGCAGTTCCCTTGTACGACTTCTTGGCTGATGGTGTTGTCACTTGGCTAGGTCTCGCTTGATCTGGAACATTCGCTGGAAGATTCTTTAAAGCTTTACGTTTTCTTGACCTTCGTGAAGGCTTGGCTTCTGTTTCCTTTGGTGATTCTTGGGTGGTTTCATCCTTGAGACGAGACATGGCGATAGCCAATTCAGCAGTCTTCAGAAATACTACACCTATTCGTTGGGCAATTTTGGTAGCCTGCTCAGACATTTGAGTGTCGCTGCGATGAAGAGACATCCTAAAGGAAATGGAAAACATAGGAGGAAACAAGTGAAATGTTATCAGATAATCAAAACAGAATGACAACGCATAAAAATTATGATCATTTGTTTGTTACCTAAGGCAAACAAATGAGACGGTGAGTAATCAAAGTAAGCGGATCATATTAATGTATCGCGAAGACATGCTTTAGCCTATAAGTGGACACTCACCCCAAGAGTTCCCAGGTAAGAGTGACTGGTCCGATTATGTGGATTTGTACGAACACTCTAGCCTTAGACAGAAAAATCGGCATACAGGCATCCACTCTTCCAGATTGCACGTGTTCACACTATAAGACCCAAACTTTGACTAGATTTTGAAAATTCAGAAGGCATTAAGCCAAAAACGAATCATCCGAAAGGGTGGGTGATCATTTTCAAAATCGTTTTGGAAACTTTGAAGGTTCAAAACCTTATAATAAATCATCCTAGAACAGATGATTGGTTTTCAAAGCGGATTTGAAATTTGTGTTCTCATTTTGGTTGTCGCCTAAAGATAGGTGACGGTATTGTTTTAAGCAGTGTTGTAAAAGTCGCTAGGCGGTCCCTAGTCGGCCGACTGGGGAGTTGGGAGTAATCGGAGTACTCGGAGAGTACTCGGGGAGTACGCGGACATGGTAAATATAAAGAAAATTAATTGTTATATATTATTTATGTGTTAAAATAAGCATAATTCATGTCAACTGAGTATAATTTAAAATGAAACATGTTTAAAGTTCAAATATTCCGAATACAAGTCCGACTAGTCTGAGTACAAGGCCGAGTAGTCCGAGTACAAGGTCGAGTAGGCCGATTTTGACCGAGTTTGACCGATTAAAAGTCAACAAACCACTTTGACTGCCTAGACCGACTAGGCCGACTACGTCCGACTACGTCCGACTAGGCGCCGACTAGGCCGACTAGGCACCGAGTACTCCCGAGTAATCCCGAGGCCGACCAATTGAGACCGCCTAGGAGGAAGTCGCCTCGGAGGGGGTCCGAGGACCGAGTACTCGCCGAATACTCGGCCGAGTAATCCGACTTTTACAACACTGGTTTTAAGATCTAAACACAAAAATCTTGTGTTAGGGTCCTAGGAAGGTTATAGACTAGGTCAAAGCATTACTAATAACCTAATTCCCTATAACCATGAGCTCTGATACCAACTCTTCTGTCACACCCCGACCGCGTAAAACAACAAATCGCGGCGGAATCGTCGAGGAGTGTTGTAACAGAATCATTGTTTCATAACACATAGAAATTGAAGTTTTGTTTTATTGGATTAAAAGAGGTTACAGTGTCTTAAAAACAAGAGACATAACATAATTAACTAGTCTTGCATCTTTTATTGTCACTAAGGCCCAAGTCCGCCTAAGTGTATCTTGATCAATCCTATGCATCAGCTCCTGAAAACACAAGTGAAAATAGGTACGTCAGCATAAAAATGCTTGTGAGATACATAGGTTTTATTAAAATAGGATTCATGACTTGTAAGTTTAAAGAAAATGTTTAACAAAAGTTAGTCATGAACCTTAAAAATGTTTTTCTTTTAGAAATCAAACGGAAATCGATAAAAAATCAGATGATAAAAAAGAATAATGCATAGATAAATAAATAACCAAGTAAAAATGAGTTTGTATAAAATATGTTGTTTGTAAAACAATATTTTTGTAAAGATATGTTATTTGTGTAAAATATAATATGTCTAAATTGAAATGGTTTAAATAATGCTACGATATGTAATACCATAAAAGCACTTATATATAGGAAGTACCAGCGGCGTATCCACCATGCTTTTATCAAATTACACACGCCTCGTTATTTAAATCACTTACCCAAACAAACCACCAATGTAAAAATGTTCATGTATAATCAAATGTAATGTATAGTGAATAAAAGCATTTACTCAACCCTATAAGAAAGAAATGAACAAAACAATGTATTTGATAAATCATAATTTAAATCAAAAGTTATGTTTTGTAAAATTAATGCTTTATTGATACAAACATCTACGCGATAATGTTAAACGTCTACATCCAAGCCTTGAGACTGAAGGATAAACCCTAGAACAAGTCAAAGGTCTACCAAAAATGAATTCGGATTCGGTCATTCCTTACGTCCAAACAAACCTAGGATTTCAGGAATGGGAGTTGTCAAGTCCTATGGTACCACTACCTACTACCGAGCGGCATGATCGGTGTTAATGAATGTATTAGTTTCGTTAAACAAACCAAATGTTATACCAAATGTAAGCACGTTATATGAAAATAATGTACTAAATATGCTAAGTGAACATACAAAGTAGAAATGTAAAACAATGTGTCCATATGCTGAGTGAACATATGCCACAGAAATGCAGTGTAAATCAATGTGTCCATATGCTGAGTGAACATATGCAACAAAAATGTAATATATGAAAATCAATGTGCTAGCATGCTAAGTGAACATACATAGCAAAACATAATGAAATCATGTACTATATGTGTACTAATGAACATAGCAAGTATATGTTATGAAAGCATGAAAAGCACGAAAGTAACAAGTAGGCACATGTGTTTCACCCCAAAACATTTGAAAACAGTAAAAGAGGGGACTATGTACTCACTTGAGAACGCTTAGAAGTCTTGAATAACAACCAAGCAAAGCTGGAGGGATCACGGAATCAAATGGCACCTAATATAGGTAACTATGTTAATAAACCAGACCTAAATCGGAAGATCGGATAGAATGAGGTTTTGTAAACCAAATGAGTATAGGAACTCATGTAATATGGTTTAACAAAGCCTACATTCTAAATCGAAACCTATCCTAAGTGCTTACGACCCATTACGACCCGTTTAGGTAGCTTACGCTACTTTAACGCGTCGTTCGCGTAAAACGCGTTCGGACCGCCTAACTAGTCCTATGACAAGTATTATATGCCTTAACATGTCTAATAATGTTACCTAATCAGTTTAGATGTCAAAATTTAGGTTACATATGCTTAAAATGAAATTATGCGTAAAAAGGGCATTTTGGTCATTTTCCTAAGGCATATAAATTACCAATCATACAACTAACTAAACCAAGTGACCATAAGGTATAACCTCGGAAGGTTATTCCCTATACAACTATGGTCACAAAACATGTTTGGTCGGATCCTAATGATCGACCAAACGGGTCGGGTTCGAAAGTCTAAGCGGTTGTTTAGACCGCTTATCTTACGACCCTATATAAGCACTGAACTAAAAGTGACGAGTTAAACATGTTAAAACATGTTTAACGAAGTTAGAAAAGAAGTTTGATATCAAAACAAAGGGTCTTGATACCCAAGAATAGTTTGGTTGCAAAATATGCATAAACGCGTATTTTGACCGAAACTATGACTCGTCACTATACCTAAATAACGTGGTAATCAGTAGGTATAGTCACAAGGGACTACAACTATCGTGATTACGCTCACGTTGCGAAGTTCAAATGAACTTCGTGTTGACCATTGACTGGTCAAGCAGAAAGTCAAACACTATTTGACTTTCGTGCTTAAAAACGCATAAAAGAATGAAAGAAACTTACAAAAGGTCCAAGCTTGAAGATTTGAACTCAAATTGCTCAGGTACGAAGCTTGAGGGCATCAACTTAGAGCAGAAATGAGAACAAATGTGAAGAACCAAATGAATCAAGGTGGGTATTTATAGAGTTTGGACCACCGTTAGGATCGTTCCTCGATTTACGAGCTTCAATCTTGGCCCTCCAGGTGTACCCATTGTTTTAACATTCTATGGGTGCCCAAAACCAGCTCCAAGTATGAAGAAACCATGTCCAAAAAGCCTGAAACAAGTTGCTGATTGTGAAAACTGGGTTTCTGATTTGGGCAACTCTCATGCGCCGCATTAGAAATGGTCTCCTCTTACGCGCCCCGCTAGAGCCAAGTTTGGCAGATTGTCAAAACTAGTCCCTGAATGTGTAAAACTTAGTTTTCGATGCATTTTCGACACATTTAAGCCCCGTTAACCCCATTTCAAGGATCTATAATGAATTTAAAGTATAGGGGACATGAAATATGCTTGAAAATATGTCGGATTTCGGTTCGTTTGGTCGTATGATCACGATGTTCGGTTAATTACGATGAAACTCGAACGGATGCGAAAAACGATCCAAAATACGCGACGAATGGAATTTTATCATGCCAATCACTAAAATAAAATATTTTAATGATTACATAAATTTTTGGATGTCCGGATATATTCAGAACGGAAGATATGCGCGAAAATGCAAACTTATGCACTTTTTGACGTTTTTAGTCCCTATTGATCACATAAGTTTATTTTTGCGCACCAAACACCTCAAAGCCTATTTCTAAGCTATGTAAAGGATTTTAGGGCATGTTTAACCTATGATAAAGTTCCAGAAGGTTCGATACCATACAAATCAGCAGACTTTCGTAGTTTGACGCAAATAGTCCCTGCGATCGAATAAACTTGATTTCGACACACCAAACCTTCCAAAACTTATATCTAAGTTATGTAAAGGTTATTTAAGGTATGTTAAGCCCATGTCACTATTCCGGAGTGTTTGTCGCATTAACCTAATTACGTTTACGCATCAGTTCGCGTATAACTTTCTAGAAAGCGATTTAGAGCTCGAAATCGAACGAGAATTGATATGTGCAAATGATACACATATTTATACAAATCCCAAGTATGAAACACAATATTTCATTGATTTGGTATTTGTTTGATGGTCGTAGAGACACAGATGTCACACTTACTATGAGCCACAGATTGAGTCTTTGTGTGAGTATTACTTGGTTCCTTGAACTGTCTGTCAATAGCTCTAGTAACAACATTGTCTATCAATGCTTGAAGATCTGCACCAGCTACATTTATTCTGGTGGTATCATTTCTCTCCCTTGGATGACTGTTAACCTCTTCTAATTCAGACATGCTGAAGCTTGATTTCTATAAAACGATTGGCAATAATTTTTGTTTAGAGGTCTATTATGGAATCATCATTTTCGATGATTCATTAACCATGGTATAAAATAAACCATATTTGGTTAATTTGTTAATCAGATTTATTTTAAACTTTTCATTGTAGTTATTCCCTGTTATACAATCATTTAGGAATTTAAAATGGCACAAAAGGCCTTGTCACAAGGACAGTTTTGAATTTATGAACCATGATCTTATATGATCTGGGCATTTAGGTTTGAATATAGTTCATTACCCTTCTTGACAGGGAGTCATAGATTACAACTGTCTTTTGTCTTTTAGGATAATAGGTATAGCCCGTAGGCATTTCATCACTAATGGATGTTTATAATATGATCGTCTTATTTGATGATTTGAGCCATGATTTCTAGATCATTAGGCTAGATAAGGAATTGGAAGAATCCAATATAAGGATGACTAGTGTGATTTTCTCAAACCACATTTGTCAAGAGGGCTAACACGTTCTTAGGTGTTAACAAGGAGTTATTATCTTAAAAAGGATTTACCATCATGACCATGTCTAAAATGACATATAGGCTAGGTTATACCTTCAAGATTTTCTTTTGATATTTTAAAGGCAGGTCAATTATAAAAATGATATTTTGATTTTGGGATATAGTATATATATATATATAGGGGGGGCCGCTAGAATGAGAACCACCACGAGTTATGAGAACCACGAGAACCAAGTGCCACGGAGGGGCGTTGACCACGAAATTTTTTTTACACCTAGATCCGTATATTTTAAGACCGGGTGTAAAAAAAAAATTTCAAACGACGCGCCCGAGGGGGTAGTTTTTTACACCCAAAGTTTGGTGTTTTTAATTTTTTTTTCTTTTTTTTTTTTACAAACTTTGGGTGTAAAAAACTACCCCCTCGGGCGCGACGTTTGAAATTTTTTTTTACACCCGGTCTTAAAATATACGGATCTAGGTGTAAAAAAAATTTCGTGGTCAACGCCCCTCCGTGGCACTTGGTTCTCGTGGTTCTCATAACTCGTGGTGGTTCTCATTCTAGCGGCTCCCTATATATATATATATATATATATATATATATATATATATATATGTATGTATGTATGTATGTTTAATGCCAAAAGTAATTGCAAAAAGGAACTTCTCATAAATGAACCTAAGAATTACAATGATTGCCCTAAACGGGTCTTAAACAAATAAGTTCGTCCACGCAGGGACTTAAAAGATAAATATGTCCTTTAGGGACTACTAGAGAATTGAAATACAACGAAAAGGAGTTTCTTCTTTATTTTATTTCTGAAAGTTTTCTCCTTGGTTCACTGTGTGCGGTACTGATACTGAAGGTTTTGGTGGATAGTCGAAATCTTCCATATTAGGAACCTTTGCAACAGTAGAATCCAAGGATTCTATGGTTAATGAATAGTATGGATCATGAATAGGGTTAGGACTGGTATAATCCAAGTTTGGAATTCCAAGACTTGGAGGTAAGAAACGTGGATCATTTGGGTCCATAGGTATCATCTTTGGAGTGGGAGCCTCAGGGACTGTTGGTATGGACTCCTCCGATGTTGGCTTCTCATTTGAAGTTTCAAAAGTCTTAGGTACAAAATCTGAAATATGGTTAATGGTTTCAACTGGTTTGGTTTTAGGAATGGGTCCAAAAAGGTCCTTTCTCCATACTGGTCGTATGCTTATTTGAGCTGTGGTACGAAGCTTGACATTCTTAGACTTCGGGTTTGGAGAGCTTCCACCAATGGTAGCTTTACTCGGCGACATGTTCCTGAAATACATTAATATCAAAAACAGTGTATACTTATTAGGGATGAGATTATTCCTAGTTCATGTCTAGACTCGGAAGTCGAGGAATGTGCAACTGTGTCATTGAGATTAAACACAAAAGGCTAGTGTTTAATTCACTCAACCTGGCTCTGATACCAACCTGTCACACCCCGATATTTCCACGTGTTACTGGTGGGCCCGGTGGGGAGTATCGTGACGTAGTTGATATCATCATAGACAATTAATTCACAATTTAATGCACATCGGAAGACTAAAATAATAATACAAACCGAATTTTGAAAAGTATAATAAATTATTAAACAAACGGTCGAAAATGGATCCACAGGCGGATTTTAAAACAGAAATATAAACATTGTTCAACTGACTTTAGACGTTTAGAACTTGCAAGATCCCTTATTAATGTCCCGAGCTCCCAGCCAATTACATACAGTACCTGTCACTTAGTCTTTTTGGAAAAATACGTCAGTTTACACTGGTAAATACAATTATCCGACTCTTTTGAAAACATTTATGAAAATTGGTTTAAATGCACAAGGCACAAACATTTTATAACTTGGGACAATTATATTAATAACAATCTTGTATCAGATTTACATGTTTGTCCAACATTTAGGGTCGGTATAAAAGCCGAACAAGAATAATCGACACACCACAAATATAAACTCACAAGAAGTTTCCTCACGAGTGAGTATATCTTTTACATACGCAATGGACAGGTGTATGCCTACACCCCGTGCTTAAGTCGTGGCCATTCACGCTTTTTGAATGAGCCAAGGATATCCAGGACACGGTCGTTAACCCCCAATGTTATTTGTTATCAAGCAATACTGATTAAAACGGGATTATACAATTTAACCATATCCGATTAAAAGGTTTCTACACCCGACCAAGCGGTAATAATTTACCGTATCCCAAGCCCGTATAAGGGAAAATAAGTTAAAAGTATTTACCTGAGCTAAAATGTAATTTATTCTCAGTCATATTTTCTAATCAGCAAGTGCAAGTACATCTACCGAGGCTCTCAATCTGGAACGAATGTTTTATTAACCTATTAGATTCCTAACGGGTCTTATTTAAGTTGTAACTTAGACCGGTTAGTTTTAAAGAAAGGTTTACGGTACGAAACTCTAGATTAAGCGGTGACCGGATTGGAATGTGATTTAGACCCGACAAGTATGAAGACTTGTATATAATGGGTAAACTAAACACATTCTGGATTTTGAAGTAAAAATGATAAGGTTTGACCCGTTTCGGCTAATTCATGCAAAGTAGTTACATAAACCGTACCGAACGCGTATATGCATAACGGGTAACCGGATGAGTCATATACAAGTTCCAATAGTGATTATGCTTAAAATATGTTGTGATATCAGTAGGACATCAACAATTATGCCCCAAATGTATTTAAGACCAATTTAAGTCCCGACAGGGTATTTTAGTCATCATAAAGTTTATAAAAGAGGTTTAAACATAAACTGAGGTTCTGGTCTAAAACATTCTGTAAAATTATTTATTTTATGTTGTTATATCAGCAAGATATCATACATATGTGTGTTTAATCATTTATGGCCAAACTATGCACCGTAGGGGCATTTTGGTCCTTTCACATATGCTTTTAAGGTTAAATTTGGAAATCTGAGTTCAAGACTTATACTTACTGTTAAAGTATAAAAATTTATTTATAAAATCAGTAGGTAACAAGTCTTAGGCGTTAAATATGGTTTTAAACCATACTATGCGCCTAATTAGCGTAAAAGTCGGTAATTGACGGTATTCAAGGTGTTTATCAAATTCTGAAGTTTTGATCAGTCTCTAATGCTTAAAATATTTATTTAACATATGATATCAGTATAAAAAGGTTTGGTATTCATATCATATGTTAAACTCATTTTATTAACAAAAATGGCATTTTCGTAAATTACCGAATTTACGCTAGAACTCTATGCTATGATCAGTATAAAATTTGAAAAAAATTTCCAAAAATCCCTAAATATTATTTCATATCGGTGGGTAGAAAGTTTGGTGCCAAAAATTGGGTTTAAATATGATTTATGCCGAAAATGCGATTTAATTAACAAAAAGCTTTTGTTTTACGATATCTTGCATAACTTTTATTTTAGACCAGGAACTGATGTCAAATTTTTAGAACATACTTATATATCAGTAATAAAACTTTTTGTTCTCTCACATTTTCAAAAATCTCGTTTTTATATCAAAAGGGCATAATGATCAAGTTTTAAGCATTTAACGGAAACATGCAGATGATCACTGATTTCTATGGGACCATGTAATATAACCTCAGAGGGTTATGCTTACATATAATATGGTCCCAAAATAACCCTAAGGCATAACTAAACTAAACTAAATCTGAAAGTCAAAGCAAAAGTCTACTTTTGCAACTTTCGGTTGCGAACCGAGCCTAATACCCAGAATTGTCGGGTTGAACATGCCTAAACATGTTCTTATATTATTTACCAAGTTGTTTAAGTGATAAAATGTATTTTATAGCTTCTACATTATCAGTTATGATTTATTTTGTAAAAACTGACTCGTTTCACCCGACAATTAACCAAGTAAATGTGATAATTAGGAAGTGCCCTTTTAAGGGTTTATCACCTACTTAATTACCAACACATAGCCACTTTCAATTCGAATAATGGCTGGACCGTTTAGGTCTAAACCGAAAGTCAAAGCGTTATTACGACGACTTTGACTTTTGGTCTTTAAACATATAAAAACCAAACTAGAGTGGCTAAGAACGCTTACACAAGGTCCTAGCATGAAGATTGAACTAAGGAGGGCTTCTTTCTTGATCAGGAATCCCAGAGAATGCTTCAAAGAGCTCAAACAAGAGAGAAGGTGATGAAAATTTGAAGTGAGCAAAGAGTATGGCAGCCAATGCCCCTATTTATAGTGCAAGTGACTCTCACAAGATCATCACAAGTGTTTAGGGATGTTGTAAGATTGCTCCATGTGTCCCAAGTGGTTTTAAAAACCAGTAAACAGCCATAGATTTCAAGTTAAAGCTGGATTGGAGAAGAAACACTGCTGAACCTGCACCTGTGCAGGATTTCTGTCCGTTTTAGGCCGTCGCGTCGCGCGACGGCAGAGGGCTTTTGGTGTGGCGCAGCGCCACCACAAGGGTAACCTATACAAGTTTCAAACTTGGCATATTTAACCCCTGGACCTTTAAAACCTCATAACTTCAATTTTAAGCACTTTTAACCCATAAAGTTTATGTTTTTATGATCCTTAGAATATAACCAAACATCATTAGGTCCGGTTTCGTTAAACGATAACCGAAAACAAAAGTTTTGCCTCGTTGACGCTTTTAACCCTTTATTTACGAAAGTTAACGTATTTATATCAAACGATATCGAAACCTCGTGAAAGTATAATTAATCGTTACAAAGCCCCGGGTTTGTTAAAAGGTCACTCAGAGGTAGTAATTTAACATGTTGACACATTTAACCCTCGCGTCTTGTAAACTTTCACTTTCTTTCACAAACGGCTTCATACGTTTCACAATTCTTTCGTTTAAGAGTATGAACATCATGTAGGGTCGTTAAAAGGAAAAATTTTCAAATGTTAACACTTAGGATCCTTTCACATACATATTATCTTCGTTTGTCAACTTTAGTCCCTTGAAATCAATTCATTAAACGTTTAAAGTCCATGACACGTGTCTTTGTTATATTGGGCATGATTTTCCGAGGTATTACATACATATTAATTAATATATTATATTATGTACTATATTGAGGCATATGTTAGAAATTGCTTTCGGGTATATGCCTCTGATATTAGTTTGTACGGTTTATCACAGTTCGACATCAAGAGTTATACAAAAAAATGTTCGTATTTTCTACCTATCAGGTATAAGTTTTATTTAAAGGATGAAGTTATGATTATAAGCTTGTATTGCTAATGTTTGTAACCGGCGATCATTGGATGGAAATGCCCCACACTGGACTCCTCATTGCTAATAGATTTGGTGTGATTGTTCACCTTTTAAGCATCGCTGGCAATCAAACTTTCTTCCCTCTATCGATTGGTCGCAACCAAGTCCGTAGCCCTCATCAAGTGGTATCGCTTGTTCATGTTCATGGAAACTATTTCATCCATGTTAAATTGGAAGGTGACTATCCGATGCCTCTACCCAACAATCTTTGGAGTATGGACCGAAGTGACGTCGCAGCGGATTGGGAAGTTATGTACAGTTCTCACATAAATAGGTATAGGGAGCTAATGAACCCTAATCCAGACCGGAGTGTACAATATGTTGGTTAAAATTTAATTGCATTTTTTTGTTAAACTTCATTTGTTACTTATGGATATTATTAGTATTACAGGTGTATTTTTCTTTACACTGTACTACTTTTTAACTATTTTTCTTGATTATCTACATTAAAGCGTTGATTCATAAATGAATGCATTTGAAATTCAACATGTTCCAACTTACAGCCTAATAGCCTAGGTAAAAATAACTTTGTTTTTTACATGAATATTTAATATTGTTTTACGTGAACTACTTTACATGAACTATAAATCACGTTAAGCATGTAATATTTAATATTGATTTTATTAAAAAGTTAACCAGGTCATCTATTCTAATCTGCTGTACCTTAGTTTTCACTTTTGTAGAAATCTAGCATGTTCAACTTAAAAAACATCTAAGAATAATGGTTGTTGGTGAATATTTAGTATAAAAATGTGAGTATTGAATGTTTAAAGGGTGGAATTTGAAAAGATTTAAAATGTTTTATATGGAAAGGGGGTATGAAAAGTAAAAAGGGGTACATTTTGCCAACCCCTATGGTATATTTATCCAAAAACTATAACCGGATGTAAATAGGTTTAAATTATTTCATATGCTTTCAATATGATAGTCATTTTTACGGTTTTAAGTTTTAACCAGCTAGAAAAATTAAGTTTTTATTTAGATAACATCAAGGAATTTACATGAATTCTTGTGTGATTGTGGTTTTATTTTCTAATTATTAATTTGTATTAATGGTTTAATGTTGATGCTATAATGATGATTCTTTAAGGACACTTAATATGCAAATTTACTCAAAGTGCATCATCTTAGAGAAAGCATTGCCAAAAAAAGGGTATGGTGTAAGCCACCATTAATAGTCTTTATAGTTCACCAATAGTTCACCAATGGAGTTGTGGTTCATTAGCAAATGCAAAGCTTTTAAACACCTTAGGAGAGGAGATTTTGGATTCAAATCCCACTAGAAAAGGAATAAAAAAAAAATTGGCGTTAAAAAATATAGCCTTCATAGTTTGTATGACAAAAAGTTGAAAGAGGATTTTTTTTTTTTCAAGTGTATGAAGGTGTTTTACAGTTTTTCATCAATACATGTTTTTTTATAACTTTAGTTATTTCTTAAGTTCAAATAATAATCAACTTTTATATATTTTAGAATGATTATATATTTTAGAATGATCATGAAGGTTCATACATTTTTTTTAACAAATTTGGATCACTGACGGAGTATTATCCTGTCATCAGCGGAACCATCCGATCATATTCATCCCCACTAGGCATAATGCCTATACACCAATTTAGGAGGAAACTCAATAAACAGGGGCGGACCCACATAGAGTGGGTCGGGGTCCTCGGACCCCAATGTTTAAAAAAAAAAATAGTAGGTTTGGTATATTAAAGTGTGTAAGACCCCATAAATACAATTAGGTGGACACCAAAGAAAGAAAAGGAAAGCTGGTGTAGTGGTAAGTCCTTCTCTTTACCAACAAGAGATCATGGGTTCAATCTTTGTATAGCTTGTTTTTCCTGTTTTTTTTTAAATCGAGTTCAAACCTCGCTCTGACCTGACCCGAACGAGGACCAACCCGAACATTTTAGCGTTTTGTTATGAAAATTTTGAACACCGAAAAAAATGGATCCCATTGAAAAAAAATCATGGGTCCGCCACTGCCAATAAATATGGGGAAAACCCTCCTTGTAGAAATCGAACTCAGAACCTATTAGTCTAAAGCCTTATCTCACCCCAAAATACCACTAGGCTATAAAACCATAAAGAAATCGAACTCAGAACCTATTAGTCTAAACCTATTGGTCACTAAAAAAGTTTATACTTGACTTTAAGATATCACTTGGGTTGACTTTTAATTCAAAGGGATTAAACAAATGGCTGTTATAATCGAACTAGTCGTAATTGTTTATAAAACCAAAGGATGTCATAAATAATATTAAATTACAAAATACATTTAGATAACTAATTTAAAACAAAATACAAAACTACTTTATTTCTAAATTTACAATGTTAATAAAATATGAAACGAAGAATAAACAAAATATAAAACTTACACTAGTAAATGACTCGACAAATAAGATTTTGGAGGTATAAAACATAATTAAAATTTGTCCAACCACCCAGTCGGGTCCGTCAATCTAACCAATAACCCAACTACTCAGATGAAGATATTCAAAAATACTCAACTAGACCGGTTTATATAGCCAACACTTAGAGGCTGTGTAAGCATCTGAATGGTCATTAAGAGACTACCTCTTAATGGAACCATTAAAAATTTTACCAATGAGAAGGTAGAAAAATGTGACATGTGATGATTTACTATTCAGAGGTTGCCTCTTAACCATTCAGACTTGAGGTTGCCTCTTATTCATTCAGAGGTTTTAAACCATTAAGAGATGTCCGAACAACCATTACATTTACGAAAATAGTGGATTAAACTTTATTTTGATTCAATTTTTCAACCCATCATAAAGTTAGACTTGACCATCTTTCCTTTTTTTGCTTCCCTTTTCAATTTTCAGGAAAAAGGTGCAAAATTAAATAGATAACAATAATTAATAATTAGAAAAGCGGAATTTTTGTTACAAGTTGTCAAACTTGTTTATTGTACATTAAACAAAATAAGTTTTAAGCGTTTTTTTTTTCCTTTCTTTACTTCATATCATGTCATCCTCTTACTCCGTGTTGACCATTCTTCGTTTTCATTATATTTTTTAGACTTTAATGCTATTTGCCGATAACGTTATAGCCTAGTGGCATTTTAGGGGTGTGATAAAACTTAGGGGCCATTAGGTCCTGAGTTCAAATCCCACAAGGAGTTTTTTCCCAGATTTATTGGGTTTACTCCTGAATTAGTGTATACACATTACTGCCTAATGGAGATGGATATGATCGGGTGATTCGTTGGTGACACGATGATATTTCAGTGGTCCGTCAGTGATCCAAATTTCTTGTTCCAAAAAAAAAAAGACTTGCTATTTTAACAAGTTAATAACTCTATTATAGTTATAGGTGTATATTGTTTGTCGAAATCTATTACTTGGACACCTATGGTTTAACATTTTAATAAAAACTTTCAAGTAGAATCGAAACCATTAGAGAGGTTAAGGGGGTCCGTTGATGGATTCTTGATTTAATTTTAAGGGGTAATTCTAAAAGTAAATTGGTTTTGGGTTTGGCCCGGTTTCACCTAACGAACACCCCAGTTTTTTTTTTTTTAATTATGAATTGTTTTATGGAGTTAAGGATTCAATAATGTTTTCTTATTTAGTTTTCTCAATTATAAATTGCATTTTTTTCTTCAAAATCATATAAATTTGGCCCAATAAATATCATCCCAAAATCAAGATTTATAAGCCCAACAACTAAGATTCGGTCCTGGCCCAGCCCGAAAAAACTGAGTGGCAGTGGTCTCTACCCATCAAGATTCCGGGTTTGGATTGGATCCAGTTTCGACATGACACACAACCCATTCTGCAAATATCCTTTCTGGATATGGGCTCTAAGTGACAGTGGGCTGGGAAGAAGCATTGGCCCAGTATCCACTGGGCAAATAAACCGGTTTTTTAACCGTAACCGGTTTTTAACCGTAACCGAAACCGGTTTTTAACCGGTACCAAAATAACCGGTTTATGTTAATTAATAACCGCCGGTTCGTAACCGGTTTTCGATCAACATATCAACAACCGGTTTCTAACCGGTTAATTAAAAACCGGTTTTTTTGAGTATTAATAACCGGTTAACCGATCTCATCTTCAAGACTTCAACAGAAAAAGCACAGCAGCACCTACGGGACCTGTTTGTTACCGTTGGAAGTGAAAAACGATAATACTACCGTTTTGTGACCTGTTTGGATGTGTTTTAGACCAACATAACATCTATATATAAGATTTCAATGCATATGTTTAATCTCACTTCAATTCTAGCTCAAAAACACACTTACAAAATACGTTTCAAATGGCGAGTTCGAGTGTCGATGCTTCGACCGGTGTTGGTTCTTCTAGCGAGTTGTTTGTGAAGGGGATCTTGACCACGAATAGGGACCCAACACTATGGGTGAATTTTGATTTATGCGAGATGTCGATTGGAAAAGAAAAGGCGATGTGCAAAAATTGTGGGGCGTTTCTTGCGGCGTCATCGAACTCTACTTTGAGAGCACATTTGACGTCGCATTGCAAGACATTAAAAAAAAATCCCGGAGGCGATGGAAATGTGCATTTGTTTGAAGGATTACTTGGATGGCGTGGAACGTATACAACATATTTCAAGTCTTGAGGGCGAGCTTGCGGTGGAAGAACAATTACATGATGTTGAAGTTTTTCAAGGACGGGCGTAACCACTTTCCGATGACGAACTCATGTACGATGAATCCGTACGCTCTACTAGCCCCCGAAGCGACTAAACGAAGAAACGAAGAAATGACGAAACAAAACTACAAGACGACAACTTCATTCTAGACTAGTTAAGAAAATTGTATTGGATATTTTCATGTTTATTAATGTAATGTTACTTGATCTACTAATATAATTATAAAAAAAACGTATTTTATTTGGTTTATTTGTGTGTTTAAACATTTTTGTAATTTTTCCAGCTTTTTTTTTTAATTCTGCAGGTTTTTTTTAATTCTGCAACATTTTTTTTAATTCTGCAGGTTTTTATATGTTTCTGCAGGTTTTTATATGTTTCTGCAGCATTTTTTTTAACTTTCTGCAGTTTTTTTTAATTCTGCAGCATTTTTTTTAACTTTCTGCAGTTTTTATTAATTCTGCAGCATTTCTGCAGGTTTGTTTAAAATAACCGGAAAAGCCGGTTTTTATTAACCGGTTCACATGTTAACCGGTTTATTATAACCGGTCGGTTATTAGCGGGCATTGATGTTCAGGGTGAATAACCGGTTATTAACCGGTCGGTTATTAACAGTAACCGGTTTTTTTTTTTTTGGCCCATTAACAGCCTCAACCGGTTAACCAGTTTCGGTTAGGAAAAAAACCGATTTGAGCATGTCTAGATATATCTATGAAAAAGGTGATGTTTATGATCAGGATAAAATATATCTTGACATCTTGTTAACGACTACTTCAAATATAAGGCTATAGGGATGGTGGTTTGGGACATGAATTGCTACGTAGGTCTATGGAACCACCGCTACACCGCTCCCTGTGCAAATCATGGTGGTTTCCTCTTTCATTTAATTAGGGGATTTTGATTGGTAGGGGGGAGTAGGGGTCATTGGTGGATGAGGATGGGGTGACATGATGCTGACGTGGAGGGTAATGATGATTATTACGGGTGTAAACAAGCCTAGAGGCTCGAAAGCTACTCGTTATCAGCTCGGTTGAAAGCTCGAACGAGCCAAGCTCCCAAACAAAATTTTACTTTTTTATATATAATATAACAATCGTGATGATAACATTGGCGAGCCGAGCTCAAGCCAAGCTTTGACTCGTCTAAGCCATATTGAAATAAGTTCAAGCCGAGCTTTTAGCTTGTTTAAGGTTATTATCAAAATAGCCCGAGCTTTGGGTTTAACTCACGAGCCGAGCTCGAGCTTAAATAAGTAGGCTCGAACCGAGTCAAGCTCGAGCTTCATAAAAACATGATGAGCCGAGCTCGAGACTAATCGGGCTTGGGCTCAGGCTCAGCCCGGCTCGTTTACACCCTTAATGATCATTTGGGTCATGACCACACCACATAGCCTAATAGTCTATTCACATTAACTAGTAACGATAAAGTTTCTAACAATAATAAGAAAATAGTACTTTTATAAATAATATTTAGAGATGTACTGAAAGTATAAAATACAATATTCATTAATGTACGATGCGTACAATAGAAAATTATAACGTGCGTAATTATTTTTATGACATGCGTGATTAGGGTTTACCCCATGCATGATTTCTGATTTTATACATGCGTGATTATTTTCATGCGTGATTTCTGACTTTGTTCATGCGTGATTAGGGTTTAATTTTTATAACATGCGTGATTTAATATCGTACGATCGCATGTTAAAGAATATTGTACGTTAACCTTCCCCTAAAGATGTAAAACTTCTTATAATATTTATTTAGATGTAAAAAACTTTTTTATTACTCTTTTCTATTTTTTTTATAATTGTTTAATTAGGAAGGTGTTGTGGTGGTAGAGGTGTAAAAAAAAAAACTGGAATCGAAACCGGGATCGGAAAAAAAAAAACCAAAACCGGGTATTGAAAAAAACCGGTTTTTTCTTACCCGGAATCGTACCCGACCCTACTCACCGGGTACGCATAGGGTATAGATTTCTATGTAAAAAAGCCTACCCGGAATCGGGCCTGATTTATACCTAGGGCTGTTCACGAGTCGAGCCGAACCGAGCGGACCTTTGCTCGTGCTTGGCTCGTTTACAAACTGAACCGAGCGGAGCGGCTCATTTAAAATCGAACCTCAAATCAAGCGAGCGTTTTTCGAGCAGTAAATATTCCGAGCGAGCGTCGAGCGAAGTTCGAGCAATTTGGACAACCATGTTGCCCGATTTAAATTTGCTGAGAGAGTTAGTGACAATGTTTGGTCTCAAGTTTTTATGTCTTTAAAAACATGCACATTTCATGGTATAATATTTTTCTTATGAATAACAATGTTGTAGCCGACGAGGCGATGATCATATTGCACGAACAATTACGTTGAGAGCAAGTGACGATCGACTTAGGGTAACGACATGAAATATTGAGGCGATAAGCAGCCTGTCGTTTATCGGTTTAGGGTTTAACTTTTAGATTTGATATTAATTTTTTTATTGGCGTGGTTGGTCTAGTACGTATAGATGTACTTGTAAATTTGTATACAGTGAACCAAAATCTAATATAGTGGTATATATAAAACTATAAATTTAATTTATATTTAAGTATATATGTATGTGTAATGTGTGTATATATATAGGTGTGTGTATATATATATATGTATAATTTACATTTGTGTATATGTATGTGTATATACATGTTTATATATGTATGTGTATGTGTATGCTAATTAAAAATAATAATTCGAGCCGAACCGAGCCGAGCGGACCTTTGCTCATGCTTGGCTCATTTACAAACCGAACCGAGTGGAGCGGCTCGTTTACAACCGAGCGTCAAATCGAACGAGCATTTTCTGAGCAATTTCCGAACGAGCGTCGAGCGAGCGACGAGCGGCGAGCGATTTGAACGGCCCTATTTATACCCGTTTGTACCGGGTTTGTTTAATACCCTGACTGATTTGTACCCGTACCTGTTTTTTTATACTCGGAACCAGGTTTTCCAAATACCCGAATACATGTTCATGTTAATTGGTACACGTTTTTATTTTTATAGTTTAATAATGAAACATTGTGATATTTAGTTATCATATTAGTTTGATTTAGCCGATCTTAATTTTATTTTTGTAGTAGACTTCATTAAATGTTCCATTCTTAAAAGGATTGTTTGCAACAAATATAAAAGTTAAGCCATGTTAGAAGCAAGCTTTGTTTGCAACATAAAATAAGAGCTATCAGAGATTCAGAAAAGTCTGGCTATGAATTGCTAGATCTTAAGAGATCAAGAAACAAATAAGTGGTAATAGGGTGGTGTATAAGTGCATTATCCATCAAGAAAAGTGTTGTATGAAAATGCAACGGTGGTGGAAATTCGTACAACACTTCAAATTGAGCCTGTCCCGAAACCGTTTTTTTAGTACTTGTAACAGGTTTTTTTCAATACGCGAAATACCCGGTTCTTGAAGAACCGGTTCCACACACGACTCGAAACCGGGTATACCTGGTATGGTTTTTTATGCTATGAACCGGAATCGGTTCTTTCAACACCCGGTATAGGTAATAACCGACCATGCCCGAAACTTGTTCCATAACCGGAACCAGGTGTTGAAAAAACCCGGTTTTTTATGCTAGGAACCGAAACTGGTTCTTTCAATATCCGGTATAAGTGATACCCGACCATACCCGAAACTGGTTCCATAACTGGAACCGGGTATTGAAAAAACCTGGTTTGTGCACCTCTATGCGGTGGTCCTCTTAGTGGTTGTTCTTGGGTCATTCTTTGGGCTTCAATGAAGTGAGAACTTGAATGGGGTCCGTTTTGCATGATTGGAAAGGGTAAGAAATAGAGTTGCACATTTCGGGTTTTTTTATTCCAAACCCGGTTCTTGGTATGGTTAACAAAGTCAAAAACCGGATATCACAATACTCGGGTCAGGTATGGAACCGGGTTTGGAAGAGGAAGTGTTCGTGTTTTTTCGCTTTTGGTTTCAAGGTTTGATCGAGTAGGGTCAGGATATTTGGGTTGAACCTGGTTTTTAATCATAGGGTAGACCCGGAAGATACCTAACGGGTAGGGTCAGGCACGAAACGGGGTTGGGAATACCCGGGTTTTTAATATCCGGTTTCAGGGTTTTTCTTTCGGGTAGGGTATGATGACTGTCGTAAGGGTCATGCAAAAACCAAATTAAACTAAGTAGATAGCGTAAGTAGTGTATCGTATTCACGGGGAATTTGTGGTCAGTGTAGCGATTTTAACTAAAAACTAAAGTTATCTAATTTCGGGGTTTGATTAATTGTTTGAAATAAAATGGAAATTAATGAGAAAGTTGTAATCAAGATGAGGAAAAACAACCCCCACCCAGAATCCTGATTGCTCGTTTTAACACAAAAACCTGTATACAGATTCATAACACCACATCGACATGGCATTGGGATTAATGAATTTGATTAATTATTAGAGATAGTTTTTAAGATTCACCATACAATCTAATAATCCGTTTGATTATATCAATTACCCACCAATCTACTAACCCGCTAGCAATGAATGGAAATTTCCAATACGCTTGATAAACGACAAACAATTCAAATATAATAAACGTTGCACAAAATCAACACAAGTAGTCAAGATTTACCGGTTAAAAAGAATCCAAAAACAAAGTTTCAATGTAAACCGAGACAATCATTCATCCGAGTGGAAGTTACAAGTGTTTAGCCGCGCATGGAAGTAATCACAGCCATGAAAGATGGAAGAATACCGAAGAAATCGCCTAGAATCGCCCTTTTGTTCGTCTAGAACGGCTGGGAATTGAACGGTGACCTAAAAACACAATTTAGGCCGATTTATAATCTTTCCCGTAACAGGACTCTCCCGCACGTCGCGGGAGAGTAAGATATCTTGTCGCTGGGTCACCCTGTTGACCGCCCTTGACTTTCACCTCCAAGCGAGTCGCAGAGGATGGAAGGGATTTTGCCGCGTGTCGCCTAAGCTGTCAGGTTAACTTTTTTCATTACAGCTCCCATGTTGACCCTCAAACCCGTTTTTTCAGCTCTTTTTCTCTTGTTTACCCTTTTAACACATGTTAAGCCGAAAATACCAACACGCGATAAGTATATAAACAAATTCGACTTAACGTGTTTAAAAAACTAAAAACCGACGCAAACTACTATAAAATACAACGTGTTTTAACCCAACATCGGGGTACAACACCCATTTATTTCTTTCCACCTCTAGTAAGAACTTAGAAGACAAGAACCAGAAGAATATAAACTTGTTTAGTGACAAAAGTAAACAAATTAATAATGCTAAATTGGAGAAACCATTGAGTTTGAAGTAGAGCCTCCAGACGCTAGAACTCATGTCCGACACTTGGGGCATATGATCCGGTCCGTTTAGACGTTTCGAACCTTACTTTTGTGTCTTTTTAAGTTTGATCATTTTCTAACTCATTTGAATATTTGATCAATTTCGAACTTATTAGAGTTCTTAAAATTGGATTTTTTATTTTCCTTTTTATATTCACTTGGGGTTTATGTTTTTGGGTTTTTAGATTCAAGTTTGACTATTGTTTATGTGGTGATGAAAAGAAGTTTATAAGCTGCTAGAATTTATAGAAAATAATAATTTATAAAATGTTTAATTTTAATAAAAGATGATAAAAATCCACATCATTGCCACTCAGGCAATTTGACATATTGTCATAAATATACTAACATGGGTACTAACCTACCCGACTGTATCATTATTTCCGTATCCGATAGGACACCATGAGCCAATCATCTCTCGATTAAGTGGAGGAAGGCTTGCGTATCTTTTGAGAGATACAGGTTCGACTCTCACTTGGTGCAGAGTGAGGTACTGATGGGCAATGATAGGAGACCCAGGGAAACCTGTGTTAGATCCTTGAGCCAAACATGTTTTACAGGTATTTTCACTGTCGTGCCTATGGGCGGGTGGGTTACCGGGTTTTCCCTGGAATTGGTGGTAGACTCGGGTTATTCTCGGAGTACTCCGTTTGTCCAGTGGGTGCTTTGAGAGTGCTCGGGTTTGATTTTGTTGGCCGTTAAAAAAAAATACGATACCATGACAGGCAAATTAATATATTGTTTTGACTTTTGAGGAATACTTAAAATGCTATTTATTTAGTTTTATAAATAAAAAAAGACATTATCGTCAAATAATTTCAGTTATTAAACAAACAAGCAATTTTATATTACAAAAGAAATATTAAAATAATTTTGTTATGTATATCTTAATGGACTCAGAGAAGATTATGTTTTGATACAATGGTCAATACTCAATAGTAAGTAGACAGGCCGGATTTGGCCCACAGCCCACTCTACAGTAATGACATGACCATACCATTAGAAGATCCAAATGCCTGATACTATTGAAGGAGCTTGGAACAAGAAAATATATATAAGCATTAATTTACAACGTTATACCTTCTATTAGGGATGAACAAATAGTACCGAACCGGTACTGGTACTGAATTTTCTGAACTGAAACATTTTTGGTGTCGATTCGGTACCGACTTTTGACGTTTTCGGTACCGGTACGGTACCGAACCATACTGTACCAACTATATTCGGTATCGGTACTAGTATCCATTTTTTAGGATTTTCACTACCGAGTCCATCCCTACCTTCTATCAGTTATGATGGACTCAAAAAATTCTATAGCGTTCCTATAGATATACTAATGATGCTAATATGCTATAGCCTATACACACTAGGGGATGTTATCATACAGTTTGTAAAAATATCATATGGGCCGTATGACTTTGTGAATGATAACATCTTTCACTCTTGTGTCCGTGCACTAAATCATACAAGTTGTATATCAGCTCGAAATAGGAATCACGTCTCACCAAGGCTTCGTACACATGTTGACAGAACTTGACATCGAAATTGTTAGGGTGTAAGGAGTGGTTAAACACTTTGGAGTGGTAAACTAAAAAACCGATCAATCAGAGCGCGCCATGTCAATCAGGCAAAAGTGTTTAAACTTTGCTGAAAATTGTTGGCAATGGTTTAAACACTTGCTGAAGTGGTAAACTTTTTTATTATTTTTTTTGTGCACTATTTTATTTAATATTAATAAATGTAGAATAAATACATTAAATTAAAGATCAATAAACTTTCATAAATTAAATTAAAAACATCAAAATTACACTAAATTAAAAAACAATAAAATTACATTAACTTGAAACAATTTAAACTAGTCTTCGTCGGAATCGACCAAAAGGTGGGGCAAATCTTGACTTGCGAGATGATCTATGAGATCGTGTTTTAGTCTCCAATGCGTGTCTTCATCCATCAACTCGCCAAACACCGTATCGTCTAGAGCGGGCTCGACCGGAGGATCCCGAATGTGCATCGGTGCTATCGCCTTTCCTTCATCTTTCAAAATCATGTTGTGTAAAATAATACACGTGTACACGACACTCCTAATTTTTTTTAACGGATCTTGCTCGCATCGGTCGACTCAATACACCCCATTTCGCCTTCATAACACCAAAAGCCCGTTCGATGTCTTTTCTTGCCGCCTCATGTTGCCTCTTGAATTTCTTTTGCTCTACTTCGTGAGGGTAAGGGATCGACTTCACAAACACGGACCACGGAGGGTAGATTCCATCCACGAGCAAATAACCACGTTTGTATAAATGGTTGTTAACGTAAAACGGACAATTTGGCGCGGTTCCATTTCGTTCCGTTAAAAATAACGGAGATTGTTGTAGAACATTGATATCGTTTTGAGAACCCGGTGGACCGGCAAAAGCATGCCAAAACCATAAGTCTTTAGAAGCAACCGCTTCGAGCATAATAGTCGGGTATCGATGATCTCCTCGCATATATTGGCCTCGATACTCTGTCGGATAAAATCGCCAAACGAAATGGGTGCAATCAAGGCTACCGAACATACCTGGAATGTGATGTTTTTCCTCATGAGCTTGGTATAAAAGTGCCATGTCGTGGCTTGTCGGTCTACGTAAGAACTCTGGACCGTATATTTTGCAAACCGTGTCGCAAAAATATTCTAGGCACTCGCGGGAAGTTCTTTCGGCCATATGCAAGTACTCGTCGTTCTCGTCTGAAGTGTTACCAGTTGCGAGATGTTTAATAGCCGATGTCACCTTTTGCAACGGCGTAAAGCCCTTCCTACCTCGCGCATCGGGGGCCTCTTCAAACCACGGGTCCTTCTCTTCCACGTCGGCCACAATTTTTAGAAACAAACGTTTCGACATACGAAACCTATGCCGAAAGATATCTTCGTTGTACTTCGGGTCTTCGACAAAATAATCCGCCATGAGTGTCTCATGCCCCTCCTCACGTTGACGTTCAATATATCTCCTTCGGTTAGATGTGCCCGTGTCTTGAAGTTCGGCTTCTTCGATGAGATTTTGAAAAAAAAGAATGCTACTATCGGATGATTCGTCGCTACTCATGGGTGGGAACCATAACGGGAGTTCATCCGCCATTTTGTTTTGTAAATTTTTGGGAAGAATTGTTGGTATTTTTTGGTTTGGTTGGGTATATATTTGAAGGTATTTGGTTATGGTTTGGTTTGATATTTATAGGTTAATTTTTTAAAGAAAAAATTATTTTTTTTATTTGAAACGGTAATATTACCGTTATACTTGGCCCACATGACAAACTAGCATCCTCCCCGCGTCGGCAAGCTGTCCCCGCCCCTTTATTTTTGCCGATCGGTAAAGGGGTCGGCGGCGGTGTTCCCGCTCGGCAAACCGAGTTTGCCGCCCCCCTTTACCGCCCACTCCGGACACCCTTATTCATTGATGAATCAAGACTACTCTAATAAGGGGGTATGGGTGGTTATCACTCACCACCCATTTATCACTCACAACATCCAATCAATTTCCGTCATGTCATCAACCATTATTCCGTCACTCACAACCTTTTTTAGTGGAAATGCCTATCATTCACAACACCCAACAATAAACCCTCACACCCCCTCACATCCTTCCTTCCATCACGCGTCAATTTTATCACGGAATAATGGTTTCACACGTTAATTTTGTAGGGTGGCGTGGTTTTTTTGCATTTTCCACGCGTGGAAAAAATCTATCACGCACAAAATGACCCCCACCCCGGGTCCCCTAACGCTTATGTGTACCCGTTTTAAGAATAGAAAGAAACATATTGAAAAAAAGAGAGAGAATAGGTCTTTACAGAATTCTACTGTATTTATATTTTTCATCATACTTAATTCATATAAACCTAATAGCCTTCTATAGGCTTAGAAAAAGAAACTAACATATTCCTATAACATGCTACTACTAATAATATTATGCATAAAAAGCAAATACACTAATTACTTGAAGAGAACCCATGTTTGTGCATGGCACATAGTACGTGGGTGTCACGTATCAATATGGTTAGATGATACCAACTCATGCAACCATATGAGTACATGATGGCCCATATGATGTACCAGTCCGCAAGGCCGTTTCTATGTTTTTTGAGACCCTAGGCGAACTACGAAGTGGAGACTTTTTTATAAAATTATCTTTTTCAACGTATTTAGTAACAAAACTCTCCTCCTTTACCCGGAGTGTATTAGAATCAATCAAGATCATCCGATATATATGTAATATTCTGTCATTATTTTGTATATTATTTGCAAATATAGAATAGGTCAAACTGATGTAAATATATATATAGTTTTGGGATGGATCAATAACAGACACAGTTGGCCTCCTTTTTACAACTGGGCTCATCGACCCAGTTGGCCTCCTTTTTTACAACTGGGCTGCTCCTCCATGCCTTTATCCCACAACACCAGCACCCAACAGGCCCACCACCAACAGCAACCAGAACGATAATATGTGCCCTCATCCTCAACAAGCCCACGTAGCTTCTGAAATGCGCTACACGCCTACCGAACTAGATCAGACTTTCAATACCATGTCACTTCATCCACCGGACTATCCATGGTATATGGATACTGGAGCCACAGGTAATATGACAAGTAACTCATCTAATCTCAATACTTATTTGAATAAGGGTTTTTCACGAAATATCATTGTTGGAAATGGCGATAAAATTCATGTCCATGCAATTGGCCATCATACTATATCACCACCATTTCCACCTTTCAAAATCAACAACATTCTTTTTGCTCCTAACCTAGTTAAAAACTTAATTTATGTTCGTCGGTTCACAACCGATAATAATGTTTCCATTGAATTTGATCCTTTTGGTTTTAATGTGAAGGACCTTCGGACCCGGGCAACACTCCTTCGATGTGATAGCACCGGTGATCTTTACCCGCTCATCCCTCCATCAAAACATCAAACTTCAGTTTCTCCTTCCTCGATTTTCATCTCGTTGTCTCAAGATACATGGCTTCGTCGTCTTAGACACCCTAGCAATAATGTTTTATGTTCTTTACAGTCTTGTTTGCCATCTACTTTTAAATTTGTTAAGAATTTGAAAGTTTGTCAACCTTGTGTGTTTGGCAAACAAATAAAGTTTCCTTTTCGTGATTCGACAAATTGCACTAATTTACCATTTGGCGTTGTCCACAGTGACTTATGGACATCTCCGGTACTTTCATCAAATGGATGTCGTTACTATATACTTTTCTTAGATGGTAAACTAATTTTTTGTGGACCTATGCTCTTGCACATAAATCTCAGGTCTATACCACCTTTCTTGAATTCACAAAACTCATTAATACCTAGTTTCATACATCCATAAAATGCTTCCAATGCGATAATGGACGTGAGTATAATAACAAATCTTTTCACCAATTTTGCAAAGAAAATGGTATGCTTTTTCGCTTTTCGTGTCCCTATAGGTCCTCTCAAAATGGTAAAGCGGAACGAAAAATTAGATCAATTAATAACATTATGGGTACCATTTTGTCACACTCATCCGTTCCTCATACTTTTTGGCCTCACGCTTTAGACCATGTATAACAACCCTCCAAAATAATTTTCGACACCCTAATATATTTAAAAATATCCCTATATGTCTTAAAATATACCCCGTATACGAAAACAGGCCCTAAATACCTTTAATTTTACAAAAATTAAATAAAAACGAAATTAAATGGGTCGTCGCGGGGCGCGACAGATCCCTTGAAGACCGCCGCGGGCCGCGAGCGAGTGGACAAGAGGCAAAGCCCGGTGCCGCCACATGTCGAGTGCGTGTCGAAGCTAGTGGTCGAGTCAGCCAAGCTAGGGCATACCCTAGCTAGCGTCGCAGGCCGCGAAGCCCTTCGAGATTTCCATCGCGGGGCGCGACGAGATCGACGAACAGCCCTATAAATTCCCTTGATCGGCCTTCAGTCCAACTCGCTCAACTTTTCTAATTCTATCTCAATTTTTACGTAGTATACACTATACTCGGGCATAATACCCCCTAAATAACGAAGTTCTGCCTCGTTATAAGTATCATAACCCCCGGTTACGTATTAGATACGTTGTCCGATTGATCCAGGGTTCCGTAACGGCTGCCGAGGTTCTGCCCGACGTAGTCGTTGGAATGTCGTCTCGGGGAGGGTATTACTAATGTAAATATTGGGTTATTATACTAACGCGTGTGAATTTGTGTAATTAATAGATAATCACCAGGAAATCTTAAAGGAAAACCCTAAGACAGCAATGTGAGTAATCTCCTTTTTGTAAACTGTTTTTACAAAACCTTAAATAATTTACAATGTAATTAGCAGTGATTGAGTCTTTGTAGTTCTTAAATTACTGTCGGTATGTTGGGGTTTTGTATACAAAATGTGGAACACGTTACCATTGGACAAAGAGTTAGCCAATGTGTAATATGAGCCACCAGTCAGGATTGACAGTACTGATTGAGTAATTGTGTAGAAATAAACATTGTAATCGCTCTCAATACTGTTAAAGGATTAAACTCTTCTTGATTAAACTAAGATTCACTCACCAGTATTTCCCACTGACAAAATGTTTTTAAACGCGTTTCAGGTAACAAAATGTGAAAGCCAAATAGAAGCCAGCTGGACAGCACTGAAGGCTTGGAAAAGTGGCTATAAAAGTTACCTAAATTGTCACACCCTGACTTTTGCGGAAGCGTGATTATGTGTGACTTTCTTAATATCATTGCATTCAATCATAACAACAACTATATGATAAAAACCGAAGTTGTTCATCCATTAAATAAGTTTAAAAACATAACAACAACATTTTTTTAAAACACAGAATTCAAATTCGAGTACAAACCATGCAACTTGTTTTTAGAGTTCACAGGGACTCGACAAAAGACATTAAATAAAACCAGGTTTTGGAAGACGTGTCTCGTCCAGGATAAGACACACTAACCAAAGCCTAAGACCATGGATGTCATCTTTTATTCTCAAACAACACTTGGAACTTCCGAACGCCCGCCAGATCCACATTTAATTCCCTGAAATACATGTAGTTTGAAAACATCAACAAAAGTTGAGCGAGTTCATGTGTTTGTTTGTGTGTATGAATAAACCTTTGTAATCATTGAAAGTATGTATGCATGTTTGTAAATCCCGGTATGAAAGCAACAAGGAAAACAAATCATTCATGGTTTGCAAGGCCATTAATATGTGTGACGTGATGCAGGAAGACTCAAACCTAACAAACTTTGCACCGGGCTTCCGGCTGGAAGACATAGTCAACCCATGGGCCAAACCCTGGTCCAACATGGGCGGGGCTCGCTACACCCAAATAGATCTATCACTCATGTCCCTCGGTCCTACAAAGAGGATTGATGGTCATAAGCGTCATACCTACCACTCACATGATCTAGCAGTACCCTTCCTTAGCTAACCATACCACGTATAAACGTTTGTAAACAGTTTGTAACATGTACTTCACCCCCGAAGTTATAAAACCAAAAACAGTTAAAAGAAAAGGGGGACATGAACTCACAGTCTTGCGTTCTTCGTAAGCACCGTAACTCAAAGCTTTTTCGGATAAACACGACTACCTACAACGTACTATGATCTATTAGACGAGCGGGTCGTGCCTTAACTTAGTGTTAATTAGTGTCCTTGAGTTACGTTTCTTTGTGTCTTCAATATTATCCCAAGTTATATAATTATTTGTTAAAATATTAAATATTTTAACTTAAATTATATTTATTAAATTTTGGAATAATTGTTAAAATAATATATCTTAGCTTGATACTTCTCAAGTATTTATACATGTATTTTCCTTCCCAATGATGGGTGTATTTGTAGTCGTATTCTTATACTTGTATATTTTGCCATTTATGTGGGGTCGTGTTCCGGAGTGTAATTATACGTACGAAAATACGTATTTCTTGTAATTATTAAGTACCCTTATACTTAATGTTATGTCAACTTTTCCGGAATAATATTTATAGAAAAAAAATATATTAATTTATATTTCCAAAATATATATTTTGAGGAATATTATTTAGAAAAACTATCTATAATTTTTCTTTGGCAAAAATATTTGTATTTCCATATAAGTCTCAAAAATATTATATTTTCAAGTCTAACTTGGAATATATATATATAAACTTACTTTTCTCCAAAAAATAATATAATTGATGTTTGTTTGAGAAAATATATATTTCTTCCAAAAATAATATATCTACTAATGTTCCCAAGAAAACGTATATATTTTTATTCACCAAAAATAATATATTTTTTTCTTGTCAAAAATGTGATATAAATTTGTAATAATTGTGAAAATCATATTTTCATTCACTTGGTGTCCAAAATATTATTTACCAAAATATATACACATGAATAATATTTCCGGAATCTTTTGTGAGTTATATTCCTTTGTTCGGTTCTACCGGTATTTTGTGTATTCTTGGTATATTTATTCCTTGGAATTTTGGTAATATTTTGGATTGTAATTTCTTGGTATTTTGATGAGTTAAATTATTTCAAGCCCTAAAATAATATAACTAATAAACATAGTATTCAAATAATCACACACATGGTGCCTTCTAAATATATATTTCCTAAATACATATTTAGTCATTTTTATTTATAAAAACCAACCTCCAATATTTATATTTTTGAACAAAAATTCTTTGGCAAACTTTATGTGAAAATCTATGGTTTGAAATACACTTGTAAATATTTGTTTAGAAATAATTTTCTAAGTGTTTAATTTTAAGAAAAATTCCGCCATAGTTTCCCCTAAAAATGGGGGTTTCCATACCTTGAAGGTATATCATTTTCTTTTGTAAATCATCACAATCAATCCACAATCAACAACAAACAATCTTTACTTACCAATTTTGCCAAAATCAAGCATAATCTACTACTTCATGAACTTGAATATTTATAAAAATTTGTAGTAACTTACTAGTGTTTTTAGTAAGTCTTGTTACCCTTTAAAGTGTGGTTGATCTTTTAAAAACATCATTTTTAAAGAATTTAGATCTTTACAACTTATGATCAAATTTTCTAAAAATGCTTCTTCATGGATTTTTCTTGTTACACATAAGTTTCTACACTTGTTTAACCACCAAAAATAAGGTTTATTTGTTTAAGAACCAAGATTAAGTAAAACTTGTATTTTTTAACTTGGTTTCTTGAGAAATCATCCATGAAATTTTTGATCTACAAGTATTACAACTTACTTTGATCATTATTTTACAAGATAACAACATATCCTTTCAAGTTCATGTTTCTTATGAGGATGGTCTATGATCCTACAACATTTTCATCCTCTCATCTTGCTAGATTATGTTTTTAATCATGATCTAGCAAGATCATATGATGATCAACATCAAATACATGAATAAACAACAATCATTAAGCATAACAACACATAAACAACATAGTTTCTTCATGATTCATGCTTATGTTCAAGTTTTATTCTTGTGATTCTTCTTGTTCTTCAAGTTAATCAACATGTATCATCTTTTAACCACTAAGATAAGGTGAGAAATTGAGTGTATGATGTTCTTACCACTTGCTCAAGGCTACGGATGGTCAAGAGAAGATAAGAGATGGATAAAAGCAAATGAAGGAGGTCCTTGAACTTCTACAAGCTCCTAGCTCCTTTGTATGTCTTCTAACACCTTTGGATGTGCTTGGAATTGGTTGAAGATGGTTGAAAGATGATGATGGTGGTGGTGGTGAGTTCGGCCGAGAGCAAGGCAAGGATAGGGAGAAAGAGTGTGTGTTTAAGTGTGTGTAAGAATGAGACTTAGAACACTTAGGTTATATTTATAATCCATTTTCTAGTTTTATCTCATGTATAATGTGCTCTTTAAAGTGAAACATGATCTAATAATAAATTGAAAGAAAATCCCAAGTGGGTCCCTTGGTTGGGCCGTCCCATAGGTGGGGGGGGGGGTAGTAGGCTAGGTTAAAACTATCTAGTTAGTTATTAAGTTAAAATCCAAGTATTGGTTAGATACTTTAGTTACTAGATATTTATGTAGGGTTATGTTGTTCGGGGACCATAACTAGCTTGGTAATGTTAAAACAGTGCTTCTAGTGAAAATTTGGTGTTTCGGGTAGTGTCCGGTTGTTCGGTTGGTTACTGGTTCGTTAAGGTGCTAAACTATGCAGTTTAGTGTGCTTTATGTACCCTTTTATGACAGTTTTGATTCCCGACACTTAGGAAAGCATTCATGACCATTTAACCATATTTATGCATGATATTAGAGGATTTAAATGTTGAATTTGCTGATTTTCTGCAGAATTCTGCAGTTTATGTGAGTTTTAGGCACTTTCCGGCACTTAAACTATCTCTAGGAAGACAGTTTTATGATCCTTACTTTCCTACACACTATACTAGTGTAATACTTAGTTTCTGGTCCATTCTAGGTCTCAATACTCTGTCTGTCTATGTACTGAACTCTGTCAGCATTTTCCTGATTTGTCTGATAACTATGCTAACTGTATTTCGTGCATCATTTGAGTCAATAAAGTTCTCATGCATTAATGATATGACATTAAGCAATATGTGATGCACATGTATGTATATGGTAATAATCAGAAAGCAGTTCAAGTCATTAAGCACTAATCCTAGTTTAATAGTCATACGGATACCTTGAATTTTGACAGTTGTCACATTCTCCCCCTATTAAGAAAATTTTGTCCCGAAATTTTAAGCCTTACTACTAGCAGCAGGGGAGTTAGGGAACAAATGCAGGTATTTTGCTTTCATGCGGTCCTCACGCTTCCAAGTGAACTCTGGGCCATGACGTGCGTTCCAGCGAACCTTGACGAGTTTAACACTACTCCTCCGAGTCTTGTTAACTTTCCAGTCAGTAACCTCAGCAGGTTCTTCGATAAAGTGGAGTGTGTTGTCTATGTGAACTTTATCAGTAGGAATAACCATTGTTTCTTGTGTTGGACTTTTCTTCAGATTAGATACATGGAATGTATCATGAACACCATTAAGTTCTGCTGGTAGCTCTAACTTGTAAGCTACAGGACCAATCCTTTCCAAGATTTTGAACGGTCCGATAAATCATGGGTTTAACTTACCACGCTTCCCAAAGCGTGCCACACCTTTCCAAGGTAAGACTTTTAACAGAACCATATCACCCGCTTCAAATTCCAAAGGTTTCCTTCTTTGGTCCGCATAGCTCTTTTGTCGATCACGAGCCGCCTTGATGCGCTCTCGGATCTGCATGATTTTATCTGTCGTCTCTTGGACCAATTCGGGACCAACCAGCTGTCTATCACCTGCATCTGCCCAGCATAACGGTGATCGACATTTGCGTCCGTAGAGAGCCTCGAACGATGCAGCTTGAATGCTTGTATGGTAGTTGTTGTTATAGGAGAACTCAACCAAAGGTAGGTGAGTGTCCCAACTGCCACCCAAGTCCATTACGCAAGCTCGTAACATATCTTCAAGCGTCTGAATCGTTCTCTCACTTTGACCGTCCGTCTGTGGATGAAAAGTTGTACTCATATTCAACTGAGAACCAAGCGCTTCTTGGAAAGATTGCCAAATCCTTGACACAAATCTTTCATCTCTATCAGATATAATCGAGATAGGCACTCCATGATGTGCAACTATCTCCCTTAGGTACAGCTCAGCTAGCTTACCTGTGTTATCCTTCTCTCTGATTGGCAAAGAGTGCGTAGACTTTGTCAATCGGTCCACGATTACCCAAATCGTATCATGACCTCTAGGAGTCTTGGGCAACTTTGTTACGAAATCCATTGAGATCTACTCCCATTTCCACATGGGTATCTCAGGTTTTTGTAGAAGACCTGAAGGCTTCTGATACTCGGCCCTCACTTTGGCGCAGGTAAAACACTTCCCAACATAAGTAGCCACATCGCCTTTAAGTCTTGGCCACCAATAAAAATCCTTCAAATCTTGGTTCATCTTGTCCGATCCGGGGTGGATCGAGTACCTTGACTTATGAGCTTCACAAAAAATCACACCTCTAAGACCACCAAAGAAGGGAACCCAAATTCGTCCCATAAAACACAAGGTTCCTTCCTCGTTGGATATCAACTTTTTCTCCATCCCACGGAGATATTCATCCTTAAGGTTCTCCTTCTTAAGGGCTTCCCTTTGTGCAGCACGAATGCGCAACAAGAGGTCTGTCTGAATGATCATCTCTAAAGCCCTAACCCTTATGGGCTTAATCCTCTCTTTTCGATTTAAGGCATCTGCCACCACATTCACCTTTCCTGGATGATATTTAATTTCGCAATCATAATCATTTAACAGCTCTACCCAACGCCGCTGTCTCATATTAAGCTCTTTCTGATCGAATATGTACTGAAGGCTCTTGTGATCCGTAAAGATCGTGCATCGGGTACCATAAAGGTAATGCTGCCAAATCTTCAAAGCAAACACCACTGTGCCTAATTCCAAGTCATGCGTGGTGTAGTTCTTCTCATGAACCTTTAATTGGTGCGAAGCATAAGCGATAACATTTTGTCGCTACATCAGCACACAGCCTAATCCCTGACGCGAGGCGTCACAGTATACCACGAAGTCATCGGTGCCTTCGGGTAGGGATAAAATAGGTGCATCGCAAAGCTTGTTCTTTAGCAGCTGAAAAGCTTCTTCTTGTTTGTCTCCCCATTCATACTTCTTATCCTTTTGAGTAAGGGAGGTTAGCGGCTGAGCGATTTTAGAAAAATCCTCAATGAATCTACGATAATACCCTGCTAAACCCAAAAACTGTCGGATCTCGGTTGGCGTCTTCGGAGTTTCCCAATTCTTAATTGCCTCGATCTTGGTGGGATCCACATGAATTCCATCTTCACTCAGCACATGACCAAGGAACTGTACCTCACGCAACCAGAACTCGCACTTCGAGAACTTAGCATACAGTTTCTCCTTCTTGAGTAGCTCTAAAATGGCTCTAAGGTGTTGCTCATGCTCTTCCTTCGTCCGTGAATAGATCAAAATATCATCGATAAACACAATCACGAATTTATCGAGATATAGCTTGCAAACTCGGTTCATCAAGTCCATAAACACTGCCGGCGCGTTTGTCAAACCAAACGGCATCACTGGAAACTCGTAATGTCCATAACGAGTTCTAAAGGCAGTCTTTGGAATACTCCCTTCTTGAATTCGCAGCTGGTGATAGACTGATCGAAGATCGATCTTGGAGTAGTAGCTCGAACCCTAAAGTTGATCGAACATATCATCAATTCTCGGCAAAGGATACCGATTTTTGATGGTCAACTTTTTCAGCTCTCGGTAGTTGATGCACATACGAAAATACTGTCCTTCTTCTTGACAAACAGAACTGGAGCTCCCCAAGGCGAGAAGCTTGGTCTAATAAATCCCTTGTCCAGTAGCTCCTGAAGCTGCGTCGACAACTCTTGCATCTCCTAAGGCACAAGTTGATAAGGTGCTTTGGCTGCAGGCGAGGCACCTGAAACCAAGTCAATATGGAATTCGACTTGTCGTTGGGGCGGTAATCCTGGCAAGTCTTCGGGGAAGACTTCAGGATACTCCCTTACCACAGGGATATCTTCCAACTTCGGCTTTTCGGCTTTCTTATCAACAACGTGAGCCAATAAGGCAACGCATCCTTTCTGCATAAACCCCTGTGCCTTCAAGCAACTGATAATCCTTAGAGGCGTATCATGATTCTCTCCATTTACTACGATCGTCTCTTCATTCGCCATCGGGATGCGGATAATCTTCTCATGACATACAATCTAAGCTCGGTTACTCGAGAACCAATCCATTCCAACTACTACGTCGAAACTTCCCAACTCAACTGGCAACAGGTCAAGCGTAAACTCACGCTCTCCAAGCTCTATCACACAACCTCTAATCACCTCGTTTACTTCTACTAGCTTTCCATTAGCTAGTTCTATGGAGTATGGAATATCTAACTTACTTGCAACTAACCCAAGTATATTCTTAAATTCTAGGGATACGAAACTATAGTCGGCACCAGTATCAAATAGCACAGATGCAAAATGTTGATTGATAGGGAACGTACCAGTGACTACGTTCGGATCTTGACGAGCTTCCCTAGCTCCAATGTTGAAGACTCTTCCTTGGGATTGATTGTTCTTTGGGCAATCCCGCTTGAAATGCCCTATGTCTCCACAACCGAAACAACCTTGGCCGCGACCATTTCCATTTCCATTTCCTCCCTGGTTGTGGTTTGCTCCACGGTTTCCGTTACCAGCTTGATTTCTAGAACCACCATGATTTCCATTACCTCCCTGATTATTGCTTCCACCTTGGTTCCTATTCCCATAACCGTTTCCACCTCGGTTACCATTTCCATTTCCATTACCTCTCTGACCTCCATTCCCACGACCATTACCAGCCCAGCACGTCTCCTTCGAATGACCATTCTTTCCACAGGATTCACATTTCCTAAACCTACACTAGCCGGCATGATGAAACTGGCATACATCACACTTGGGCAGGGTGCCCATGTATCCTTTCCCCTTGTTTTCAGAACTTGCAGCACCAGTCCTGACCTCGTCTGGTGGGTTAGTATCTTTACGCTTGTTAGTACCACTGTTGTTTCCTTGGGTACCCTTCTTAAAATTCGAGAACTTCCTCGTGTTCTCTCCTGACGAATCGACATGAGTCTCTTTCTTCCTCTGCTCAGAGATGGAAAACTTGCCCAAACGAACCGCTTCTTCGGTCAATGCCACACTCAAGTCGATGGCTTCAGTAATTGTTGAAGGCTTAGAAGTAGTCACCATGCTCAGTATTTGGGGTGCCAATCCCCAAATGAAACGTTCAACTCGCTTGAACTCTGGCTCTACCATGTAGGGGACCACTCGAGACAAGTCATGGAATCTCTGCACATACTCAGCGATCTTGGGACCATCCATTTTCAGATTCCAAAATTCAGTTTCCAACTTTTGAATTTCAGCCCTTGAACAGTACTTCTTGCGCATCAGCTCTTTCATCTCATCCCATGTCATACCATACGATGCAGCCTCTCCTAGCGTTTGGACCTAAAGGTTCCACCACGATAGGGCTCCATCGAGGAATAGTCCAAAAATGTAGGTGACCTGGTGCTCTGGCGCACACTTGCTCATTCGTAGCATAGAATCTGTTTTCTCAGCCCATCTTACGAAAGCTACAGCACCTCCAGTGCCATCAAATTTCAGAGGCTTGCAGTCAAGGAACTGCTTGTAAGTACAATCTGTATAAGCAACATCATTCATAGGAAGCATTAGCAAACGCACGTGGAATGTCCAAACGTATTGTAATGTGTCTTAGGTGACTTAAACATTACCATGAGGTGGGTTATTTCCTGAGGTACATCCGCAGTGTTTAGAGCGTAGGGCCTCATGTTGTGCGATTGCCTGTGAAATCCGTTCGTGCAGTTCTGCCTCTGTTGTGGGCAATTGAGTGTTCCTTCGAGGAGGCATCTTCTAAAAGAGGATTGGATAGGTCAGGTCTTATTAAAGACTTAAGAACATAGCATCTATTATACGAATAAGACCTCGGAGGTGTATCTACATAGGCATATAAATAATCATCATAACAAGTAATCATATAATATCACAATCATAGCACAACCATGCAATTTAGCAACGTATTTAAAGAGAACATGACGATTGAGCTTCCATTAATCATCGACCACAAGTATTGTTACATGTTTTACAAAATGTATTGTATCAAAAGGAACATAGGGTTATAGTACCCTTGTCCAAAATGTCTATCAGTCTACAATAGTCATACAATCAAAAGGCGGTCTCCAAAAGGCTTCACTAGCTCAGCTCAATAGTGGTGCTCTCATCAAAAGCAAGCTACCTACATAAAACCAAAAACCGACTATGCTGATGGTGGTGGAGGAGGAGGTGGAGGAAAGAAAAGTAAGATGCGCACATGCGCAAGCTCCTCCTCAAGCTCATAAACGTGACGCAGCAGATAACTGATCTGCTGCTCGACGGTAAGAAATCGAGCGTCAAACTCAGGAAATGGAGTAAGAGGTGCAGGAGGATGTGAAAACGGGGATGGTAATGAACGAGGAACAAATGCAGGCTGACAAGGACATGGAAAAGGACGCGGTGTCATCTCAAGCTCCAAAATCCTACGACTCATGATCTCATACTGGAGCTGCAGTGATAGAAGTAGCTCATCCCGTGTATAACCAGTAAAGTGCGAGGGATGGTAGGGATCAGAAATCGGCATGGTGTACGGTGGGAACCATCTGAGTGGCTCATCGAGTGGTGAAGAAGTAAAATGAGCAAAAGGTTCAGACTGGGGCATGTGAGGATAAGCTGCTGAAACATGAGGGTCATGACTAGGCTGCTGGCCTGAAGTGCCTTCCCCTGGATGAGGTGCGGGTATGTCCTACAAGAAAACAATGGGTAAGTCAACACGGTGTACATCAGACTCCACGGGGTGAAAAGGAGCAACATCAACGGGTGCAAGTGGAGGAATGAATGGCTCAATAACTAGAGGGTTAATGGGTGCAGGAACTGGGTCAGGTATGAGGGGTGCAATGTCAGGTAATCCAAATGGGATAGGGTCATGATCAAGTAAAGGCTCAGGATCAGCAGGTATCGGCTCAGGATCAGCAGGTGCAGCATCGGGCTGATCAATAGGAATGAAGTCCAGCTCAAGATCAAGCTCAAAGTCGTGTGGAGGAGATGGTGTAGCTGACAAGGCTATATCATCATCAGAGTCGGTGGCATAACATCGCAATCCAACTGCCTGCCAGGCCGAAGATGTCACAGACTCAAAGGAATCTGGGACAAAATGTAAGCTAGAGTCAGAGGAAATCTCAATAACAGGGATCTCAGGGAGTGGACTAGCAACAACGTCCTCGTCGAGCTCTCCATCACCATGGGCATCATCGGGAGGACCATCAACAAACAGATCAAAATCAATGTCAAACAGATCATCGAATGGCCAATCCTCGGGAGGGATGACCACTAAAGGAACAGGAGCGAGGATCGGTGCCACAATATGCTCACCATCGGGATGCCCGATGATAAGATGATCGTGGATTGGAATGGGAATAACAAAAGGATCCTCGTCTGGGATACCATCAGCAAGCGGTAAGTCATCTTCGAAATCGGGCAGCGCAAATGGCTGAAAATCGTCCTCGTCGTCGGACATCATCTCCGAGTCACTCTCTGTATCGGAAGTAAAGATCTCTGGCTCAGGGACGATCTCATCGTCAGAAACAATAGCCATGGGGTCATTAGAATCGGACAATCCATTCTCAGATGATGACATAGTGTCTGTAACAGGACAATCACAACATGTACACATATATTAACCATTAACATTAAGTATGCAAACAAAGTCGATGTATCATAAAATCATGTATCCTTGTGATCCCTCACGAACCCCTTTCTATTCTTCCTAGTCTCCCAGACTAAACCAACTAGTCTCCCAGACTAAACCAACTAGCCTCCCAGACTAAACCAACTAGTCTCCCAGACTAATTCAACTAGCCTCCCAGACTAAACCCACTAGTCTCCCAGACTAATCCAACAAAATAACTGTGCATTGTGTTTCTTGTCCTTTTATTTTGTAAAAATGTTTGTTTACCTGGATCTGGGCGTTTCGTGTATGCAATGAAAACATGTTGTAAAAACATTTTCGTGAGAGCCCTAATGATTGTAGTCTAGACTCGAGAAGGAATCCTAGTTCGCTACAATCGAAGCTCTGATACCAAACTGTCACACCCTGACTTTTGCGGAAGCGTGATTATGTGTGACTTGCTTAATATCATTGCATTCAATCATAACAACAACTATATGATAAAAACCGAAGATGTTCATCCATTAAATAAGTTTAAAAACATAACGACAACATTGTTTTAAAACACAGAATTCAAATTCGAGTACAAACCATGCAACTTGTTTTTAGAGTTCACAAGGACTCGACAAAAGACATTAAATAAAACCAGGTTTTGGAAGACGTGTCTCGTCCAGGATAAGACACACTAACCAAAGCCTAAGACCATGGATGACATCTTTTATTCTCAAACAACACTTGGAACTTCCGAACGCCCGCCAGATCCACATTTAATTCCCTGAAATACATGTAGTTTGAAAACATCAACAAAAGTTGAGCGAGTTCATGTGTTTGTTTGTGTGTATGAATAAACCTTTGTAATCATTGAAAGTATGTATGTATGTTTGTAAATCCCAGTATGAAAGCAACAAGGAAAACAGATCATTAATGGTTTGCAAGGCCATTAATATGTGTGACGTGATGCAGGAAGACTCAAACCTAGCAGACTTTGCACCGGGCTTCCGGCTGTAAGACATAGTCAACCCATGGGCCAAACCCTGGTCCAACATGGGCGGGGCTCGCTACACCCAAATAGATCTATCACTCATGTCCCTCGGTGCTACAAAGAGGATTGATGGTCTTAAGCGTCATACCCACCACTCACATGATCTAGAAGTACCCTTCCTTAGCTAACCATACCACGTATAAACGTTTGTAAACAGTTTGTAACATGTACTTCACCCCCGAAGTTATAAAACCGAAAATAGTTAAAAGAAAAGGGGGTCATGAACTCACAGTCTTGCCTTCTTCGTAAGCACCGTAACTCAAAGCTTCTTCAGATCAACACGACTACCTACAACGTACTATGATCTATTAGACGAGCGGGTCGTGCCTTAACTTAGTATTAATTAGTGTCCTTGAGTTACGTTTCTTTGTGTCTTCAATATTATCCCAAGTTATATAATTATTTGTTAAAATATTAAATATTTTAACTTAAATTATATTTATTAAATTTTGGAATAATTGCTAAAAAAATATATCTTAACTTGATACTTCTCAAGTATTTATACATGTATTTTCCTTCCCAGGGTGGGTGTATTTGTATTCGTATTCTTATACTTGTATATTTTGCCATTTATGTGGGGTCGTATTCCGGAGTGTAATTATATGTATGAAAATACGCATTTCTTGTAATTATTAAGTACCCTTATACTTAATGTTATATCAACTTTTTCGGAATAATATTTAGATAAAAAATATATTAATATATATTTCCAAAATATATATTTTGAGGAATATTATTTAGAAAAACTATCTATAATTTTTCTTTGGCAAAAATATTTGTATTTCCATATAAGTCCCAAAAATATTATATTTTCAAGTCTAACTTAGAATATATATATATATATATATATATAAACTTATTTTCTCCCAAAAATAATAAATTTGATGTTTGTTTGAGAAAATATATATTTCTTCCAAAAATAATATATCTTCTAATGTTCCCAAGAAAACATATATATTTTTATTCACAAAAAATAATATATTTTCTTCTTGTCAAAAATGTGATATAAATTTGTAATAATTATGAAAATCATATTTTTATTCACTTGTTGTCCAAAATATTATTTACCAAAATATATACACATGAATAATATTTCCGTAATCTTTTGTGAGTTATATTCCTTTGTTCGGTTCTACCGGTATTTTGTGTATTCTTGGTATATTTATTCCTTGGAATTTTGGTAATATTTTGGATTGTAATTTCTTGGTATTTTGATGAGTTATATTATTTCAAGTCCTAAAATAATATAACTAATACACATAGTATACAAATAATCACACACATGGTTCCTTCTAAATATATATTTCCTAAATACATATTTAGTCATTTTTATTTATAAAAACCAACCTCCAATATTTATATTTTTGAACAAAAATTCTTTGGCAAACTTTATGTGAAAATCTATGGTTTGAACTACACTTGTAAATATTTGTTTAGAAATAATTTTCTAAGTGTTTACTTTTTAGAAAAATTTCGCCATAGTTTCCCCTAAAAGTGGGGGCTTCCATACCTTGAAGGTATATCATTTTCTTTTGTAAATCATCACAATAAATCCAGAATCAACAACAAACAATCTTTACTTACCAATTTTGGCAAAATCAAGCATAATCTACTACTTCATAAACTTGAATATTTATAAAAATTTGTAGTAACTTACTAGTGTTTTTAGTAAGTCTTGTTACCCTTTAAAGTGTGGTTGATCTTTTAAAAACATCATTTTTAAAGAATTTAGATCTTTACAACTTATGATCATATTTTCTAAAAATGCTTCTTCATGGATTTTTCTTGTTACATATAAGTTTCTACACTTGTTTAACCACCAAAAATAAGGTTTTTTTTTTTAAGAACCAAGATTAAGTAAAACTTGTATTTTTAACTTGGTTTCTTGAGAAATCATCCATGAAATTTTAGATCTACAAGTATTACAACTTACTTTGATTATTATTTTACAAGATAACAACATATCCTTTCAAGTTCATGTTTCTTATGAGGATGGTCTATGATCCTACAACATTTTCATCCTCTCATCTTGCTAGATTATGTTTTTAATCATGATCTAGCAAGATCATATGATGATCAACATCAAATACATGAATAAACAACAATCATCAAGCATAACAACACATAAACAACATAGTTTCTTCATGATTTATGCTTATGTTCAAGTTTTATTCTTGTGATTCTTCATGTTCTTCAAGTTAATCAACATGTATCATCTTTTAACCACTAAGATAAGGTGAGAAATGGAGTGTATGATGTTCTTACCACTAGCTCAAGGCTAGGGATGATCAAGAGAAGATAAGAGATGGATAAAAGCAAATGAAGGAGGTCCTTGAACTTCTACAAGCTCCTAGCTCCTTTGTATGTCTTCTAACACCTTTGGATGTGCTTGGAATTGGTTGTAGATGGTTGAAAGATGGTGATGGTGGTGGTGGTGAGTTCGGCCGAGAGCAAGGCAAGGAGAGGGAGAAAGAGTGTGTGTTTAAGTGTGTGTAAGAATGAGACTTAGAACACTTAGGTTATATTTATAATCCATTTTCTAGTTTTATCTCATGTATAATGTGCTCATTAAAGTGAAACATGATCTAATAATAAATTGAAAGAAAATCCCAAGTGGGTCCCTTGGTTGGGCCGTCCCATAGGTGGGGGGGGGGGTAGTAGGCTAGGTTAAAACTATCTAGTTAGTTATTAAGTTAAAATCCAAGTATTGGTTAGATACTTTAGTTACTAGATATTTATGTAGTGTTATGATGTTCGGGGACCATAACTAGCTTGGTAATATTAAAACAATGCTTCTGTTGGTGCATGCGTCTGTCGACTTCGTCTTGTATCGAGTCTAGGATTAGAATTGTTAGATTAGATCTTGTTATACGGGAGTAATGAGGTTTTAGAGTATGTTTAATGTAATTTAGCTTGAAAGTGGTGATTTACCTTGAAAATGTCACTTGACAGTTTCAAGCTAAATCAAGGTTTCTCTTGAAAGTGTCATGTGTCATTTCAAGCTAAATCAAGGTTTCCCTTGAAAGTGGCATTTCATTTCAAGCTAAATCAACACCACTATAAATAGCCTTCAAGCTAAATCATTTGTAACGATTTCAAATTCCATACCGAGGTGCTGCCGGTGTGAGGACTGATTGTAAACGATAGTATATCAATATAATCAGTGTTAAAGTGATACGCAAGCTGTTTCGCAATCGGTTTCTTAGTTTCCGCCTATGAAACTGATAAATCTCTTCTGAACGACTCGTTCGGGTCCGCAAACGATCCTACAAGTGGTATCAGAGCTCAGGAGGAAGAGATTTCGCCAAAACAGCTCGTTTTTTGTCACTTTTTCTGATTTTCTACACCTTTTTTCAAAATCGAACAAATTTTTACGGTTAAAATCGGTTCATATTCTCACATAATGTGCGTAAACATGTTTTAACAAACCCTTGAGAGTTTCAGATCTAAAATCGGCTTAAATCTTGTTCAATCGGACCAAAATCAGATCGTTATTTGCTGACATCATGTTGGATTTCGCTTGAAAAAAGTGAGGGTTTGAAGCGAAATCGAGGATTTCGCTTGAAAACAGCAGTTTGCTTGAAATATTTTGTGTGATTTCGCTTGAAACATGTATCGAATGTTGTGAAGGTGCATCGTGTTGTGTGTAACAAAAAACGAGGTTTCGTAAATTGAAATCTGATTGCATGTGACTTTGTAGTAATTCAAAGTAATTCAAGTTGCATATGCTAATTGTCAGTTCATAAGTTTCAAATTTCAATATCAGTTGTCGGCAACCATTGATTTTGCATGTAAAAAAATAATTGATTTCATCGATATGTGTTGAAGTTGTCATCAGTCCATGTGTTCACGTGAAATTGTAAACCTGGTGGTTTTGTTGGTCCAATGAGAAGTTAGTGATCTTAAAATTTTCGGCATATAATATTGTTCGGTCAAATCAGATTTATTGGCATTCAAAGGTGTCGAGTTAGTGGATTTTGACATCAAAATTGATTTTGTTTTGAATTGGAAATTTTGTCGGGATTGTTAGAAAAATGGCAATGATCTTTGATGAACAAGAAAACAATGATCTTAAAAGGATAAATGACTGGTATTGAGGATATTTCAGTAGTTCTTATCAGAATTTGTCCAAGAATGTTTGGGTTAACCGGTTCGATTGTTTTCTGTGTAAGAAAGATGAAAAATTAGATGATCTGGAGAAGCGATTTGATTGTTTGATTGACCATTTGAAAGAAAACAAGATAATGATATCAGAAGCTGAAATAATATCAAAGTTTGCTAATGGATTACCAGCTGAATGGGATGATTTTTTGGAAAATCTAAGAAAGAATTCTAGTTTTTCAAAATTATCTTTAAGTAAATTCATCAGTAAACTTACAACACATATGAATGATACTGAAGAGAAAAAGAGAGGGTTGTTGAATAGGATAGAAAATAATTTGAAAAAATTAAGTTTGGATGTGGTTGTAGAACTGAACAAAAGAGTCTGTGTGTGTCTTAGTGCAAAAGATGTTATGAAATATGATATGAAGAGGGGTTGTTATATTGATGAGAAAGCGAATCCTCTTGACTTCGTTAAAATTTTTTGTGCAGGAACATACAAGACGGAGACAGAACAAGTTCAAAAGAATGAAGAATCTGTGAAGATTGAATCCTCAAGTTTTGACTCAGGTTGCTCGAAATGTGATAAACTTGAGGCTGACAATGGCAAACTATTGAAGGATGTGGAAAAATTGACATTGGAAATCAAGAAGTTGAAAGATGAGAAGCAATTTGATGATAAACAAATTTTTGTTTTGCAGGAAAATTTTGAGAAGTTGAAATCTGAAAATGACAAACTGTTGAGTGGTTTGGACAGTTTGACATTAGAAAACAAAATTTTGAAAGAAAAAGAAAAAGATTTTGAAAATTAAAAATTAAAAATTGAAAAAGTTTTTCAAAGTCAAATAAAAATTTTAGAAGATGAGAGAGATATGTTTGGTAAAAACAATCTTGAAAAACAAATTGAAATCAATTCTCATCTTGAAAAGATTATTCGACTTGAAAAAGAGGCAGAATGTGCTCAAAAGAAAATCAATGAATGGGAAGAAAAGTTGAAGGTGTTTGTGAATACTTCAACTATTTCTTGTCCAAAACCTTTAAATTCAGTTCCAATAAGTGACAATGTCACAAACTTTGACAAAGTCAAAGTTGAAGATTGTGATGAGAAATCTGATGATAAAAATAAAAAATTCGAAAAACAAAAATTGTTTTTGAAATTAAAAGAAAAGTTTCAAGAAACTGTTCCACAATCAACTGAAAAGGAAGAATGCTCTAAGCAAAAACCTTTGAAGAAGAAAGTGGAACAAAAACAAAAAGATAAAATTTTGAAAAATGTTCAAAAAGATAATAAAAGCTCATCAAATCGATCATTCAATCGCAATGAAAAATTACAAAAATCGAAAAATGAAAACTCTAAAATTGTTGGCAATAAGTGGTGCAGGTCGGACCACAGTGCTCAAAAGTCAAATCCAGCAATCAAGAGGAGCAAGGAATATCACCAAGCCAAACAGTGCTTTGATTTGAGCATTTGGGCTGAATATGGTGATTGGTACGATAACAGAGTGTGTTACCGATGTGGTTATCAAGGACACATTGCTGTTAACTGCCAAAGTTGGAATTATGAGACGAGAAGATGCTTTAACTGCAATATCAAAGGTCACATTGCCAGAGATTGCCCAAGGAGATCAAATGAAAGATTGAGGGTTAATTCTCAGAAGATGGCAAAGAAATCAGTCAATGTCAAGCCCAAAGAACAGAAGGTTCAAGAACCTAAAGTTCAAGAAAAGAAAGTGAAGCTTTCTCAGGGGCAAAAAGACAGACTGAGGAAGAAGAGGAAGAAGGCCAGAGAGTATCTGGAGAATATTTTGTCCTCGGGTTCATCTGTTGGTAAAAATAAGAGTTCTGATGAATCGCTTTCCTCTACTGCAAAGTCAAGCAAGACGAGTTCATCAGATACAAATATGAGGATGAAACAAGATAAGAAAAAGAAGAAAATGGTCGGCGATGAATCTGACGTGTCAAAGTCAGACAAGCCACCTTCAGGCGATGAATCTGACATGTCGAAGTCAGACAAGCCATGTGCAGGCAATGATTCTGGTTCGTCAAAGCCAGAGGAGCCATTGGTTGAGGTAAAATTGGAGAATTCAGGTTTAACAATGGATGATGAAAATTTTCCACCATTGTTGAACGAGAATTCAAAAGCACCCAAGGACCGTCAGGCTTGGGTGAATCTGTTTAAATGAAAAACCTGACTTGCCGGAGATCCCAAGTTTGTAATCGTGGATCAGGAATCGGCATTTTTCTTAAAAATTGATTGTGTAATTGAATCTTAAAGTTTGTTAAATTTTACAGATTGTGAATTGCCGGAGCTTCCAGGTTGGTAAGTGAGAAGCAGGAATCGGCATTTTGATTGGTAAAATGGTTTGTGTAGATGTTTTATTCCTACATGTGATTATTTGTGTTGGATATACTTACAAGTGGTAAGAGGTTGATTCTAGCAAAGTGATTACTCAAGGTCATTAGGTTGAACTTGATGTAATCCTGATATATGTGATTGAATGAATAAGATGATGAACCCAACCCTACAAGTGGTTAAAACAAAACTTATTTTCCGGAAAAATCATTTTGGTTAAAACAAACTTAAGTGTTTTGAAATCATTATGAGAAAATAGTTTTGTGTAAGGGGGAGTTCTGATTGTTTATGCCTAGTGGATGGCGAATTGAGGTGATTTGATATCAGTTGTCACTTTCTGTATAGTTTGTTTTCAAATTTCCTAAAATGTGTTTGCATTTTAGGGGGAGTAGAAAATTTCAGAAAATCCAAAAACATTTGAAAATTTGAAAAAAGACAAAAACATGATAAAATTCAAAAATGAGTTTCGTTGTGAATAGAGGAAATGATAGTACATCAGTAGACTGTCACAACATGCTAAAGAAATGAAATGTTAAAATGTGATAAACAATCTCACTGCGGATATGCCAGTAGGTTTTTGTACATTTAGTAGATTGTGACGAGATATAAACCTAAATTTCAAACTTGCTTATATCGTGGGGAAACATCTCTCGGATATATGGGTAACCCCCGAAATCTCGTTTGAAAGGTCTCATAATCTGATATACTAGGTCTTTATACTCAATGATGTCTGGGGTATTATTCCGGGACTTCTGCTGAACGGTAGTTCTGACCTAGTCCTCGAATAATGCTTTCCGCAAATGCTTAAAACATAGCATCACCCTCAGCATATATGATAAGACAATAAAATTGCTTAGCAATGCTGTTGTAAAAAAGATCCTCTAAAGGGGACACACCCACAAGTTGAGTCATGCTCTCTCTGCTGAACGGTAGTTCTGACCTGAGCTCTCATGATTCTTCATAATTTATTAACCCCTACAGATATCATTTGTGTCATAATTACCTGTAAGACTGATTATTGGGATCTGGATACGGGAGTATATTCTGAGGTGGGACACGCGATTGAGTTTAAGTATCTAAGACATTAATATAGTATCTCGAAACAGTTGAACTTTGTGTGAAAATTTAAGTGGACAGGTATACTGACAATCTAGGTGAATTGTTTAAAACTTAAAATGCAATGAAGCTTAACGGTGTTGGTGATTTGTCTCAGAAACTGATATGATCCTCTTACACAAACTCACAAAAAATAGTGTCTGTAAATATTTCTTTACTGCATTTCTTTTCATTCAAAAATCCAAAAAGATTTTCAGTGTGTTTTAGCATAAATTTTGAAAAATTCAAAAAGATTTTTTGGCAACTGATGTTGGAAAGCTGATTTTCAAAGTTCCAAGTGCTAAACATGATGACATTGATGTAAGGGGGAGTGTGTCTTAATTGTCAAAATATGTTTTTAAAATCAACAAGTGGTTCATTATGTATTTGTGATCTGAGGGAGAGTGAGTGTTAGTGCATTCAAATTGTTAAATCTAGAAATTCATTTCTGGGTTAAGAATGTGCAGGAATAGTAAAGTTTCAATTCTGAATCTGAAGACAGAGTGCCAGGTTCCGATACCTGAGGAATGTGTGATTTCAACAAGCCAGACTGTTATCTCAGCATATCGAAAGGGGGAGTCTGAAGACATCCAAATAGATATTGTTCGTGAGGAGTTTATTAATGCTGAAGAGGAAAGAAAAAAGAGAAGATTTGAGGATGCTTTACAACGTCAGATACTTTAAAGAGTTCGAAAGGACTGATAAAGACTGGAGATGCGAAGGCTCGACACTTAAGACTCGTCAACATTCGAGGGGGAGTCTGTTGGTGCATGCGTCTGTCGACTTCGTCTTGTATCGAGTCTAGGATTAGAATTGTTAGATTAGATCTTGTTATACGAGAGTATATGAGGTTTTAGAGTATGTTTAATGTAATTTAGCTTGAAAGTGGTGATTTACCTTGAAAATGTCACTTGACAGTTTCAAGCTAAATCAAGGTTTCCCTTGAAAGTGTCATGTGTCATTTCAAGCTAAATCAAGGTTTCCCTTGAAAGTGGCATGTCATTTCAAGCTAAATCAACACCACTATAAATAGCCTTCAAGCTAAATCATTTGTAACGATTTCGAATTCCATACCGAGGTGCTGCCGGTGTGAGGACTGATTGTAAACGATAGTATATCAATATAATCAGTGTTAAAGTGATACGCAAGCTGTTTCGCAATCGGTTTCTTAGTTTCCGCCTCTGAAACTGATAAATCTCTTCTGAACGACTCGTTCGGGTCCGCAATCGATCCTACAGCTTCTAGTGAAAATTTGGTGTTTCGGGTACTGTCCGGTTGTTCGGTTGGTTACTGATTCGTTAAGGTGTTAAACTATGCAGTTTAGTGTGCTTTATGTACCCTTTTATGACAGTTTTGATTCCCGACACTTAGGAAAGCATTCAAGACCATTTAACCATATTTCTGCATGATATTAGAGGGTTTAAATGCTGATTTTGATGATTTTCTACAGAATTCTGTAGTTTATGTGAGTTTTAGGCACTTTCCGGCACTTAAAGTATCTCTAGGAAGGCAGTTTTATGATCCTTACTTTCTCAAACACTATACTAGTGTAATACTTAGTTTCTGGTCCATTCTAGGTCTCAATATTCTGTCTGTCTATGTACTGAACTCTGTCAGCATTTTCCTGATTTGTCTAATAACTGTGCTATCTGTATTTCATGCATCATTTGAGTCAATAAAGTTCTCATGCATTAATGATATGACATTAAGCAATATGTGATGAACATATATGTATATGGAAATAATCAGAAAGCAGTTCAAGTCATTAAGCACTAATCCTAGTTTAATAGTCGTACGGATACCTGGATTTTTGACAGTGTCACATAAATAAAGAGATGTTTTTATTAAATAAAATAGGGTTTATCCCTATGAAAAATGTGTGTACTTGAAACTTGGGAATTTCCCATGTGTTTAATATTATAAAAGTGTGGTATTTTACTCTGATAAAATATTTCCTAACTACGGTCCTGATGTAATTTCCGCTGCCAAAATGATAAACACCGATACCACTAAATCTGGTCTCGCGGCCGCCCGTTCCCGGGACAGATACGGGACGGGGGTAGCGACAGAAGGTGGTATCAGAGCTAAGCCACTGATTCAGCCACAGAAGTGTTCTGCTGATACCAAGATATTATTTAAAATGTTAGGAAATTAATTACGAAAATACGTGCATATCTGAATTTTATTATTGTATGTTATTTGAGTTTTTGTTAGTTTAGAGTATGAGCGACCAAGGACCTTCTGACGCCTATCGTCAGTTGTCCAGCTCACCTCAAAACGAAGGTACCTCTTCACAGCCTACCCTCTCAAGGTATTCTGCTGACAATGAAGATGGGATATTCATGTTCAAGGCTCAATCTGAAGAGCTATTTCCTCCTAAGAAGAGGGGATGGTTCAGCAGAGGTGCGCATGAACGTAGGAAGAGGATGAAAAAGTTACAACAACAGCGAGTTTTAGCAGCCGCTAAGATAGAAACAGATGCTTACACCCAAGATATGCTCAATAGGAGTCTAGCAAACTTTCATATTCTAGCAACCACAGCTGCAGACCCTAATTTAGAGTGACTCATAGCACCCCAACCATTACCCTTGTTTCCCACACAACCAATGGAGATTGAAGTTAACCCGGAAAACCAAATCCCAGCACCAGCTTTTGACCCAACTGAGATACCTAGAGTACCAGCACCCAATCCCTTAGACTCAGACTACGACCCGTGGTTTGACGACCATAGGGATTATCAGCAACGCTACCCAATATCAGAAGAACTCATGCCAAACTTAGCAGCTTACCCAGGTCTGGACCCTCTAGATCCCTATTATGATAATGATGAATACATTAGGGAAATCCTAGAAAATCCATATCCTCAGGAAGACCCAATGCCACAATACTCAGATCCCATACCAGCACCTGCACCCCTAATGAGCACAGAAAATGTGCAAGAACTCCGAACCTTTGGTGAGGAGATTTTAGAAGAGAGCGAAAGGATGAGGCAAATAGGGGAACGACTCGTCTGGAAGTACGACGAGCGTAATATGGATTTTTGGATGAACCCCTATCATTAGTAATAATAATATAATATAATAAATAAATATATATATATATATATATATATATATATATATAATATGTGTGTATGAAAAAAAATTATATGTTGTAGTATAGAGCACCTCGTGGTTAGTGATGCATACTAGTATTGTATTTTTATTCCAGTTGTACTTGTAATAATTATAGATGCATACTATAAAATAGAGTAAGTCGCAATGCTCGATGATTTTGATCAACATGCTTGCCGTGTGATTGTTTGTATTAGATATTGTCCTGTGATATTAATAATTGGTAATTGTTTAAAATCCAGACGGCCGACGCAGCAAATCCAGAAAACCAGAATAATGAAAATCAAAATGAATAATAGTGAAATTCGACACCTTGTAACTCAAGGAATTAGAGATGATATGCCAGCTATTATCCAAAATGTTAGGGATGCAGAAAATAATGATAAAAGTGGTAATGGAAGTAAACGAACCCATACAGAACCTAGTCACAGCGTGCACAATGGACCCATACTTCAAGTGCCCATTCCAAAAAGAAGAAGAACCATGTCTTATGGTTGTTCTTATAAGGAATTCTGGTCTTGTAAACCAATAGAATTCTCGGGCAATGAAGGGGTCATTGCAGCTCTACGCTGGATAGAAAAGACTGAGACAGTCTTAAAAATAAGCAAGTGCGCATAAGAATATAAGATAATGTTTGCTTCCAATTTGTTTAAGAATTCAGCACTAGAATGGTGGAACACTATCCTCCAGTCTAGGGGAAGTGACAGGATTTACAATATGGAATGGGAGGAATTTAAAAATATGGTAGAAAGGAAATTCTGCCCTCCCAATGAAAAAGAACAGATAGCAAACAAGTTCTTAAACCTTAGAATGACTGGAGTGGATAGTAAGGGGTACACTACTTTATTCTTTGAATATGCTAGAATAGTGCCAACCCTTGCATCACCCGAACCAGTATTAATCTCCCGCTACATCTGAGGATTAATCAGTGAGATAAGGCATGTAGTAAAGGCAGCTAGACCTCAAACTATAGAAGAAGCTGTAGAACTAGTAAACACCTTGACTGATGAATTAGTGTGTACACGAGAAGAAGACTAGAGAAGAAACCTAACTCAAAAGCTTACACAAGAATTCCGTTATGGAAATTCCAACCTTAGGAAAAATGTAGGTTCTACCTCTGCACCTTACTGTAAGGCTTGCAAGAAGAAGCATTCAGGAAGATGCTCCACTTACTACAATTTCTGCAAGATACCAGGACACAAGGAAGAAGATTGTAGGAAGAAACCTAATAATGGAATGTGCTTCAACTGTGGAGAAAAATGTCACATCAAGCCGAACTGTCCAAAACTAGCTCCAGCCCCGAACAACAAGACTACTAAAAATGCTAGGGCATTTGTTCTGACTGCAGAAGAAGCCAAGATGATTCCGGACGTAATCACCGGTACGTTTTTAGTTAATGATGTTTTTGCTAAAGTATTATTTGACTCTGGTGCAAACCAAAGTTTTATTAATACTTCATTTTGCAAACTTCTCAACCGACCATTAACTAAACTCCCACAAGAATGTCTCGTAGAAACAACCAACGGGGAAACCATTAAGATTTCTGAAATCTTGCAGGGAGCAAGAATACAATTTTTAAATCAAAAATTTATTGCAAACCTTTACCCAATGAATCTGGCAGGATTTGATGTCGTATTAGGAATGGATTGGTTAATAGCCAATAAAGCCAGTATTCTATGTGATCAAAAGTCAATCCCAGTAAATTCACCATGGGGTGAAAAGATCACAATTAAAGGAGATAAGCTCTCTAGATCCACAGAATTCATCTCTGTGATGAAAACAGCCAGTTATGTAAGAAAAGGATCATTAGTGTATTTGATTTCCATAATCATTAACACTAAAGGGAGAGAATTAAAAGATATTCCAGTAGTATCCCAGTTTCCAGACGTGTTTCTAGAAGAATTGCCAGGGTTACCGCCAGACAGAGAAGTTGAATTCAGAATCCACCTGCTACCAGGAACAGCACCAATTGCCAAAGCACTTTACCGTTTGGCACCCGTAGAAATGCAGGAACTGAAGAAATAGTTAGACGAATTGTTGGAGAAAGGATTCATACAGCCAAGCTCATCGCCATGGGGAGAGCCGATCTTATTCATCAAGAAGAAAGACGGGTCAATGCGTATGTGCATTGATTACCGTGAATTGAACAAAGTCATGATTAAAAATCGGTATCCATTACCGAGAATCGATGATTTGTTTGATCAGTTGCAAGGAGCTTAATTTTTCTCTAAGATCGATTTACGATCAGGATATCATCAATTAAAGGTACAGGAAGAGGACATTCCTAAGACCACTTTCAGAACAAGGTATGGCCATTATGAATTTACTGTCATGCTATTTGGTCAAACCAATGCCCCAGCTACATTTATGGACATGATGAACCGAATATGTAAACCATATTTGGATAAATTCATAATTGTCTTTATAGATGATATTCTTATTTATTCTAAGAGCAAAAAGGAACATGCAGCGCATCTGCATGCACTTCTAAGTTTATTAAGAGAAGAAAAGCTTTATGCAAAATTCTCAAAATGTGAATTTTGGTTAGAACAGGTACAGTTTCTTGGACATTGAGTCAATCATGAAGGAATTCATGTGGATCCCACAAAGATCGAGGCAATTACCAAATGGAAAATCCCTTAGTCACCAACCGAGGTTAGAAGTTTCTTAGGATTGGCCGGTTATTATAGAAGATTTATTCGAGATTTTTCTAGAATAGCCATTCCCTTAACTAAGCTAACCTGTAAATCTGTTAAGTTTGAATGGGGACCAAAACAAGAAGAAACCTTTAGAATTCTTAAGCAAAGATTAACCAACTCACCCATACTAGCGTTACCCGAAGGAACTGAAGACTTTATAGTCTGTTGTGACGCTTCTAAATTAGGTTATGGATGTGTATTGATGCAACATCAAAAGGTTATAGCCTATGCCTCTAGACAACTTAAGAATCATGAAGAGAATTATTCAACCCATGATTTAGAATTAGAAGCTATAATTTTTGCCCTTAAGATTTGGAGACATTACCTTTATGGTAGTAAGTTTACCATTTTCACTGATCATAAGAGTTTAAGGTATGTCTTCGAACAAAAGGAATTGAATATGAGACAAAGACGCTGGATGGAGATACTTAGTGATTATGATTATGATATCCAGTACCATGCAGGAAAGGCAAACGTAGTGGCTGATGCTTTAAGTCGAAAGTATCACGAAAAACCAAAAAGAGTGCGTTCTCTTAAGTTAAACCTGCAAGTAGATTTAAATGAACAAATTAGAAAAGCACAAGAATCAGTAATCAAGGATAATACTGAAAAGTTGAAAGGAATGATTAAGGAATTAGAACCAGGAACAGATGGAATTTGGAGATTCCATAAGAAAAGAATGTGGATACCTAAATTAGGAAACCTACGCCACTGTATATTAGAAGAAGCCCATAAATCTAAGTATACGATGCATCCTGGAAGTGATAAAATGTATCAATACTTAAGAAAGAATTTCTGGTGGATAGGAATGAAAAAGGATATAGCAGCATATGTTGCAAGGTGTCTAACTTGTTCACAAGTTAAAGCTGAACACCAGAAACCCTCAGGATTGTTGCAACAGTTAGAAATGTCCGTATGGAAATGGGAATTGATAACAATGGATTTTGTTACTAAATTACCCAAAACAAGAAAAGGTAATGATACAATCTGGGTGATTGTAGACAAGCTAACTAAGTCAGCTCATTTCCTACCAATGAAGGAAACTTTCAGTATGAAACAGTTAGCTAAATTATAGGTAAATGAAATAGTTTCATTACATGGAATTCCTTTATCAATTGTTTCTGATAGAGATAGCCGTTTTACCTCTCATTTTTGGACAAGTTTCCAAAAAGCAATGGGAACCAAGTTAAATCTAAGCACACCTTATCATCCTCAAACGGACGAACAAAGCGAAAGAACAATTCAGACAATGGAGGACATGCTTAGAGCTTGTGTAATTGATTTCGGAGGTAATTGGGACTAGCACTTACCATTGATAAAATTTTCTTATAATAACAGTTATCACACAAGTATCAATTCTGCACCATTCGAAGCACTTTACGGACGAAAGTGTCTAACGCCAGTCTGTTGGGCAGAAATTGGATAAAAACAACTATCCGGACCAGAGATATTGCAAGAAACAACCGACAAAATCATTCAAGTCAAGGAACGATTGAAAACAGCACGCGATCGACAGAAGAGTTATGCAGATAGCAGACGAAAGCCATTGGAATTTCAGGTAGGAGACAAAGTGTTATTGAAAGTCTCTCCTTGGAAAGGAGTGGTAAGATTTATCAAAAGAGGAAAGCTAAGCCCCAGGTATGTTGGACCTTTTGAGATTATTAAAAGAATAGGACCTGTAGCTTATCAGCTACAACTACCAGAGGAAATGGCAGGAATACATGATGTATTTCATGTATCTAATCTCAAGAAATGCTTAGCTGATGAATCACTGGTAGTACCTGTTAGGGGAAGATTTTCCAAACATCAGTGATCCTCAATTACTGTCGGGCTTAGGGATCCTCAATTCTATTTGAATTAGTGATCCTCAGAGAGCATTGTAGGATCAGGATCTAGGATCATCATAGTGATCCTTACACTAACGATTGTCTGCTTTGAATATGATGTTGTTTTGCAGGAGTACGTGCTTGGACTTGGTCTTTGCGATATTCCTGGAGCATATTCCCTTTTTATTCCGCACGTGCTTGACTAATATGGACGTTATGGAGTTCGTGGAAGACTTGCATGAAATGCGGATAGTTAGTTAGCTTAGATATTTTCTAAATTTATTAGGGGATATCGAGCTAAATTAGAACACTTGGCTATTTTTGGCTAAACACACACACTCGTAACTGCTCTCACCATCTCTCGACAGTTTGCTCGGCGAATACACACTTTTTTGCACATTACACTCTAGTGATCCTTGTAACAAGCTCGCTATCATCCAAAGTTGTAATACATTTTCTGTTTAATTTGAGTCAGTGATCGGTAGTTTCCATCACCCGAGGTTTTTTATGCCGGAGATCAACTCTTGATCAAGGGCTTTTTCCTTGTATAAATCATTGTGCCACTTGTTCATTACATTTCTGAGTGATCCTTAATATTGTTCATTGATTCAAGCATCACACCTCACAACAGAAAGTTTGGTTGCATTATCTTGGCTTGATTTTTGACCAAAACAGTTTGGCGCCCACCGTGGGGCAATTGGTGCTTCGTTCTTGAGAAATTATTGTTCTTGTAATCATTTCGGTTCGTTACAACCAAGCAGATGGCTTCCTCAGCAAAGAACACATCAAGCTCTATGCCGGTAATCAGTTCTTCACAGGGCGTTCCTCCTTTGCCTCCACCACCTTCTGGATCCCAGAAGAATGCTGAAAATGCTGCGAAGAGACAAACCCCCATTTTCCCAAAACCACCAACTTCTTCTGTTTCCTCTAATCCTACTACTAATGATCTTTTTTACTCTGATTTTGCAGATGAGAGATCGCATGCAAGAGCAGGACAAAACAAATGAACGGATCCTCCAAGAGATTGGTGATATCAAGAAACAGAAGAAATCAGTGGAGGATCACTCTCCTCTGATACCAAGGTCATTGAATTTTGACACTCCGGTTGTAACTACCCTACAATCGGCAGTTCCGGGCATCCAGTATCAAAGTGGTCCATCAGAAAGGCGTTATGGAACAGCAAATATGAGTCAAGCATTTGGCTCTCACTTCCAGCCTCAGGGATCCTTCGTCAGCTCAGGAGGATATTTGGGAATGCACACAATTCAAGGATCCTCCCAGGTTCAAGGATCCTCCCAGGTCCAAGGATCCTCCCAGGTCCAAGGATCCTCCCAGGTTCAAGGATCCTCTCAGGTACAAGGATCCTATATGGTTCCAGGATCCTTTTAGGTTCAAGGATCCTCTCAGCTTCAAGGATCCAACATCTTTCAGGATCAAGGATTCTTAAGAAGTATGCAGCCTCCAAGCTCGGATGTTCATCAAGGAGACTTCATACCAATGCAGACCATTGCTTCCTCTGGTCCTTCAATCATACCAGAACCCCGTCAATATGGATTCACATCGGCAATTCCAAACTTGAATTCCGTGGGAGGTAACATTTTTAATAATTCATATAACACTAACCATGGCTCTATGCAGGATACAGGTATCAATCAGGCTATGGCTAGAGAGTTACAGAAGCTTAAGGATATGATATCCAGCGTACCAGGAGTGGTTAAACCCATTCCTGAAATTGCAGATGGTAGCCACTGGATATCTCGCTTTGCACCACCTATTTGTGATGCTGAGATACCCAAGAGGTTCCAAATACCAACCATGAAGCTATATGATGGTTCAACGGATCCAGAGGAACATGTAGCTCAATACAGGGAGAGGATGGAGATCAATCCAATTCCTGAGAGGTTAAAAGAAGCATGTCTATGCAAGGGGTTTGGATCCACACTCACAGGATCTGCTCTTAAATGGCTGCTAAGTCTTCCCCCTTACTCTATTACTTCGTTTGCTAATCTAGTTAATCTATTTAATAGTCAATTCTCTTGTAGTAAAAATTTGAACGATTAACTAGTGATCTATATAGGGTAACACAAGGTCAAAATGAATCACTTAGAGATTACAACACTAAATTTAGTAAAGAATCCTTAGATATCCCTAACCTGGATATAGCTACGGCTGTAGAAGCCTTTAAAATGGGTTTGCTTAGGGATTCATTATTCTATGATGATCTTGTTATGACCCCATGCAGGAATCTTGATGAACCAGGGCACTTAGGTTCATCCGCCTAGAGGATGACAAAAGGATCCAGGAGAGATTGACAGGATCCTCAAAACAGGAGAATCAAGGATCCTACTTTAAGAATAACAAGTTCAAGTCCTACAACAAGTCTGACAACCAGAATGTGCATGCAGTAGAGCAAGAAGAGGATGATGAGGATTATCCTCCAATTTCTGAATACTGTTTTTCTGTTGATAACAATGAGCTAATTCTTGCAATGCATAATCTAGGTGAGAAAGCTAGGTGGCCAAGAAAAAGTGATAAACCAGCCGCTACAAAAGACAAATCCGGGTGTGCATATCACGAGGATTTCGGGCATCTCACTGAAGAGTGTATTGCACTTAGAAAGGAAATTGGTTACTTGTTAAGCAAGGGGCATTTGAAGGAGCTTTTGGGACGAAAGAAGTCAAGGATCCAGGATCCTGAAAGGATCCCGGAAAAGGCTCCTGCTCCTCCAGCAGATGCACAAGTTATAAACTTCATATCCGGTGGATCAGACATTTGTGGTACTTCCTTTTCAGCAGCCAAAAGACATGCGAAGGAAACCAAGATGGATAATGGAGACAGACCCATCCGGACCTCCACTGTCACCCAGGATAAGATCATAACTTTTGATGAGGATGATCGTCTTGATGTTCAGGATCCTCATCATGATGGTCTTGTTATCACCCTGTTTATTTCTAATCATTTTGTTCGCAGGATCCTTATAGATGGAGGAAGCTCAGTGAATATCATTCAGCTTGATGTCCTCAAGAAGATGAACATTCCTGAATCAGACATTGTCCCAAGATCCTCAGTACTTGTGGGATTTAGCGAGGAAACCAAAAACACATTGGGGGACATCAAACTCCCTATCTATATTAAAGGACTCCATTCTTATAAAAAATTTTGTGTTATTGATTGCTTATCTTGTTGTAATGTTATCCTTGGCAGGCCATGGATACATGACATGAAGGCAGTCCCATCTACTTATCATCAATGTGTAAAGCTTTCTAGTCCATGGGGAGTGGTGAAAATTGAGAGTGATCAACAAGAAGCTAAGAATTGCTATACCTCATCAATGAAGCCAGCCTCAAGACCAAGGGAGCAATAGCAATTAAAGTATCCTTCAAGAGATGTCTTGGAGGCAAGAGAGCAGGATGTAAAAGAAATCCTCATGGATCCTCGTGATCCTGAATCCAAGATCTTCATAGGATCAGGGATCCTTAGCGACATTGAACAGGATCTAGTATCCTTCCTTAAAAGAAGGAAAACTACCTTTGCCTGGAAGCATGAAGACATGACAGGTATATCTAAAGATATAATTACTCATAAACTCGGCATTGACAGGTCATTCAAGCCAATTCACCAAAAGAGAAGGAAGTTTGCACCTGAAAGGAATGCTATTATCCAGGAAGAGGTAGATAAACTACTTTGGGCAGGTATGATAAGAGAGGTCAAGTATCCAAGATGGTTAGCCAATGTGGTTGTTGTTCAAAAGAAAAATGGAAAGTGGAGGGTATGTGTCGATTTTACTGATTTAAACAAGGCATGTCCCAAGGATCCTTTCCCATTACCCCACATTGACTCCATGGTGGATGCTATCGCGGGTCATGAGTTGTTGACTTTTATGGATGCTTCATCTGGATTTCAGCAAATTCAGATGGAACCATCTGATCAAGAGGATACAACCTTTATGACCCCAACTGGTATATATTGTTATATTGCTATGCCATTTGGACTAAGGAATGCAGGTGCTACTTATCAAAGGCTAGTCAATATGATGTTCAAGGAACAAATTGGACACACTATGGAAGTCTATATAGATGACATGGTGGTTAATTCCAAGAAAGCTGAGGTTCACCTTAAAGAATTGGAGGAAGCATTCAATATCCTTGATAAATTTAATATGAAACTAAATCCTTCCAAGTGTCACTTTGGTGTTAAAGCAGGTAAATTCCTAGGCTATATGGTGACAAAAAGAGGCATTGAAGCAAGTCCAGAGCAAATTAAGGCTATTGTGAATATCAAATCTCCTGCCAATGCCAAGGATGTGCAAAGATTGACAGGCAGGATCGCAGCCTTGAACAGGTTCATATCGAAATCCTCAGAAAAGTGCAAGGAATTCTATGACATCCTGAGGAAGAAAAAGAAATTTGAATGGACTGAGAAGCACGAAAGTGCCCTCAAAGCTCTTAAGGATTACCTATCCTCAGCCCCCGCCTTGATGAAACCAGAAAAGGGGGATATATTATCCTTATACCTAGCAGTATCCTCAAAAGCAGTAAGTGCGGTCCTTGTAAAGGATCACCAAGGTACACAACATCCTGTTTATTATGTAAGTAAGAGTTTACTTGATGCTGAATCCAGGTATTCACACTTAGAGAAACTTATCCTTGCATTAATTATGGCATCTACTAAATTAAGACATTATTTTGAGATTCATGCCATTATTGTTAAGACTAATTTTCCAATTAAGAATGTTCTCAGGAAACCTGAAATGTCAGGAAGGATGGCTAAGTGGGCAGTGAAGCTTAGTGCATATGATATAAGATATAAACCAAGGACTGCCATCAAATCCCAAGCCTTAGCTGACTTTGTGGCAGATTTTAGTAGTGACTTACAAAAGGAAGCTGAGTTAGAAGTCCAACAGCAGGAGGAAACTAAGGATCCTTGGATACTCTTCACTGATGGTGCTTCTAATGTCAAAGGAACAGGACTTGGAATACTACTAAAATCACCACAGGGGGACATAATACCCCACTCCATAGCTTGTGAATTTCAAACTACTAATAATGAGGCTGAATATGAAGCCTTGATAGCTGGTTTGCAAATTGCTAAGCATATGAGGATCAGGTATCTTGAGGTACATGTAGATTCATTATTAATCACTAATCACTTTAATGGATCCTATGCTGTTAAAGGTGAAAAGCTAATCAAATATTTAGAGATAGTCAAAGAATTGGCACTCTCTTTTGTTTCCTTTAGTTTGACACAGGTACCAAGGGAAGAGAATACAGAGGCTGATGCTTTAGCCAATCTAGGATCATCCTTGAAGATCCCGGAGGATATCAGGATCCCTATTATCCACATCCTGACCCCTGCTATCGAGGATCACGTAGCCATGGAGATAGGAGAGGATTCTGCAATCATCCCTAGTGATGATACTCAATCTCATTCAGGATCATGGATCCTTCCAATCATGAGATACATACAACATGGAGAGATTCCTACAGGAGAAAACCCTAGGGCTTTCAAAATCAAGGTGTCACACCCCCAAAATCCACCTGCGGAGTACCACCGCTTGGAGGCGTGACTGACCAGGATCCAGCCACCAATCATATTGAACAAGCATATAAGTAGTTATAAAAATCCAACCAATACAATTGGTGTTCAAACAAAACATAGTTAAGTTGCAAGCGGAAGCATAAGTCTTAAAACAAAATATAAGTTTAATTGTTCCAAAGTTTAACGTGGCACACAGCCGTCCATGTCCCACAACGATCCTCCTCCATGCAAGCTCCAGTTGAGAACCTAAGGACCTGCAAAGCATGTAGTAACGAGTCAACAACTAGTTGAGTGAGTTCACGGTTGGGTGTTCGTTTTAAGTTGTTTCGAAAACAGTTTCCTTTAGCTGGCATCCTGCCGTGGGGGTTACCCCATAGTTAAAAACGTGACTTGTTCATCCCCGGTTACTCTGGCTATCCAGCCGTGGGGGCTACCCCGCGTTAGTTATCTGGCATTTCGGCCGTGGGGGCTACCCCATGTATCTACTAGACTCGTTACCATATCGACTGCTGACTGTAGTCATGTTTATGTGCCCTGAACTGTCAATGTCTATCATCATTGACGTGCCAGTAGTCCATTAGTTCACGCCCGTCCTCTGCGGCACGGTGTGAGGTTTGTCAAACCTAAATAGCGCTATCTAACTAATGACCCGCTCGCCATTGGCCCGACGATTAAGTCGATATAAAAATGAGGGACTTCGTGATAGAGTTTTGGTCTAGTACGAGTTATCTGTCCGTGAGGACGAGGAATTACATTCCTGAACCTTTGCTGTCCTACCCAAGGAGGACGAGGAACCCAGTTCCTTAACCCCAATTCCCGGCCCCTGGGAATCCCATGCTTTGTAGAGGGTGTGAACTCACCTTGGTTTGCTCGGTAGAAAACACAGAAAAGTCAAACAAGCAACGTTGAGGCTACTCACGTCCTATCATAGTTGTATCATACAATCAGGTTCGTATTCAAGTAGTGCACGTATGGCATACACGTTTAATCATGGCAGTTAGCAAGTAATGCATACGAGTTGAACGAACAGTAACATGCCCAGAATTAAACAAAGTCCAAGGTCCGGCCCAAACACTAAGCCCATAATTAAACAAGTCCAACAGTGTGTATCCGCGTATTGTTTCGAGTCGCAACTAGGCGTTTGCGACTCGCAACCTGAGTCGCAACTACGGTCTCGGTTCATGCTGTTTTGGTTACGAGTCGCAACTGGACTCGCAACCGGTGTTTCGAGTCAAACGGTTTATGTGCTGACCACTTGTGGTTTCGAGTCGTAACCAGGTGTTTGCGAGTCGCAATCTGTGTCGCAACCGGGAGATTTCGACTCATCGTGCATGGTTTCGAGTCGCAACTGATGGTTTCGAGTGGACATAAGCTGATTCGGAACAGTGTACTATCCAATGAGAATTTGATTTCATGAAACAGTCTGTACCACTCTCATAAACATGTTTATTTGTCTAGCAATTTCCTAAGATGGATCAAACAATCAGATTTCAAATATTCAACTATGTTCTTATGATATTCAACAAGTTCTTCATGTGTTCATCATGTTCTTCACATATTAAAGTCATGTTCATATCACATTCCAAACACACTCAACACATATTCAAATATTCATATTCAACATGTGTTCATAGCTCTTGTATTTTCGGTCAAGCACCATAATACCTAGACTAGATACCAAGATCATTAAGCAAGACATTTACCATTCAACATTCAATCATAGTCAAGCATACATTATTCACTCCAACATAACCAATACATTAACCTATCATCTTTAACCGAATATAAACATACTACATGAAACATTTATGAACCGATTTCTTGAACACTAACTTAACATCAATGTGTACTATCAAAACATGCTCAACCGATTATCACCAACACACACACAACCGAGAATATGATAAAGCCGTAATCATGCATTTTCCACTTATTAATGTATGAAGACAAGCATTCAAACATCAAGCACACATAATCCTTAACACATAGTAAAGCACTAACCGATTGATGGGTTTCAAAGGTGAGTATAGAGCTTCCAAATGTGTGTGTGTGTGAGCCGATCCGAGAGCTCCTAGTGTCACCGATATGATCCGAGAATGAAGGAGAGTAGTGTTGTGGTTTAGGGTTTTAGTGTGAGAGAGTGGAGAGTGTGTGTTGGAGGGTATGTGTGTTGTCCAAAATGAAAAGTATGGCTAACATGAGGATTATATACTAGTCCTAAGTAGTGCACCCTAATGGACTCGGATGAGGTGCACGGCCCAACCGGCCCATATGTCACACTAGTTCACTCGAGACCACATGGTCTCGAGTCGGGTTCATGGCTTTCGGCTCATATACATACTCGAATACATACACACAAGCATACATGTAACCTAACACAAAATCATATAAAGGTTCACTTATCATTCATTAAATCATCAAATTAGTTAGTCATTTAGTGTTCAAACGTACAACGAAAGGTTCTAAATTTCGAGTTGTCACACAAGGTATCTCAATTTACAATATTGAATAATATGTTATATAAACGATCTCTTGCAGGACCATATCTAAGATGCATTGAGGATCCTGAAATCCAAGAAGTCCTAAAGGATTTCCGTGAAGGAGATTGTGGAAACCACACTGGGGGCAGGGCATTATTCTCAAGGATCCTGAGGACAGGATACTATTGGCCTACTATGAAGAAGGATGCTGTGGAATACGCCAAGAAGTGTGATCCTTGTCAAAGACATAGTAATATCCTTCACCAACCAGCAGAACTTTTGCATCCTATATCCTCTTCTTGGTCATTTATGAGATGGGGAATGGATATAGTTGGTAAGCTTCCTAAGGCACCTGGTGGAAAAGTATTCATGCTTGCTATGACTGACTACTTCTCCAAGTGGATAGAGGTTGAAGCCTTTGCTCAAGTCAGAGAAAAAGAAGTGATATCCTTTATTAAGAGAAACATTATTACTAGATTTGGTATCCCTTCTGAAATTGTTTGTGATAATGGATCCCAGTTTATTGGGAATAGAACCACTAACTTTTGTGACAGCTGGGGGATTAAGATGATAACATCAACACCAGTCCACCCACAAGCTAATGGTCAGGCAGAATCATCCAACAAGATCATCATCAATAATTTAAAGAAAAAGCTTGGATCCAAGAAAGGAAAATGGGCAGAAGAACTACCTTATGTACTATGGGCTGATAGGACAACTCCCAAGAATGCCACTGGCCAAACTCCATTTTCTTTGGTATTTGGGGCAGAATCAGTGATCCCTACAGAGATGGTGGTTCCTACTGCAAGAACAAGCATTCGTGATCCTGAAGAAAATGCTGAAAACTTGGTTCAAGATTTGGATACTATAGAAGAACTCAGGGATTTGGCAAGGATAAGGATGACCAGTTATCAACAAAGGATGGCTGGAGCCTACAACAAGAATGTCAGGATCAGGAAATTCCAAGTTGGTGATATGGTGTTAAGGAAAGCATTTCAGAATACCACCAATCCTGCTGATGGAAAGTTGGCACCAAAATGGGAAGGCCCTTACTTGATCGAAGCTAAGGCAGGAAAGGGGGCATATCGATTGCTAACAATGGAAGGTGATTTGCTACCTAGAGCTTGGAATGCTGTCCACTTGAAGAAATACTTCATGTAATAAGGATTCATGATCCTTACCTGACAAGTATCCTTGAAGGATCCTTACAGGACAGATGATCCTCATTTTGGTAATATTCTAATCTCAAACTATTTCATTCTTTAATTATCTTATATAAGAATAAGGATCCTGCATCCTTTATCCTTCTTTCACTCGAATCTGAGTTTTGCAGAAGGTTTAGGTATCCTTAACAAAGGACTGAGTATCCACAGAAGTATCCAGTTATTTGGGCTTGACCCCAGTTATTTGGGCTTGACCCCAGTTTGGGCCTGTCCCCAGTTTCGCCAGTAGCGCACGATGATCCTGGTACAGTTCATGGCAATGGGACCAGTACTCGCTTTAGGGGCTGACAATTTCATTGTACTGGCTGTATTCAGGATCCTACGTATAATGGTAGATGTACCATACATCCGTTCCTAAGGTTTCTAACGTTTTCACGTTAGCTAAGGTTTTGGCATTTTCATGTCACTAAGTTTGGATAGTCGCCAGTGAGGGCCATACTCCAGTTTACACATGATCTTTTGGGCTTGTCCCCAGTTATCCTTTGGGCTTGTCCCCAGTTACTAACTTTTATCTTATATTGGCTTAGTCCCAAGTTGTATCCTATTTCAGGTTTTTGAAGCTAAACGACCAAGGATCCTTGATCATTACCCTCTACTAAGGTTTGTCTTTTGATTATCCTAATTATAAGTGTTAAAGGTTAGGATCCTAACTTGGATTCTCAGGTATGATCCTTAATTATTTTGATTTTATTCATTCATCTGAGTGACCCTTATCCTTTGACAACTGAACTTATGATCTTTAAACTACACTACTTTTCAGAATTTGTTAACTATAGGATATGTGATTCTCGATCCTATCCTAAACTTTTTGAGAATATTTATTAAATTTTTTCTTCTTTACTTAATAAATTCAGACAAAATATATATCACAACAATTGAAAAGTAAAGTATTCACAAGGATAACAACATGGGAAATAGCCAAAAAGTTAAGGTTTTGTTTATTCACAAAACGTTAAACCCTTCAAGGTTGTCAAAATTGTCAACCCACATTTCTACCAGCAAAACGTGGCCCGTCCACATGGGTTGGCAAAGGGTGTCCATTGTTAACGGGTCTTAAGAGTGCAAGAATTAAAAGATGGCAGGATAACAAGTGGCTTCATCCCCCAAACAGAGGATCCATCCACCACCCATTATCCTACCTATTGTCTAAGGATCCATGATCCATAACCCTAGAAACTATTGTTCAAATACAACCCAAGATTGTTTCAAAACACCATAACCAAAAAATAACTATCAAATCCTAAAAAATGGGCTCCGGCCACGTCTAGAAATATCCATCATCGCCCATTTCAGCAGCTTACACCTTTGCTGCATCACCATCACCTTCACCAGCTCCTCCAGCTTCGGCATCACCCGCATGATCCTTAACCCCACTGCTGCCAGCCTCGATTGCTAAGACCTCACCAGCCTCTTCTTCGTCATCCAGCTCAGCCAACCTAGCCTTCCAACCCTCTATGTCCCAGTTGCTCTTGTCAAAGTTAGGATCCTGAGCTTCTTGGGCCATTTGCAACTTGGTTTTGTGCATAGCAATGGCAGCGGAGACTTTAGCATCATTGGTGATTTCATTCTTCTCCTGATCAGCAGTGATATGAGCCAGGACAAGTTCCCTCTTCACCAGATTGACATCGTTTTCGAGAGAGGCAATCTTCTGATCCTTGGCCAGCATGATCTTTTGGAGGTCCAAACACTTTAGCTCAACCTCTTCAATACTCCCTACGTAATCCTAGATTTCAGCAAATTTCTGCAAAAGAAAGGATACAATTCAAGATCCCTTACCCTCAGTGTGGAAGGATCATGTACAAGAATCACATTTAAGGATCAGTTATTCTCACCTCCGCAACGTATTCTTCGAACTGATGCTGGATCAGAGGCAGACCTTCAAGGGTATCAGCAGTCTTCCTTTTCTTTCCACCCTTTCCCTTAGAGGTGGTTGCCTTGGGGATCGTGACGGATGGACTAGCAGCAGGCTTCTTCTTTGCGAACCGGACAGCGTCGAGGTCAGTGACACTGAAACGAGTAGCAGACTTCGATGATTTTCCAGCACCTACACATCCAAAACAGATAAGTATTCTTGTTCTATTTATGTTTTAACATTTAATTACATACAAACATGGATACTTACTTGACATAGTGACTAAGCCTGAGGATACTTCCTGGGAATCCTTGGTGTTTGCTACAGTAAATGATCTTATTTCAGGATCAAGACTCCGAAAAGCGTCAAGCCTTTCCTTCGTTGTAGGTGATGTGATGATGTGTGAAACAGTAATAGCTGCAAAATAGAAACAAAAGGATGTCAGTGATCCTCAGCGGAAACAGGTTATCCTGTGATCCTTCTAAGGATCCTCTATCCTACCATGAGTAACCCATTTTCTTGGAAGATCCTTCCCATCAGGGATGGAATCCCTTCTGACAAAGAAGAATCACCTTTTCCAGTTGGTGTCATTCTTAGTGGTTTTGAAGATGGGGTGTTCTTCACCGGGTTTGTGTTTGAATAGATATCGATGAGATCCATGGCTCACAAGGTCGTACATTTCTGCTAACTCCGACATTCCCAGATCAATACCTTCATGCTCAATGATTCTTTCAAGGGTATACAAGACCCTCCACATCATTGGCATCGCTTGGATGTAGGAGATGCCGGTGAGAGAGAAGAAAGATTGGGTGAAGTCAGGAAAAGGATACGAGTATCCTATTGTAAATGGGGTGACCGGAAAAGCTACCTAGGTTTCAGAAACAAAGTCTCTTAGGATGGTGGGATCAAAAGCTTTAAAAACGGTGTTCGCCGGAAAACAATGGCGAATCCTATCTATCTGCGGATCAGTAAAGCAGCATCGCTCCTTCGCAGAGCCTTCAATGATCCCTTGGCTCTTTAAAGGACTATCCTTTTTGTGATCCTTAGCCGGTGAGGATCTTAGCATCATCTTGGTCATAATGAGGGTGAAGAAGAAGAAACAGAATGAGAATATGAAGAGAGAAAGGAAAGAGAAGTACCTGATCAGATCTTCGAATGAGGATTTAAAGGATGAAACGCACGAATTTAAATGCTTCCTAACCCTTATCTCTAACTTCAATTTATAATCATGATTTTGCAGGATAGTCACTTCAATGACGTCAGATTGGCAACGGCTAGTCAGGATGCAACGGCTATATATCCGTTGGTTTGTTACGGATAAGAACGAGAAAATATAACTCGTTTATTTACACTTTACTCCTTATATTTTGGGGGCAATTGTTAGGGGAAGATTTTCTAAAGATCAGTGATCCTCAATTACTATCGGGCTTAGGGATCCTCAATTCTGTTTGAATTAGTGATCCTCAGAGAGCATTGTAGGATCAGGATCTAGGATCATCATAGTGATCCTTACACTAACGATTGTCTGCTTTGAATATGATGTTCTTTTGCAGGAGTACGTGCTTGGACTTGGTCTTTGCGATATTCCTGGAGCATATTCCCTTTTTATTCCGCACGTGCTTGACTAATATGGACGTTATGGAGTTCGTGGAAGACTTGCATGAAATGCGGATAGTTAGTTAGCTTAGATATTTTCTAAATTTATAAGGGGATAGCGAGCTAAATTAGAACACTTGGCTATTTTTGGCTAAACACACACACTCGTAACTGCTCTCACCAGCTCTCGACAGTTTGCTCGGCGAATACACACTTTTTTGCACATTACACTCTAGTGATCCTTGTAACAAGCTCGCTATCATCCAAAGTTGTAATACATTTTCTGTTTAATTTGAGTCGGTGATCGGTAGTTTCCATCACCCGAGGTTTTTTATGCCGGAGATCAACTCTTGATCAAGGGCTTTTTCTTCGTATAAATCATTGTGTCACTTGTTCATTACATTTCTGAGTGATCCTTAATATTGTTCATTGATTCAAGCATCACACCTCACAACAGAAAGTTTGGTTGCATTATCTTGGCTTGATTTTTGACCAAAACAGTACCTCTTAAGGATATAGAGGTAAATGAGCAGTTAAAATTTGTGGAAAGACCTCTACAAATTGAAGACAGGAAAGTCAAGAACCTCAAGCATAAGAGATTAGTTCTGGTTAAAGTGAAATGGGATTCCAAGAGAGGACCATAGTACACTTGGGAGCTTGAATCAGAGATGCAAAGGAAATATCCACACTTGTTCCAGTAGACCTCGAGGACGAGTTCTAAAACAAGGTGGGGAGGATATAACAACCCTCCAAAATAATTTTCGACACCCTAATATATTTAAAAATACCCCTATATGTCTTAAAATATACCCCGCATACGAAAACAGGCCCTAAATACCTTTAATTTTACAAAAAATTAAATAAAAACGAAATTAAATGGGTCGTCACGGGGCGCGACAGATCCCTTGAAGACCGTCGTGGGCCGCGAGCGAGTGGACAAGAGGCAAAGCCCGGTGCCGCCACATGTCGAGTGCGTGTCGAAGCTAGTGGCCGATTCAGCCAAGCTAGGGCCTACCCTAGCTGGCGTCGCGGGCTGTGAAGCCCTTCGAGATTTCCGTCGCGGGGAGTGACGAGGTCAACGAACAGCCCTGTAAATTCCCTTGATCGGCCTTCAGTCCAACTCGCTCAACTTTTCTAATTCTCTCTCAATTTCTACGTAGTATACACTATACTCGGGTATAATACCCCCCTAAATAACGAAGTTCTGCCTCGTTGTAAGTATCATAACCCCCGGTTACGTATTAGATACGCTGCCCGATTGATCCAGGGTTCCGTAACGGCTGTCGAGGTTCTGCCCGACGTAGTCGTTGGAATGCCGTCTCGGGGAGGGTATTACTAATGTAAATATTGGGTTATTATACTAACGCGTGTGTATTTGTGTAATTAATAGATAATCACCAGGAAATCTTAAAGGAAAACCCTAAGACAACAATGTGAGTAATCTCCTTTTTGTAAACTGTTTTTACAAAACCTTAAATAATTTACAATGTAATTAGCAGTGATTGAGTCTTTGTAGTTCTTCAATTACTGCCGGTATGTTGGGGTTTTGTATACAAAATGTGTAACACGTTACCATTGGACAAAGTGTTAGCCAATGTGTAATATGAGCCACCAGTCAGGACTGACAGTAATGAATGAGTAATTGTGTAGAAATAAACATTGTAATCGCTCTCAATACTGTTAAAGGATTAAACTCTTCTTGATTAAACTGGGATTCACTCACCAGTATTTCCCACTGACAGAATGTTTTTAAACGCGTTTCAGGTAACAAAATGTGAAAGCCAAATAGAAGCCAGCTGGACAGCACTGAAGGCTTGGAAAAGTGGCTATAAAAGTTACCTAAATAAAGAGATGTTTTTATTAAATAAAATAGGGTTTATCCCTATGAAAAATGTGTGTACTTGAAACTTGGGAATTTCCCATGTGTTTAATATTATAAAAGTGTGGTATTTTACTCTGATAAAATATTTCCTAACTACGGTCCTGATGTAATTTCCGCTGCCAAAATGATAAACACCGATACCACTAAATCTGGTCTCGCGGCCGCCCGTTCCCGGGACAGATAGGGGACGGCGGTTGCAATAACATGCCACATATCTCTTAAATAATTTGCCAACGAAAGTTCTTAACAACTCCACTCCCACTCTTCATCTCTATCAATGCCTTCCCACCTATGATCATCTCCGAGTCTTCGATTGTCTCTGTTATCCATTACTCCCTTCTTCCACAATCCACAAACTTTCCGACCGCTCGACACCTTGTGTCTTTCATGGTTACCCTAAGAACCATAGGGGATACAAATGTTATAACTTGAGAACAGGTCAAATCATATTGTCCTGTGATGTCATCTTCGATGAACATATCTTTCCTTTCGCTAAATCTAATCCCGTTTCTCAAACTTATGATTTCCTTACTAATGATCCCAGCGCATACATTTGGCTTTCACCTGATGAACCCCCTTCTGCCACCATACAAACCACATCTTCTGACCAATCTCCCACTTCACCCTCTGGTCATACTTCTAATCCTAATATTCCATCTAACTCTACTGCTCCTCACTCCCCTTCTACCACTTCTCCACCTTCCAGTGTCTATCCCCTATCACCACCGACACCACCCTCCCAATCGATCCCACCTTCACTACCAACATCCCCCCTAACCGAACCCACCTTCCACCCAGTCATCACATTCCCAACCGACCCCACCTTCACCCACTCCTCCTACTCGCATGACTACTCGCTTTATGTCAGGTATTTACAAACCAAAAGCCCCACTTAATCTTCATACTTCGACTCCCATCTCTCCCTTGCCGAAAACACCTAACGAAGCCTTATCCAACCCGGACTGGAAAAACGCCATGACCGATAAGTTTCGTGCCCTTATTACAAATAAGATTTGGGGTCTTGTTCCTAGAACTGATGGGATGAATATAGTCCGAAGTATGTGGGTATTTCGACATAAAAAGCATGTTGATGGGTCACTTGAGAGGTACAAAGCTCGCCTTGTGTGCGACTGTCGATCTCAACAAATCGGTGTAGATTGTGGGGAAACTTTTAGTCCCGTGGTAAAACCGGCAACAATTAGAACCGTGCTTAGCCTTGTCGTAACTCGTTCTTGGCCAATTCATCAACTCGATGTCAAGAACGCGTTTCTCCATGGAAATCTTCATGAAACTATTTACATGCATCAACCAATGGGGTTTCGGGATCCAGCTTATCCTAATCATGTTTGCTTTTTGAAGAAGTCACTTTATAGGCTTAAACAAGCTCCTCGAGCTTGGTATACACGTTTCACGGATTATGTATCTTCCTTTGGATTTCGGCACAGCCAATGTGATCATTCACTATTTATCTTCAAAGAAGGTTCCTTCATGGCTTTTATCTTATTATATGTTGATGATACCTTGCTCATTATCTCAACAGATACACTTCGAGATAGACTTCCGGCTTTACTCTCCAAAGAATTTGCTATGATGGACTTAGGCCCTATAAGTTACTTCCTTGGTGTTGTTGTGACTCACACCAACAAGTCCTTATTTCTCACTCAAGAAAAGTATGCAATGGAGGTTCTCGAACGCGTGGGTCTTGCTGACTGTAATGTTGCAGCTACACCGGTAGACACCCAACAAAAACTGAGCACAAAATCTGGCACACCACTACCCGATGCAACTGAATATCGGCGTCTTGTAGGCGTGCTTCAATACCTTACCTTCACACGCCTGGACATCACATATGCAGTCCAACAAGTGTGTATCCACATGCATGCTCCAACAACAGTTCATATGAATGCCCTTAAACGGATTTTAAGGTATATCAAGGGAACCATCTCGTTTGGATTGTATATTTCACCGTCTCCAACCACGTCTCTTGTCTCTTATACCGACGCGGATTGGGGCGGATGTCCTGACACAAGACGATCTACATCCGGATACTGTGTATATGGGCAATAATTTGTTGTCTTGGTCGTCTAAACGCCAACCAACTTTATCGCGTTCTAGTGCCGAAGTCGAATACCGAGGTGTTGCTAACGTTGTCTCCGAAGTGTGTTGGCTCCGAAATTTACTCCTCGAGCTACACACTCATCCAACTCGTGCAATCATCGTCTATTGTGATAATGTTAGTGCAATTTATCTCACCGGGAACCCCGTTCAACATCAACGCACAAAGCACATTGAGATGGACATTCACTTCGTCCGAGAAAATTAGCTAAAGGCTTGGTTTGGGTGCTTCATGTTCCGTCTAGATATCAAATTGCGGACATTTTTGCAAAAGGTTTACCCAAGATCTCTTTGATGATTTTCGATCCAGCCTCACCATTCGTCCTCCTTCCGCTTCGACTGCGGGGGTGTATTAGAATCAGTCAAGATCATCCGATATATATATAATATTCTGTCATTATTTTGTATATTATTTGCAAATAGAGAATAGGTCAAACTGATGTAAATCTATATATAGTTTTGGGATGGATCAATAACAGACACGGTGATTGATACCTACTTTCAGGGACTTACAATTATAAACTAAAAGTTTATAGTTGGCGAAGTTATTTTTTTTCCCAAAAGTTATACTTTTGTATAGATATAGTATATGTTTATATAAAATCTATTTTTCTAACTTTGGTGTGGGTCGATTGGTCTATGGTTGTTGTAGTTATGTCTATTGTTTAATTTCAAAACTTGACCTTTAATGTAGGCTTTTATTTGGGTCTAATACATATACAATATAATAAACTTACTAAAAATTGGAGGCCCTTGATTTTGGTGGCCCTAGGCCCGTGCCTAGATTGGAAAGCCTAACGGGCCAGCCCTGCCAGTCCGACACAACTCGTATGGCCATTTTCACGTTGTTATATGGCTCGTATTCTAAACCTTAGTGGTGTTTGGATAATGTGTCAATGGTGATCTTTTTGACACAACCATTTTTACTAGGTCGCAATTTTTCAGTCTGGATTTTCATCCGGTTAAGTCATCGATTTTTTTACACGGCTAAAATTTCACATTTCATATGCCGAATAGATGAATGGGGTGTGGGGCGCCGACGTGAGTGTGTCCACGGAGATTATACCAAGCAATATGTGTAGGTCAGTGATTTAAAAAAAAAACCCTCTTTACACTCACATGACAACTATACCCTTCAAAGAAATGAATGCGGGTGTCTTTGCTACATCAGTTTTTTTCACACATATTTAACGTCTCATACGCTTCGCATAAAAAAGTAACTTAATACAAAACCACAATTTATATATATATAGGATAAGGATCATGTGAGAAGTAGTAGGCTATTTCAGAAACTTGAGAAACATTATGGACCACACATTTTCCCTAAGCAAAAAAATGCAAAAAAAAAGGTAAAAAATTGCAATTTTTTTTTTGGAAAAATCGCAGCTTTTTCTTTAAGGATTTATTTATTTATTTATTTTTATTTTTTTTGGGATTTATACAAATGTGTATATTGTTAATCTTTTAACTATACATATATGTATATTGTCAATTATACATATATGTATATACATATTTAAAATTGAAAAATAAGTGGTTATTTAGGGTTTAGCTTTATGGTTTAGGGTTTAGTTTTAGGGTTTAGGATTAGGGTTTAGCATTAGGGTTTAGCAATAGTATTTAGGGTTTAACAATAGGGTTTAGCTTTAACTTTTGGGTTTAGCTTTATCTTTAGGCTTTGCATTATGGTTTAGCATTAAGGGTTTAGCTTTAGGGTTTAGAATTAGGGTTTAGCATTAGGGTTTAGAATTAGGGTTTAGCTTTAGGGTTTAGGGTTTAGCATTAAGGTTTAGCTTTAGTGTTTATGGTATAAGGTTTATGATATTTTTTCAATTTTAAACATGTATATACATATATGTATAATTGACAATATACACATGTGTATAAATAAAAAAAAATTAAAAAAAATAAATAAAAAATTTAATCCTTAAAGAAAAAGCTGCGATTTTTCCAAAAAAAATTTTTTTTTTTTGCATTTTTTCACCTTTTTTTGCATTTTTTTGCGTAGAGAAAATGTGTGGTCCAGATTGCTTCTCAAGTTTCTCAAATATGGTGGACTTCTCTTAGGATCCCTACCCTATATATATATAAACACACTCACACACGTATGTGTTATATATGTATGTATGTACGTAGGGTTGTAGACTTGTAGCGCGTTTGTTTTAAGATCCAAATTGCTAGGTCTGGTTTTGAAAACTTAAAAAAAAAATCATTAGCATTAAAAAGTAAAATCTATTATCCATTTAGGATAAATTTGAACCACTTACACATACGAATCCTAACAATTATCTCCTTTATTGATATATAATTGATGCGACATTGCATGAGATCTCGAAAGATCATGTCGTCTTTAATGTTTTTTTGCATATTTTTCTATTAAATTATTATATCCTTTCATTTATTCAATTGATTTTTTGTAATATACAAAATCATGCATATGATATGAGTGTGAATACATTATACGATCCGACGGTATGGCGGGAACGAGTGACAAATTTGACTATCCGGTGACAAAAATGAATGCTTCTGACAAATCAACGTGGCATCTATCCAGTACGTACACGTGTCAGTCCCTCATCAATTTGGAGGTGAAGCTTAGTTGTCACACACAGTCACACCCTACTAATTACATTAAGGCCCCTCAAGTTGCCAACTTTTGTTATTGTTAGTACTTGTTACAGGTAGAGGTAAGGCTAGGGCTGCGAACGAACCAAACGTTGTGAACCGTTCTATGGGAAGTTTGTTTATTAAACAAACAAACACGAACAAAAAATTTCGTTCGTTTAGTTAAATGAATGAACATGAACAGAGACCACGTTCATTCATTTTTTTTCATGAACGTTCAATAATGTGTTCGTTTATGTTCAATTCTGTTCGACAGTTCATTAGTAAGAAAACAAAGTAAGGAGCAGTTTGGCAACATCTGAGTGGTTAAGTGCTGAACTAGTAAGAAGTCTGAACCATTAAGTGCTGAACTAGTAAGATGTCTGAACCATTAAGAGCCTGTATAATGCTTAACCGTTCAGATGCAAATGTCTGACTAATTCAGATGAGAGGTCTTAACCATTCAGATGCAAATGTCTGAACCATTCAGACATCTGCTCGTGAAACATACAGTCTAAATCATTAAGTGTTGAACCAGTAAGATGTCTGAACCATCAAGAGCCTCATTAAAAGGAAACAGCCCTAAAACTTGAATTTACAACTAGATACATAAGGACCATACTTGTTCTCACACCAAAACTTAATGGGCTTTAAAACAATTAACCGCTCATTTATTATCACATCAACCAATCAAATTTCCCATAACACATAACCGACAACGGGCAGCTCCAGTCACCCACACTCCACAAGCTCAACAATATAAACCACCACTGATCCTAAACTGAGACTCAAAACTTAAAAGTTTCAACACCCATTCTTAGTTTCTTACAACTTAAGAATTTCTTCCAACCATGCCCCCAATCCATCAGCAGCTGGTAGACCGTGTGGCCATCGGCCGCTACCAAGAAGAGGTAACGGACCCTGGGGCCATCAGGGAATTTGTAGCGGAATTCATTAGTGTGTTAATCTTTGTGTTTGCGGGTCAAGGTTCGGGGTTGGCTTTTGGAAAGCTAACTCATGGTGCGGATACTACACCGTCTGGTCTGGTTGCGGTTGCAATCGCACATGGTTTAGCACTGTTTGTTGGGGTGGCGATTAGTGCTAATATCTCTGGTGGACACGTGAACCCTGCTGTTACTTTTGGTGCGTTTGTTGGTGGTAATATTACGTTGCTGCGTGCCGTTTTTTATATTATTGCGCAGCTGCTTGGGGCTGTTGTCGCTTGTTTTCTTCTTAGCTTCTGCACTGGTGGTTTGGTAAGTGACTTGATCACTTTTTGTCATAATATTATTCATCAAAGGTTATAAGTTATAACAAGAGTAAATTATTTTTGAGTCCCTGTGTTTTCGTGGTTTTAACCACTTAAGTCCAAAATCAAAAAGTTTAACGCACTGAGTCCTTAGCCATTTATTTTATAACGTTTTGAGTCCAATTTTGTTCATTTTATAATGGTTTGAGTCCAATTTTGTTAAAAAAATTGGACTCAAAAGGTTAAAATTTGGACTCAAAAGGACTCAAACGGTTATAAAAAAACGTTCAGGGACTCAGGGCGTTAAACATTTGATTTTGGACTCAAATAGTTAAAACCACTAAAACACAAGGACTCAAAAAGTAATTCACTCTTGTAACAATTATAATATCTAACAAAGGTGACTAACTTACGGTTTAATGATAATAATAAATTGTTTTAAGTAGCGTTTTTAGTTATGTTAAATGTAATGAAGAATATGATGATGATCAACATTTATTCAACATTATGCCATTATGGCGTCTAAGACTTTATGTTGCAGTAATTGTAGTCACTAGTCGGATGGTGGGGTCGGGATTTTTACAAGCATGCTAAACATGTACCGTTGAACCTATATGATGTGGCGGAAGTGGTGTTAAAACTGAACCTACAACTGATGTTTTGGTTTTCTGATAATTTTTAAAACCGATTGATTTTTGTTATAAATAGTTTGGTTCAGGGGCGGACCAAGGTGAAGCCCGGGGTGGGCGGACGCATCCCTTGAAAAAAATTAGGGTATTTTTTAGGTAAAAAATCTGACAACACCCTTTGAAAAAAAATTAGTATATTATTTTTAGGCAAAAAAAAATGCTTGAACCACTCATCCGCACCCCAGCAAATAATTTCTGGGTCCGTCACTAGTTTGGTTACAGGAAAAAAATTGTTTGCTTGATTCAATTCATATATGATAATAAAGGAACTGAATGAACAGTTCATTATTATTATTATTATTATTATTATTAATAATTAATTAATACTACTTTTAATATTATAATAAAATACATGTATGATTCTGTTCGGTATCAGTACAAGACTGTTCGGTATTGGTACAAGAAGGTAAAAACCAGCATCAGCCAGGTATAGAAAACACCAAAAGTCGGTACTGAATTGATATTGAAAATCTTTTAGTTCGGGAATTTCGGTACTGCTACCCGGTACCATTTGCTCATCCTTGATCACGGGTGCCGTAGATTTTCTTCAACTTTTAATGATTTTTTTTTTTAGTTTCAAGGGTAGGGATGAGCTCGGTGCTAACCGATACCAAATCGATACTGGTACCGAAAATACCGGTTACGGTACCGGTATATGAAGGTAAAAATCGGTACTAGGAACGCCAAAAGTCGGTACCGAATTGGTACTTAACATCTTTCGGTTCTGGAAATTCGGTACCGGTACCCAGTACCGTTTACTTATTTTTGACCACAGATTTCATACGAACAGCATCATTACCATACAACTTATTTATTGATTTTCTTTCGATTATCTTTTAGTGTTTTTTCTACATTTTCTTTTTATCTTGTCAACGGTTACGTGCACAACGCGCTCGTAGTGATTTCAAAACACATGTAAACACAGACTAAATAATAAAAGAAGTTCGCCGCAACACGGCGACGGTGATAAACCTAGTTACCATCAATTAGTCGTTGGTTTCGATTGTGAGTGAATTCAAGCTAATTTCAGTTAATAGATCTGGTTATGTTTTGGATCAAGTAAAATATTAGCAATTCTTATAACTTATAAAGAGGAATAAGTGACGACTAATATTTCGTTAGATAAATTAACAAATCTAACATATTATTTAAAATATTTAATTTTAATACATATACGGTTAGGTTCGGTTTACACATGTATAGTTATAATCGAACCATAAAAACAAGATATTAAAAATTTATTACCGAGTCATCGCTTTCTTAATCAGTTCGTTCACTGTAATATCAACTTTATTTCATTATCAGTCTGAAACTCGTAATAATTTAGGGAGTTAATATTCACACACCTCTCTCATCTATCTCTTTCTATACATAATAGATATATATATATATAGAGAGAGAGAGAGAGAGAGATAGAGTGAAAAGAGATGTAAAGATAAGATTCAGGAATGTGAGAATAGTGGAAACCAATAATTTATATTCGTAAGGGTGAGAGGGGCACTCATCTCTTAGGGGAGTGACCTCTCTTACAAAAAACCAATCAGCACGCGCCACGTCAACTTCCTCCTTAACTCCCCCCACACCCTCAATTTGATGGCGGCACTCCTCTCTTAGGGGACTTGTTTTTTTATTTTTTAATTAAGCCTTGTGCTTTAATGGTGTGTACAAGTATGTAAGCCCAAGGTACATGTTGCCCAATGAAATCTTGTGCGGTGAATACCCCCCGCTCCCACTCCCCGATTACCTTCCCCGAATTGATGGCGGCGGTGTTCCCGCTCGGGGACTTGGCTCACCGCTAGCCTCCCCGCTAAGTGCCCCGGACACCCTAAGGAAAACGTGTATGTAGAAAAAAGTTTGATTGATATCCGATACAATAATTGGAGGTAGGTATGCTTAACTTATTCAACATTTAATAAATTACATACATTAATATAGTTATTTTAATTTTTTTACACCTAAATACTATTTAACACCAACATCATGTTTGTAGAGGCAAACACTATATCATTAGACCATTAGGTTATAGATACGTAAATTTTAGTTACTAGATTTATTTATAATCCGTTGGAATTAACATTTTTGTAATAAAATGCAGGCCATCACCGGATGCTCCTTGAGCGCCGGACTATCAGTATGGAACGCCTTTGTCTTTGAGATTGTCATGACATTTGGGCTGGTTTACACCGTCTACGCGACCGCCATTGACCCGAAAAAGGGTGAAGTCGGCACAATTGCACCGTTGGCTATTGGTTTGATCGTAGGAGCCAACATTCTAGTCGGCGGGCCGTTTACCGGTGCAGCAATGAATCCAGCTGTAGCATTTGGGCCCTCTTTGGTTGGTTGGGACTGGGGTAACCACTGGATTTATTGGGCTGGGCCCCTCATTGGTGGTGGGCTCGCTGGTGTCATCTATGAGCTTGTGTTCATTAACCGCTCTCATGATCCGTTACCTGGGTCAGACTTTTAAGATTTGTGAAAAGACTTTTCTGCCCTTGTTAGTCTTGAATAATTGTTGTACTTTGTGAACTGTGAGTTGGTGTGTATGCTTGTTTTGTATTCGAATATTCTTATCTAATTTGAATATTAGTGTTGTTTTTATTTAAAATAGAGTAAATTGCGAAAATTGTCTGTGAGTTGGTGTGTATACTTGTTTTGGACGTGTTTGCCAGTTTCATTCAAAACAACTTTTCTGCACTATATTGACTTTTACTTTTGAGATTTTTTGTTATTTTCATCCAAACGTCTAACTTTTTTTTGCTAAAATCGTCCCTGAGATTTAGGATTTTTTTACCATTTTCATCTAAATGTCTGACAAAAAAAATAAAGGAAATTAGACATTTGGATGAAAATGACAAAAAATCTCAAAAGTGAAGGGTCATATGATACAAAAAAAAGTTATTTTGGATGAAACTGGCAAACATACACAAACCTCAGGGACGATTTTGGTAATTTTTTAGATTAAAAATGGCGACAATTTGTTATAACTTATAAGTAAATTTCTGGCGTCTTTTCAAGTAGTTTCAAATTAAAACTTTTAGCAAACAAAAAGTTATATACCAAGAAATATTGATGATTTAAAATGACAACACAACTTGGTCCTCTTTTGTTGGCCCACCCCTAATGTCACTACATATGGCCCATTTGTTTTTACTACATATGTCAGGTTAACAATTATGGGTTTGAATATATGTATAAGATACGGGTCAAAGATATGACCCTGATATAATGTACCTTTCACTTTGATGACAAGAAGGACAAGAGTTTGCAAAGAAAGTTTGTCAATTTATAATTGGAGAAATTGAATATGGGGCTATTGCGCATTTAACTTGTGTAAAACCCATCAAAACTACATAGCTTTGATTAAATCCATTTAAAAGTTATTTTTTCACAAAAACATTTCCTAAATTATCTTATCTTTTTTCCACTCATTCAAACCTATACCTAAGTTTGTTTTTTAAGCAAATATTTAACGATATTGCTCATCCCAGAGCCATCCTCAGTATTCTTCATTGGTTCCATAAGAAAATTTGTTGTACGTCTACAAGATTAATAGCGCACGTCTATAAAAAAAACTATAAAGCTAATAACGAAGACATGAAATCATAAGCTTTCTTTATATTTTAATATAATAAATCTATAAATTTAGTGAATGAAATCATGTGTTGTTTCATATTTCAGTATTAGTCTATTAGATAGCTGAGATAAATCACACTGCATACTATTAATATTAATGGAATTTCAATTCTTTTTTGTCGATAGCATCCTTTGCCAAACTTTTTAAACACGATAAATAAGTGAGTATTAATTAATACTTCAACATTTTTCGTTTGAATTCCCAAAAAAATACGGTAATGGCAGATAGTAAGAGACGAATTTATCTTCGTACAATTAGATATAGGTTTGAACTTAGGAAGAAAGTTGAGATAATTTAGGAAATAGTTTTGTGAAAGTTAATTTTTAATTGGATTTAATCAAAACCACGTAATTTTGATGGGTTTCACATACAAGTTAGGGTGGGGGTATGGTTTGCGGGGAGTTAAGCGGGGAGGGGGAGTCACCGAGCGGTGACCATACCCTGATGTTGAAGTGTTTCGGTGAGTGTGTGAGAGGTGACCAAAAACGGTATGTAATCACCGAAGTGATTGATGAGAAAGGGGTTTAATTTTTTTGACCGTTAACACATTTTTTTGACCGTTGGTTTAAATTTTTGAACGTTTTTTTTTACCGTTCCACATTTTTATATAAAACCCATAATTTTCAATCAATTTAAAACACACAACTCTTTTAAAAATCTCTCTTTCTATACCCACAAACACCATGGATAAACAAAACAAAGGTGAACCCAAGAAAAAAGGTTCCGCTAGCCGAGGATCGGATTAAAAAAAAAGGTTTCGCAAACGAGACAAGGTGATTTTAGAGGTCCAAGTGCACCGGTTCAAACCTCCTACGGATATTCACCAACCACTCAACCTCAATTTTTTTACCCCCAAACTTCACAACCAACTTTTTTTAGCACCCAACCTAATTTTCCACCACAAATATTTTCACACCCAAGCTTCACAACCGAGTTCGATCCATTTGGATTTAGGACCCCGCCAATTCAATCACCAAGAGAGAATGTCGAGCGCCCACTTCCTATCTACGATGAACACCAAGATTTAGAGGTTGTCCCCGAAACACAACATTTGGATGTAGATAGTGGCGAGGACGAAGAAGAATATGAGGATGAAGACGATGATATTGGTGAAGCAAGTGAGCCGAAACAAAAGGGAGTCAAGGCGGACTGCGTCAAACTTGGATGAAAACACATGAAGAGGCCTTAGCCAAGGCATAGGTTCATTGTTCTTTAAACAAGAAACAAGGAAATGCACAAAAAGGGGACAGTTTTTTGGAAAAAAGTTCTCGCCCATTACAACGAAACGGTCGGCGGAAGTACTCGAACAGTTCATCAAGTACGTTCAAAATGGATGCCTATGTTGACTAAGATAAACCACTTCAACGGTCTTTGGCAACAAGGGGTAATATTTTATTTGAACATTTAAAAAATATTTTCCATAACATTGTTTATGTTTAATTTTTTTTTTACTTTATATTTGTTATCTATGTAGGATCTTATTCGTGGTAGTGGGGTTAGCGACCTCGACATCATGAATAGGGCTTTAAGTGATTTCAAACCCAAATATCCGAGTGGTTTTCAACATATTGAGGCATGGGAGGTCGTTCGTAAACATGACAAATGGGCACCGGTACCATTGTTGGGTGAAGATAGTGGAAGTTCGGGACAAAAAAAAAGTCGTCCGATTCGGGCAACTACAATACGGGTACACCGGGAACTGAGTCACCGATCGATATACCGGACATAAACGTAGACCCATCACCAACAAGACAAAAAAGGAAAGAAAAGAGGCCCGCAACATCATCAAACGATAGCCAAGAGGCCCTCGCCGAGAAGCTCGCGCAATACACTCTTATGAAAGAAGAAAAAAAAAGCTCGGACGATAGAGTTGACGAGTATACGAAAGAAACGCGAGGAAGACACCATAGCGTTAGTGGCGGAACAATGCGAGGAGGTGAAACAACTTATGTATGATCAGGATTTGAAGACATTTACTGAGCCACACGACCATGCTCCACCCGAGATGTTGCCGTTTATTATGGCGAGGAAACGAGATATCGCAAAAAAAATATAACTGGCCATGCAATTTCTAAATATTAGGTTTATTTTATGGTTTAATTTTTTAGTTTTAAATGTAATGTGTTTTTTTAATTAAAAGTACTTTTTTTAGTTTAAAATATGTTTTATTTATTTATGCATAGTTTATAATTTCTAGAAAATAAAAAATATATAACTCAAACACCCTAAAGTGATTAACCATACCTAGTAATTGAATGCAAAATAGGAAGTGGAATGGGGAGTTGACATGACATAATATTTTGGGTAGGATTTCACTCAATCACTCTAGAGTGATTAACTATACCCTCCACCCTTAGATGCGCAACAACCTCATATTCACTTTCCCCTTTAACCATTCAACTTAAAGAAATCACAATACTAGTAAATATATAGTTGATATTATATGAAAATTTTGTTTTAATCACTAGAAGTGTTCATTTTATGGTTATAAACTTATAATAACCTGGTTACTTTTATCCATGATTTACTAAACATCTTCTTGAATTTGCTACATGTGGCAATACAACAATAAATGAGTAAAAAGATACAGATTTGACGAGCAACCCAACTCGCTTAGGTTACTATTATGATTTTTTACCAACTTATAAAATATTCTAGACCTGTCAGAATCGTTGGTTTAGATAAAATAGTTTTCATAGTCGTAGAAACTTAATGAGGTTTCAAAAATGCCCTGTGATGATTAGAAAACGTAAACAGAGATGCCCATTGACCAATTTTGTTAGTGGAATCTTAATGAGGTTGCAAAAATGCCCTGTGATGATTAGAAAACATAAAGAGAGATGCACATTGACCAATTTTGCTGAGGAATCGATGTGGTTACTTTTACGTGTTATATTATATATACATTTGTATAATCAAGTTTAAGGATTTTTTTTATTGTAATGATGATTTTTACCTATTTAAAGAAGATAGTAACGAAACTTTGAGTTGAAGATATCATTGTTTTTTAAGTTGTGGTGTATCTCTAACCTGTCTTTAATTATTTTTCATGAATAAATAACTTATTCACAACTAATATTTTGTTAAGAAAATAAAAATATTAAAAAAGGTTAACAAATATATATATTCACCCTTGTATTCTCTTAGAAAACAAATGCACTAAGAATTATTAACTCTTAAATACCTAATTACATTGTAAAGAAGATACCATAAGTCATAATAGAGGTGATGTTTGATTATTTTTTTAACGGCAAATTTGGATCACTGGCGGACTACGGAGTATCATCGTGCCATCAGCGGAACCACCCGATCATATCCATATCCACTAGGCATAATGCTTATACACCAATTCAGAAGGAAACCCAATAAATATGGGAAAACCTCCTCGTGGGAATCGAACACATGATCTATTGGTCCCAAAGTCTTATCCCACTACCAAAATGTCACTAGGCTATAAAGCAATCTGCGGTGATGTTTGATCATAGTGTTTCATAATGCTTGATGTATTTAATATGCATGGTTGTCCATGTGTTTCATATCTTGGCATTAACTATTGTTGGCCCCTTTTCATTAAATGTGTGCCATTTTATTAAATGTACAACTTGTGACTTGGATATCTTTATAATCGTAAACACTCTTGTTTAAATGTATAAACGCATGTAAAAAAGGTACGGAAATCATACGAGTTTTATGCATATTTATAGGTATAATCTTTTGCTCAAATAAAATTTTGCAGTGGCTCTTTGTGAGGTCTAGGAGTTTTAAGGTGTGTTAAAAAGATGCTCATCTCTATATAGTTCGGAGTTCAAATCCAATGATATACAGATATATAGATTTAGAAGTACGAATAAAGACCTATGACCTAGTAGTATGATGCCTCCTATTTATCCAAGATGTGAAAGATTTAAATCCTACAAGATGCACGTATATGTGTGGTCAATAGGATTGGGTTTAGTTTGCCGTAAAAGAAAAAGGAGTATGAATAAAGTGTGTGTTAGCTGTTAAAAAAATAGTATTTAAGAGGTTAAATTACAAAGTGACAAAAGTTGTAACATTAGATATTTGTAAGACCATGCGTAGTGGTTTGATGAATAATGCCCCCATCCTGTGGCGTTTTCTGCCATGTGGCAGTCCAGTCAGCATGGGAGCATTATTAGGCGTTTTTGCAAAAGTGGCGTAGTGGAATAATGCCCAATAACGCCCCATCCAACCATTACACAGTTATTTTTTTTTTTAAATTAAAAACTTAAAATACTTCATTAAATTAAATAAAAATACTAAAGATATTGAAGTTTAAAACCACAGGGGCCTAATGTGACAACTAAGGAAACTTTTAAAACAACCACCCGCCTCCATCCTTCTTCTTCTTCGTGAACCTGCAACATCTCTGGCTAAAATTCCGGCAAACCCAAAAAATCCGGCAAACTCAAACCCAAAAATTTCATCTCTCTCTTTAAACCACATGCTGTTATCTGATTGGCCAAAGATTTGCCATTTTAGCGTGTTTCAAATCACGCCGGTGGCTTATTTTTGCAAAAAGATGCCGGAAAATGTGACAACCCTCAATTTACATGTATTCCGTACAATTAATTAGTGATAATGAAAGTGCTTGATGACTGTGCTGAATCATTTAATTGCTCTCTGACTACTGTGTTATACTTACATGTGCGTGTTAACATACTAGTAGTATATAGAAAAGTTACTAAATAGTCCGGTATGTTTTCCTGAGTTTTAGGAATTAATCGTGTTACAAAAATATATATAATAGACACTTAAAGGAATAATTAAACACTTTAACGAAACAGTATCCGACCGAGCAACCGGACATTACCCGGAACACCAAATATTTGCCAAATACATTGTGTTATTATTTTTGGCTAGTCTTGATCCTCGTTTACCATAACACCCACTAAAAACCCAATAACTAGCATATATCACCACATTACTTACCATATAACTATCACTTACCAATTAGTTGAAATATTGCAAACATACCCCCCCCCCCAACCGATTTTTAGTCCCTCATGGACCCACACAATCATCCTCCATGTATCCAAATATTTGATTTGATTTTAACTCAATATTATAATTGATTACTTACTTGCATATCTAAACAAAATATTATAAGATGAAGTGTAAGCATGGCCAACATCTCTACATGTCTTTCATAAGATTCATCCTACTCTCTCTCATCACTCTCTCCCTCTCTATTCGGTTCACCACAACCGAAACCACCACCCTCACTTAAACATCTTCATCTTCTTCACATTATGTGCCATTCAAAGCTTCAAGGTTGAATCAATGGAGGTTGCAACTTGAGGGGATTTCAAAGGAACTTGTTTCTAGCTTTTCACCATCTTTTTCGCCACATTTCTTCACTAGATTCGTCCCTAGCTAGAGGCTAGTAGTAAGTCTCATTTTACCTTGGTTCATCTTGTTCAAAGTTATGATTTATAGTAAGATGTGTTGTTGTTTAAATCACTAAAGATCAAAAAGACTAGAAGATGTTAAACAATAGTAAAGAATATAAAAGTTACATAAAAGTTTACTTGTGTCTGAAATATGAAGCGGAATCTTGTTGGTTTGAGGGTTGGTTAAATCATACTTGATAATTGATTTTTGGTTTCTTGTTAAATCCATTGTTCGGACACTCGTTGATGCGATTTAGTAATGTTTAAACAGCGAAATAACATGCTGATGTACTTTTTCAGCCGTCTCCAACAGGCCGTAAACAGACTTTAATAAATCGAAAAACGGAATTTCTGAAGCCTAAATTGTGTCTTTTCGAAAAACGAAGAAAATGGCGCTGGAATCACATTTTTTTAAGGTCGTTTACTATTTTAAAAGTCTGCTTTCATGACAGCAGCTAAGGCTGAGTTTTACTGCAGTAAAATGGGCTGTACGTTTTCGGTCGTAACTTAAAACCTGAATTGAACCAGCCCCAAAAATTCATACCATAGATGGTCACTGATGTACTTGTGACTCTCGAATTGGAATTTTGTCAAACGGACTTCCGAGGAATTTTAGACGAATTATTCCTTAAACTGCAATCAGAATGTAGTAAATCTGATTGCAGTCCGGTAAACAATTTTCTATAAATCACTGATAACGAACTGGACCCCGATATTTTTACACAATAAAATATGGAACGTTTAAGACATCCTGTAAAAATTTGGGAATTTTTGGAATAATTTAACTATTTTATTAAAATGTCCGAAAACAGACGGTTTTGAATATAAATGCTGAAATGACATAAGTTGTGACTCGCGTGTCTAAATGTCGAGTATGCTATCTGTGAATGATCTAACATGTTATATATGTTATGTGCATTATCGTATGTTTGATTTTGAGTGGGGAATGGATGGGAAACTTGGATGGGCATAAACCGTTAAAACGATGCATGTTGTGTGATAGATACGTGTAGGAACTTTGTGTTCTATTTGAAGTCACTAATAAACTAAGTGGTAATCGTACTAGGACGTGACTGACCGACCTTGAATGTTAGCTACTTCTGAGAGTCAAACCGAGCAACCGAGGTGAGTTCACACTCCTAAGGCATGAGATTCCCGGTGGGGTTGGGAATGGGATTGAATAACTACTCGTACTATCATTACTATTAAACTACTTTTCACCGTCCTCGGATTGAAGGGCACGTACGTAAAACCTACGTACACTCACACTCGCTACGGTCCTTGGATCAAGAAGGGCACGTACAAACACGACTAGTCGACACATGGGAAGTCCCCACTAATCTTCGCACACATGTTTGGGAAACCGCGATACGGCCACTAATCATCGCACACATGTTTTGAAAACCGCGATCCGGCCACTAATCATCGCAAACATGTTTGGGAAACCGCGATACAGATAACTAAGATACTTGGTTTACGAAATGAACAAATGATTCACGAACACTATAACTAAACAACCACTGTGAATTCACTCAACTTTGTTGTTGACTCGTTGTTACATGCCTTGCAGGTCGTTAGGTATCTATGAGCTTGCATCGGAGTGGGAAGAGTCGTTGTGGGACATGGACAACGGTGTACCATGCTAAACATTTGAGACGTTTAAACTTATGACTTGGTTTTAAACTTTATGCTTCCGCTTGTAACTTAAACTATGTTTTGTTTAGACACCAATTGTATTGTGTTGGATTTTACAAACTACTTACATGCTTGTTCAATATGATTGGTGGCTTGATCCTGGTCACGTCACGCCTCCAAGCGGTGGTACTCCGCATGGTGGATTTTGGGGGTGTGACAGATTGGTATCAGAGCCATTGGTTATAGTGAACTTGGTTTTAATACAGGAAAAAGTTTTTGTTAAAACCAGATTATAACCTGTACAGTGCTCAACGATCCACAACGACGCTTCGCTCCACGTGCAAGACTCGACACAATAGGTGGTATGATTTATGTTATATTGTTGGTTAGATAGTTTACAATGTGCATTAATTAACGTAATAATTGATATTTGAACCTTGTGTGCTTACTCTTTTCTGTCACTCCACACTTACGCACTTGCGACACCTTTCTTATGTGTGTCCCTTCGATGTGAAGATCATGAGTGGACGTCTCGACATGACCCAGGGTCAGCTGACGACCTTGATTAACGAACGGATTGCTGAAGCCTTAGCAACCCAAACAGGGAGTCAACCCATGCACCTTCAAACACGCATGGGCACCTTCAAGGCGTTCCTAGAATGCAAACCTCCCACATTCGACGGCACTGAAGGGACAATCGGCCTTCTATACTGGATCCGAAGAATCGAATTTACATTCGAAGAGAGTGAAAGCCCTACCAACAAACGAGTGGAGTACGCTACTGGCATGTTACAAGGGAAAGCGTATTCTTGGTGGAACACACAGGTTCAGATGCTCGGGTTGGCAGACGCGAATGCCACCCTCTGGAGCGACTTCAAGGATTGGATTAAGGAAGAGTTCTGCCACCTGGACGACATACTGAAACTTGAGATAGAGTATTATGGTTTGAAGATGGAAGGATCAGAGATTGAGGCATACACAAAGAGGTCCAAGGACTTGGCTGCCTTATGTCCTAACATGTCACAACCCATATCTAGGCGAATCAAGCTATACCTCAGAGGCTTAGTCCCGGAAATCCAAGGGTCTGTAAGTGCGGCCAACCTTCCCACAATCCAGCAAGTCATTCGTTTGGCACACCAGCTCACCGATCAGGCGGTGGAAGAGGGCAAGCTGCCCAAGCGTATTAACGCTACTACTACTGATGCTACCAGTAACAACAAGCGCAAGTGGGATGGAAATTCGGGCGAGGGTTCTACTCCAGTTCAGTCTCAGTCCCAACAGCGAAAGACAGATGAACACAGGAACCCCAGTCAGCAGCCTTTTGGAAATCAAGGTCAGGGTAGATACAGGGGAAATCACCCAAAGTGCAATCGATGTAGTTTGCACCACAGCAGGCCATGCAACAAGGGTCGTTGTCAGAGATGTAGCAAGTTGGGACATGAAGCCAAAGATTGCCGAAGCTTACATCCTGCGAAGCAAAACCGACAATAGCAGCCACAAGCCCCACAGAACCAACAGCAACAGCAGGGTAACAAGGAATGCTATCAGTGTGGTGCTGAAGGTCACTTCAAGAGAAACTGTCCCCATTTGAACCGGAAACAGAACAACAACAACAACCAGGGGAACGAAAACAATAAAAGGGGAAACAATGATGGCAATGGAGCCAGGGAACGTGCGTTCGTGATTGGGCAGGATGATGCAAGGAACGATCCCAACGTTGTGATAGGTAAGTTTCCTTTTGGATGATTTCCTTGTTACTGTTTTGTTTGATTCGGGTGCCGATACTAGTTACGTGTCCTTAAAAGTTCGTCAAATGCTTAAGCGCACTCCAACACTTTTGAACGCCAAACACATGGTAGAACTAGCCAACGGTAAAAGTCTTGAAGCCACACACATAGTTAAAGGTTGTAACCTCGTCATAGCTGGTCAGACCTTCTCTATCGATCTTATTCCTATCGTACTTGGTACTTTCGACGTTGTTATTGGGATGGATTGACTATCTCATCATCAAGCGGAGATTGTTTGCAAGGAGAAAATCATCCGCATTCCTCGTTCTGATAAAGAGCCCCTCGTGATTCGTGGTGACAAGAGTGGTGCTGTCGAAGGCATCATCTCTTTCCTTAAGGCCCAAAAATGTTTGCGAAAGGGCCACACTGCCATCCTGGCACTCGTTACTGACACATCCACGGAAGAGAAGAGAATTGAAGATATTCCTATAATGCGCGACTTTCCTGAGGTATTTCCTGAGGAATTACCTGGTCTTCCGCCTCACCGCCGAGTTGAATTTCAAATCGAGCTAGCTCCAGGAGCAGCGCCAGTAGCTCGAGCACCATATCGTCTAGCTCTATCAGAACTTGAAGAACTGTCCACACAACTGCAAGAACTCTTGGAAAAGGGTTTTATACGTCCTAGCTCTTCGCCCTGGGGAGCTCCAGTCTTGTTCGTGAAGAAGAAAGACGGTACCTTCAGGATGTGTATTGACTATCGCGAACTTAACAAGGTGACGGTGAAGAATCGTTATCCTCTTCCACGTATTGACGACTTGTTCGACCAGCTGCAAGGGTCGAGCTATTACTCCAAGATTGATTTGAGATCGGGATACCATCAGCTGAGAGTCCGAGTGGAAGACGTCTCCAAAACAGCATTCAGAACTCGCTACGGCCATTACGAGTTTCTGGTCATGCCTTTCGGGTTGACGAATGCACCAGCGGTTTTCATGGATCTCATGAGCCGAGTATGCAAACCTTACCTGGATAAGCTCGTTATTGTGTTCATCGAAGATATCCCGATCTATTCTAAGAGTCAGGGGGAACACGAGCAGCATCTACGACTTATGCTGGAACTTCTTCGAAAAGAACAGTTGTATGCCAAGTTTTCGAAATGTGACATCTGGCTTCGCGAAGTCCACTTTCTAGGCCATGTGGTAAACAAGGATGGAATTCGTGTGGATCCATCCAAGGTTGACTCAATCAAGAACTGGCCTGCACCCCATACACCAACAGAAATCTGCCAATTCTTGGGTTTGGCAGGATATTATAGAAGGTTTATCAAGGATTTCTCAAGGATTGCGCAACCTCTCACTTCACTGACTCAGAAAGGTGTCACCTATCGTTGGGATGATGTACAAGAATCCGCCTTTCAGCACTTAAAGGATAGACTTTGTAGCGCGCCTATCCTCTCATTGCCTGAAGGCATAGAAGATTTTGTGGTTTATTGCGACGCATCCATACAAGGACTGGGTTGCGTATTGATGCAACGTGACAAGGTCATTGCCTACGCATCGCGCCAACTTAAGGTTCACGAGAGGAACTACACTACGCACGACTTGGAACTGGGAGCAGTTGTTTTCGCGCTTAAGATGTGGAGACATTACCTGTACGGTACCAAGTGCACCATTTACACCGATCACAGGAGTCTCGAGCATATCTTCAAGCAAAAGGGGTTGAACATGCGTCAACGCCGATGGGTTGAACTCTTGAACGATTATGAATGCGCAATCAAGTATCATCCGGGCAAAGCCAATGTTGTGGCCGACGCCCTCAGTCGAAAGGATACTATACCTAAGCGTGTACGTGCGTCACAGCTTACCATCCAATTTAGTCTTCCTGCTCAGATTCGCGATGCTCAGGTTGAAGCATTGAAAGCAGAGAACATCAGAGCTGAATCCTTACGAGGATCGAGGCAGCGCCTGGAACAAAAGGAAGACGGTGCCTACTATGTTAACGGACACATCTGGGTTCCACTGTATGGAGACCTACGCGAGCTTGTGATGGATGAAGCACATAAGTCTCGTTATTCGGTACATCCTGGTTCGGATAAAATGTACCACGACCTCAAGACTACGTATTGGTGGCCTGGCATGAAAGACCACATAGCAACCTACGTCAGTAAGTGCTTGACTTGTGCGAGAGTCAAGACTGAATATCAGAAACCATCAGGCCTACTTCAACAACCAGAGATCCCTAAATGGAAATGGGGGCAAATTTCCATGGATTTCGTTACCGGCCTGCCTAGATCTCAACGCGGAAACGACACCATTTGGGTGATCGTAGATCGACTGACCAAGTCTGCACATTTTCTGGCTATCAAAGAAACGGATAAGTTTTCTACTCTTGCAGACATTTACCTAAAGGAAGTGGTATCAAGGCACGGAGTGCCAACCTCCATCATTTCTGATCGTGACGCGCGTTTTACTTCTGAACTGTGGCAAGCAATGCACAAGTCTTTTGGCTCACGTTTAGATATGAGCACCGTTTATCACCCACAGACGGATGGGCAGTCTGAACGCACCATCCAAACCCTTGAAGACATGCTTAGGGCATGTGTAATCGATTTTGGTAATGGCTGGGAAAAGCACCTCCCGCTAGTGGAGTTTTCGTATAACAACAGCTACCACAACAGCATCCAGGCTGCTCCATTCGAGGCATTGTACGGACGCAAATGCCGATCACCTCTTTGTTGGGCAGAAGTTGGTGACAGCCAAATCACTGGCCCAGAACTTGTGGTAGATACCACCGAGAGAATTGCTCAGATACGACAGCGAATGACGGCAGCTCGTGACCGTCAGAAAATCTATGCTGATAAGGGAAGAAAGCCACTCGAGTTCCAGGTTGGGGACCGGGTGCTACTCAAAGTCTCACCTTGGAAAGGTGTAGTCCGTTTTGGCAAAAGGGGCAAACTCAATCCACGATATGTCGGACCGTTCGAAATCATAGAGAAAATAAGCAAAGTGGCCTACAAACTGGATCTACCAACAGAACTCAGTGCAGTTCACAACGTATTCCACGTGTCAAATCTGAAAAAGTGTCTGTCAGATGAGACCCTCATAGTTCCTCTCAAAGAACTCACAATCGACGACCAGCTGCGATTCGTCGAGGAACCAGTAGAGATTACGGATCGAGATGTTAAGATCCTCAAGCGTACCAGGATACCTCTGGTCCGAGTTCGTTGGAATGCTCGTCGTGGCCCAGAGTATACCTGGGAACGAGAAGACCAAATGAAACTCAAGTACCCCCAGCTATTTAAGAAAAGCGCAACCACTACTGAGGCTGAAGCTACTGCAGAATTTCGGGACGAAATTCCAAATCAACGGGGTGATGATGTGACACCCCAGAAAAATCAGGAAAACAACGCAACTTAACTAGCTTCCTCAGTAACCACGCGCTAAATTTCGGGACGAAATTCTCTTAACAGGGGGAGAATGTGACAACCCTCAATTTACATGTATTCCGTACAATTAATTAGTGATAATGAAAGTGCTTGATGACTGTGCTGAATCATTTAATTGCTCTCTAACTATTGTGTTATACTTACATGTGCGTGTTAACATACTAGTAGTATATAGCAGTGTTGCAAAAATCGCGACTAGTCGGCGATTAATCGGCGACTAGTCGCTAGTCGGACTTCTACTGAGTAATTTTTCACTAATCAGTGAAAAAATCGCTAGTCGGCCTAGTCGGCCCTAATCGGCCCTAGTCGGCCCTAATCGCGACTAGTCGGTCGGGAAAAATCGGAAAAAATCGGGAAAAAACAAAAAAAATCGGAAAAAAAATCAGAAAAAATCGGAAAAACACATATTCCGGCCAAAACCTCCCAGATTCCGGTCAAAACTTGTCCACTTAAAAAAATTACGTATAAAAATATATGTATATATGTATAAAAACTTAAAATTATACATAAAAAGTCCGATCCGATTAATCCCGAGTAATCCCGAGTAGTCGCTAGTCCCTACCTCACCGACCCGCTAGCGACTAGCGAGTTCTCCAACCTTGGTATATAGAAAAGTTACTAAATAGTCCGGTATGTTTTCCTGAGTGTTAGGAATTAATCGTGTTACAAAAATATACATAATAGACACTTAAAGGAATAATTAAACACTTTAACGAAACAGTATCCGACCGAGCAACCGGACATTACCCGGAACACCAAATATTTGCCAAATACATTGTGTTATTATTTTTGGCTAGTCTCTACATGTCTTTCATAAGATTCATCCTACTCTCTCTCATCACTCTCTCCCTCTCTATTCGGTTCACCACAACCGAAACCACCACCCTCACTTAAACATCTTCATCTTCTTCACATTATGTGCCATTCAAAGCTTCAAGGTTGAATCAATGGAGGTTGCAACTTGAGGGGATTTCAAAGGAACTTGTTTCTAGCTTTTCACCATCTTTTTCGCCACATTTCTTCACTAGATTCGTCCCTAGCTAGAGGCTAGTAGTAAGTCTCATTTTACCTTGGTTCATCTTGTTCAAAGTTATGATTTATAGTAAGATGTGTTGTTGTTTAAATCACTAAAGATCAAAAAGACTAGAAGATGTTAAACAATAGTAAAGAATATAAAAGTTACATAAAAGTTTACTTGTGTCTGAAATATGAAGCGGAATCTTGTTGGTTTGAGGGTTGGTTAAATCATACTTGATAATTGATTTTTGGTTTCTTGTTAAATCCATTGTTCGGACACTCGTTGATGCGATTTAGTAATGTTTAAACAGCGAAATAACATGCTGATGTACTTTTTCAGCCGTCTCCAACAGGCCGTAAACAGACTTTAATAAATCGAAAAACGGAATTTCTGAAGCCTAAATTGTGTCTTTTCGAAAAACGAAGAAAATGGCGCTGGAATCACATTTTTTTAAGGTCGTTTACTATTTTAAAAGTCTGCTTTCATGACAGCAGCTAAGGCTGAGTTTTACTGCAGTAAAATGGGCTGTACGTTTTCGGTCGTAACTTAAAACCTGAATTGAACCAGCCCCAAAAATTCATACCATAGATGGTCACTGATGTACTTGTGACTCTCGAATTGGAATTTTGTCAAACGGACTTCCGAGGAATTTTAGACGAATTATTCCTTAAACTGCAATCAGAATGTAGTAAATCTGATTACAGTCCGGTAAACAATTTTCTATAAATCACTGATAACGAACTGGACCCCGATATTTTTACACAATAAAATATGGAATGTTTAAGACATCCTGTAAAAATTTGGGAATTTTTGGAATAATTTAACTATTTTATTAAAATGTCCGAAAACAGCCGGTTTTGAATATAAATGCTGAAATGACATAAGTTGTGACTCGCGTGTCTAAATGTCGAGTATGCTATCTGTGAATGATCTAACATGTTATATATGTTATGTGCATTATCGTATGTTTGATTTTGAGTGGGGAATGGATGGGAAACTTGGATGGGCATAAACCGTTAAAACGATGCATGTTGTGTGATAGATACGTGTAGGAACTTTGTGTTCTATTTGAAGTCACTAATAAACTAAGTGGTAATCGTACTAGGACGTGACTGACCGACCTTGACTGTTAGCTACTTCTGAGAGTCAAACCGAGCAACCGAGGTGAGTTCACACTCCTAAGGCATGGGATTCCCGGTGGGGTTGGGAATGGGATTGAATAACTACTCGTACTATCATTACTATTAAACTACTTTTCACCGTCCTCGGATTGAAGGGCACGTACGTAAAACCTACGTACACTCACACTCGCTACAGTCCTTGGATCAAGAAGGGCACGTACAAACACGACTAGTCGACACATGGGAAGCCCCCACTAATCTTCGCACACATGTTTGGGAAACCGCGATACGGCCACTAATCATCGCACACATGTTTTGAAAACCGCGATCCGGCCACTAATCATCGCAAACATGTTTGGGAAACCGCGATACAGATAACTAAGATACTTGGTTTACGAAATGAACAAATGATTCACGAACACTATAACTAAACAACCAACTGTGAATTCACTCAACTTTGTTGTTGACTCGTTGTTACATGCCTTGCAGGTCGTTACGTATCTATGAGCTTGCATCGGAGTGGGAAGAGTCGTTGTGGGACATGGACAACGGTGTACCATGCTAAACATTTGAGACGTTTAAACTTATGACTTGGTTTTAAACTTTATGCTTCCGCTTGTAACTTAAACTATGTTTTGTTTAGACACCAATTGTATTGTGTTGGATTTTACAAACTACTTACATGCTTGTTCAATATGATTGGTGGCTTGATCCTGGTCACGTCACGCCTCCAAGCGGTGGTACTCCGCATGGTGGATTTTGGGGGTGTGACAGAAAACGCCCCAGGGGGTGGGGGCTCGTCGTTGTTGGGCGTTATTGGAGGAGAAAAACGCCAGAATCCTTGCCACTACGGGTGGTCTAATAAAAAAAATTGATGGTTAAAGGACTCACTAAACCGTCAATTAATGGTTTATATTTTAATTAAGTTGGTTATAGTTCGTACTAAACTAAATGATTTTTATCATGTTTGCTATTTTAAAAAAGAATGAATACCCAAAATGGTAACGGTGTTAGACCGTGGGGTATGGTGGGGTTTGGGTTGGGCTTAGGTTGGGGCATGAGTTGACACGTGGCTTTGGGGGGGGGCAGACATGGCTCACCCACATTCAACTCGGTATGGTGGGGCGGGGGTTTGGGGCATGGGCTTGGTGGGCTGACCCGCTGGGCTATTTGAATATTTTTTAAAACAACAAATTTAATTTTTTTTAATATTTTTAAATAAAGAAAAGGGTAAATTACATTTTTCGTCCTTTATGTTTGTTCCGGATTACAATGGATAGCCTTTAACTTCAATAATTACAGTCACAATCCTTTATTTGTAAAACCCGTTACATTTTACGTCCTTTAGGCTATGGGGTGTGGATGGAGCCCCATGGGGCTTTATAGGTGCCACATAGGATCCACGTGTGCCATGGAGCCCCCCTTTAATTTGGAGGGTGTGGATGGAGCCCCTATTAAACAAAATAAAAAAAAAAATTCATTGGTTAAAAATGCAGAAGATGGCGCTACCGGGTGTTACCGCCATGGACCCCCATCAATGTCGCCCCTGGTAGGTGTGGTGATGGGCGCTATAGGTGCTTATGTGGCGAAGGATGACGCCCCATGGAGCCTCACACCTCATAGCCTTAGCACTAACCAGGTTAAAATTTTCAGTTAAGTTTATTTACTTAAGGGTATTCTGGTCAATTCATTCATTTATTTTAATGTTTAATAAATAAAACAAAAAAAATAATCATACACACTTCATCTTCCCCAATTTCCAACCCTAAAACCCTAACCACCACATCTTGCCACCACCACCACCTCATTCTGCCGCCACCACCACTCCGGCCACAGTTCACCAGTCGGGCCACCACCTCAAATCAGATTATTTTTTAATTGATTTTTTTTTTTTTGTAATGAAATATGTTATTATTAATGTATTAATGTTATAATTTTTTTCATTAATAATAAGTGCACTTTACATCAATATCGCAGGTAAGCGAGCAACAAGCTACGCCGCTACCCCTTTCTGAATAGCAAACGCTATCCTATTAAAGACAAACCCCTGCCCCCTGTTGATGAGCAACTATTATGGACAACCTTTTGGACCCTAGTCAACAAACGGATAACTTCTGGAGCTAGGGAGCCAAAGGTGTCGAAGGCCACCACCTCAAATCTCTCTGATTATTTTTTTCTATAGAGAAATCAATCAAGTAATTAATAAATAATTCAATTATATAAATGAGATGAAGAATATTCACAGTTCCAGAAGCATCTCTCCACATATATCAACCAATGTAACCTCCAAATCATCTCAACGAGTAACCAAAATCCTGCAGCTTCAAGAAAGGCACCACCGGCGTTGCAGCTTCAACTCTGTTTAACAAGCTACAAAATCCTGTTCGATATGTTCAGGCACTTCCTTGCGTCATACGTTGCTTCAACGTTGATGTGAACGGTGGCCGGAGTGGTGGTGGTGACGAGATTTGAGGTGGTGGTGGCAAGATGTGGTGATTAGGGTTAAGAAATTGGGGAGGAAGAAGAAGGGGAAAAGGTTGTGAGATTGGATCGAACTGATTCGGAGAGAAATAGCAACTCTTCATGCTTTGTATCTGCAGTCGCAATGCAGAAAACTTGGAGAAAATCTTTGAGATTTCCCATGATGTGAAGTTGAGACAGTAGAATTGAGGGTTTGTGAATGAAATTCAACACAGAGCAGTTGTGGGTATAGGAAGGTTAAGTGTATATGATTATTATTATTTTTATTTATTAAACATTCAAATAAAAGATTGAATTGACCAGAATACCCATAAGTAAAGAAACTTAACTGAAAATTTTAATCCGGTTAGTGCTAAAGGACGTAGAGTGTAACGGGTTTTGCAAATAAAGGATTGTGACTGTAATTATTGAAGTTAAAGGCTATCTGTTGCAATCCGGTACAAACATAAAGGACGAAAAGTGTAATTTACCCTAAAGAAAATTACATAAAAAAATTCCTAACGTTTGTATTTCTTTTTTATCTCTTCTCTCATCTCCAAGACTAGTTGCAACTCGTCACCCTCTAGGTGATCAATGGGCTGGGATAGAAATTTCAAATCATCCCGTTTTTGTTTCTGGGCATCTCTAGCGGCATCTCTAGCTTCTTTGTTCTTTCGCATTTCGGCCCTTTGTTGTTGGAATACATTGAATGTATCTAACTTGCATGAAATGTCTTCCAACTGATCGATGTATATTCCCCTACGCGAGCCCGAACTCTCAGCTGAAGGCGATGCCGTATCCGATCTTGTTTATTGAGCGCGCCTTTTTGAGGCATCTCTTCCATATTCAGGCCGGTTTGGCGAATCATCCAAAAGGTCCTCAAACTCTTGATCTAGTGCATCAGATTGGGCTTGGGACGAGGCCCTTGACCTTTGGAAGACGTGTTCGATTCGCTACCACTAGGGATATTCACCCACTTTGGATGGAACTTACAAATCTCCCAACAATGCATGAAACGGAAGTCGCTCCCCACAATTGATTTGAATTGAACCAATGCATTTGTCAAAATGTCGGCTTCGGTTTCACCACTTTTTGGGTTTTGCTTTGCTTTATTTAAAAAACCACTATATTTTGTAAGTTGGGTGCTTATCTCGCTCCACTTCGAGGATAAGCTGTCGTTTTCACGATAAGCCTCCCTTCCCATTTCTTCATGGAATGCTCTACTAACCGCTTCCCACAAATGGCTTCGATGTTGAGAATTTCCTATTTTAATAAAAACAAAATTTAATATATTACAAAGTTATATAAAAAATAACCATTAATATATTACAAAGTTATATACAAAATATTTAAGAATACCTAAAGTTGCATGTTGAGTTTGTTGACACCAAGCCCTCGCCAATGCATGTTCTTCATTAACGACCCATTTTTGTTGTTTTCGTTTGATGGTTTCAAGTGCTTTGTCCGCCTCGGTTTTTTTCTTATGACTTCTCTTTTTGGGAGCTATTGAGGCGGAAGGACCATCGTTGGGTGGTTGAGTTTCGGGGACGGTTTCGTTTTGTGAAAGGTCGATGGAGGTTGGTGAAAGGTTGATGGGCGTTTGTGTAAACGGGGTAGGTATCGAATCTTCGGTGTGTGGGAAGTTAGTAAACAAACGATTCCCAAGATACGATGCATAACTCGCTTCTTGGGGCATAGAAGAGTGTATGAAAAATGGACGAGGGATTGGACGATTGGGTGGTGGGCTAGGATTATTTTCTTGGAATGCATAAGGGTTGTTCGGGTCATAAGCACGGTTATGAGGATGCATTTTTTCGTTTTGTAGAAGGAGGAAGATGATTATAGAAGGTGTGGTTGAATGTGGTAAAAATGGAAGAAAAATGTGAGTTTTATAGTGAAAAAATAATTTTTTTTTAACATAGCCGTTAAAATTTGTAGTTAAAACTTATATGGCACTGACATGATACCTTAACCATGACATGTTAAAACTACTAAATGGAATTTAACATTGACTAAACTAAACCTTTTCACAAAAAAAATGTATTTTTCCCACTTACGAAACAATTATATGTTCATCTTATGAACAAAAGTGACAGATTTTCGCCCATAAAGCTCCACGAAATGGTTTCGGGAGTTGGAAATTCGGGGGTGGGGGGATGTTCCACACATCTAATCCCCTCCATCCTGGTCTCCAAATTAAAATTTGTCTACATGGCCCTCCATCCCGATCTCCCATTCTTGTGGTGTTTTGTCCACCCTAAAGTAGACAAACTTGGGACTAACACATGTTCTCATTGTGCTAAAATTATAACACATAAGTCGCATGTGGGCTAAAATTATAACAAATAAGTCACATGTGGGTGAAAGTTACACTGAGCTCCAATCTGACATTTAGTTACTCGGCCCTCCTACCTAATCTCCCATCATTGTGATGTTCCGTCCACCAAAAGGTAGACAAACTTGCGACTAACACATGTTCTCATTGGGCTAAAACTATGACAAATAAGTTAAATTTGGGCGAAAATAACGCTAGATGAGTCACATGTGGGCAAAGATCACATACTTGTGGTCATATGTCGCCCTCTAATCGGCCCCCTCTTTGATATTATGTAATTTACTTTTAAAGACAGTGGCGGATCTAGAAAATCCGCATAGGGGTAACGTTTAAAAAAGGGGTAACGAAATCGAAAAAACGTCAAATTTTTCCAAAATTTACACTATGTCCGCCCTTGCCTAAAGATAGCTCTTAATGGCATGTATTTTTAATATTTTTTAGACACTTGTTGTAATCAATGTTCACATGTCTATCTTGGTGATTTCTATGCTTTAATTTTTTTTAACAACTAACGACAACATTTTATTGCCAAAAGAAGGGCCAGCTAGACACTGGAAATCCCGAAAAACAGAGAACAGAAAAACATTACATAATCAAATCCCTAATATTGAAATCACGCCAACGATCCCAGTTTAAATTCCCGACCTTCGACCAATGTTTAATCCACACAAAAGAATCTTCTTTAATTCCATCTAACATTTTGGGGACCGCCTAGCATTAAGATTATTTCAACATTTGTGTTTTTCATTGTAATGTTTTCCAAATATACTATTGGTTCAACAACTAAACTTAATCTTGGTAAAACAATAGTAAACTAAGGTCTTAGATGCCAATCGAATATATGCCATGAAGATAACAGAATCTAAAGATTGCATTTATAGTTGTAAAGCCAAAAAAAGCAGAGTATAAAAAGGCAGACCAAGAATCAAAAAGGGAAATCACACCCCACCCATTAATAATTAAATTTGTCACCTTTTTTCTTGGATATCTTGATTCTTTTTCTTTCAAATTTACATACCCAATTTACCAAATTACCCACCGACAAAAAAAAAATTTGAACGGCCAACAGAATCAATTCCACAACCTACAAATTAACTTCAGTATTAGAAAGTGCTTCAAGAGTGGATAATAACACGAGCTCCTGAAGCAAGCCTGTTGAAAAAAAAAACAATACAAAAACATGAGATATATGCTATGCAGTTAATGCGGTAAAATATCAGATATCGGTCAAGGACAAATATTTGAGATATAGGTTATCTTAGTGAGATATTGGTGGGATATCAGTAATTTTAACATCATACAAAAAATTTATATATGACAATTTAACATTAACATTGTAGCAAGTATTAACTGATTAAGACTTAAAACACTAACATTTAACAGTAACAATTAACAATAAAGACTTAAAACACTACTGGCAACGATAAGAAGAAAGATGAATGGTAGAACTAAGAAGATAGGTATTGATATCGGGAAAATCGGTGATATATCAGTAAATATCGCCGATAAAATCGGTACCGATATTTTAATCAATATTTTACATGGGGACCGATAACCGCTATATCACCGATATTAACTGCATAGGTGAATTGGTTATTCTTTACTTAAATTAATTTGGAATATGGAAATAAGATCATAACTTAACTTTCTTCGACTTTGATCGCGTTATCCTTCTCTTCCCGGAAGGATTCTAACCGGCCCGAATGTTTGGAAGAACACGGGTCAGTAGTTATTCTTTTGCTACTGCAATTAGAAGGGCAAGGTGACACAATTCGCGAACTGGGGCCCGCTTCTGATGAGATACGTGGGCCCTCGTGAACTGGAGATTTCATTGGTTCGTTTTTTGAGTGTTTACTGAGTGACACTTTGAGTGATTTTGGTATACATTTTATTAAGGTTGCGGTTTCCTCTTTATCCGAAACATGATTACCATTATCGGTCCTGCATTTCATATCACATGATCACATTCAAAAGTACGCATTAGTTTAGTTAAAGTTAAAGACGATATAACACAAGAAAATACAAACCTGTCAGCGTTGTGGGACGATGATCTTTTTAAAGTTGCGGTGCCTTCTTCCTTCAGCGATTTGGTCTCCACTAAACTCGCGCTGAAGTATTCTTTATCTTCTAATCTCATGCTCGTAAATCTTGAATTATCCGAATAGCAATCAAGCTCCCGCAACATAACAGACGTTGAAAATAAAGGGGACTGAAATTTCGAATCCGATAATTGTGGTTTATAAGACGGAATTAGACCAAAACTATGATCTTTGACCGATATTGACCCGCAGGAAATCAGTTGCATTAACATATCTGTCGCCCTGAGCTTTGAGTTGACCTGCGTTTGACTTCGTTCTAGTCTTGTAAAACTGTTATACTTACTAGCATCAGCTATGATTAACGACTCCAACGTCTCGGTTTTTCCTATAGACGAACTTGTACTTGACGAAGATGGAGGTGATGGATCTGTTTGAATTTCGGAATTCTCTTTAATTTCTGATGCCACGTCATCAGATGAAATGCCGCGTGTGCAAGTTTCTCGAGTTTTATTGGCCTTTGTATTTTCTTCTGTTTGTGTGGAGGCGTCAGCAAGACCGTCGGTTTTGCAGATTTTGTATTCTGTTAAGCTAAGACAGCCGTTTGACGCTGTACTTTTTCGACCGTTAAATTCTGGTGATACGCCAGATGAACCGGAAAGCCGAGCTGGAGGTGACAGCTCGTCGTCTTGAGAATTTTTATTATCTCTTCCACTCGTGGTTGTGGATGGTGATGAGTTGTCTTGACTTCTTGCAGATGGTGGTTCTGGTAATTGTTTTAGGTTCCGTAATTTTACACTAGGAGCAAAACCATCTGCAAATACGTTGTCGTGTTTAAAATTTACGGCTATTAAAATGTATGGTCCATTGCATTTTCCTATTTCATTAAGCTTGTCAAAACACCAAGAAACTATTGATTCTTTTCGAGTTTTACAAATGTACCTAAATTAGATTCTTCAACAATCTCGGAGCCTTTGAGAACATATTCATCGCCATTAACCGGAATAACTAGATCATCTTCACAAAGATCATGCCAAACAAACCCATTCTTGTAGCTCCTGCAGCATCAAGCAAAACAATTATTAAAAAAAAAAGCAAATGTAACAATTATTAAAAAAAAGAGTAAATTACTTTTTGAGTCCCTATGTTTTAGTGGTTTTAACCACTTGAATCCAAAATCAAAATGTTTAACGCCCTGGGTCCCTAACCGCTCATTTTATAACGTTTTGAGTCCAATTTTTTAACACTTATACTTTGATTTTGGACTCAAGTAGTTAAAACCACTAAAACACAGGACTCAAAACATTATAAATGAGCGGTTAAGGACTCGAAGCGTTAAATTTTTTGATTTGGGACTCAGGTGATTAAAACTACTAAAACATAGGGACACAAAAAAGTAATTTACGCTTGAAAAAAACTAACCTCTTGCAAGACCATGAGTACATTGAAGCCATACCGCTTCCTCTAAGACCATTAAGCTTTTCAATCACATCTACATTAATCATTTTCAAAACAAAATTCCGCGGTTAACTATTCCATCAAATCACACAATGCTGCATTCAATTGCACTATAATTACCTCTCAAAAAAAGACCTTCTGATGAAGTGAGAGACACTTCAATAAAGTGAGGATGTTCGAGCTGCCGATTTTTACATAGATAATAAACTACAGCCACCTTCCGGCTCTTCGGCTCCATCTCCAGCTCTGGCACCCGCTGCTGATACTTTCGCGACTTCTCCTTCCACACTTTCGCTCTGTCCGGACTCAATTGTTGATGCATCTGCCCATACTTCCTCACTCGCGGGTCCATCAACACCCTAGCAAACAACCGCCTTTTGTAATTCCAAAATTTCAAAACAAAGTAAAAGGGGTCTAGAAACTCACTTGTAAGATTAATCCTAACTCACAGTGAGTTTCTATACCCCTTTTAACAATACAATAATGAGTCAGGATTAATCTGATAGCTAAGTGTTGAGCAATCATACATGTGAGTTTCTAAGGGGTCTAGAAACTCACTTGTCAGATTAATCCTGACTCACATACTGCGTTGTAAAGAGGGGTCTAGAAACTCACCTATATGATTACTAACACTAGCTATCAGATTAATCCTGACTCATTATTGTATTGTTAAAAAGGGGTCTAGAAACTCACCTTTACGATACACTTAGCTATCAGATTAATCCTGACCGGAGAATCTCTGAGTCAAAGGTGACATAACTAACTCAATAGCGCGAATACCTCCAGTGAAAACCGCCTTTGTAATTTCAAAATTTCAAAATACTATCTGTAACAATCCGGATACCGCAAACTAATTCAAAATCTGAAGAGACAAAACACGTGGAATCATAAACCAACAAACTCGCAACAATAACAACATTGCAAACGAATAATAACAAACAAAACCTGAATAATGACAGAAATGGCAGGTGGTTAAGAGAGAGTAAGTGAACAATAATAAATTAAAAGTGGAAAAACCTGACAATAATAAAAGCTGAAAAAAGGCTTTTACTGCTATTGTGTTACAGTTAGCGAAAAAAGAGTGAAGAAAACAAGAAACTGATGGATGTATTGCATTTACTGATGGTGATGAAGTAGGTGTTAAGGATTGGAAGACGATAGTGACGGATCTGGTGAGAGGTATGTGTCGAAAAGTGACAGACAGTAGTGGTGGTGGAGATACGTTTTAACTTTTTTTTTCTTTCTGCCTTTTGATTTTGATTGCGTGTTATGGAGATAAAGTGGAGGTTTCATTGTTGTGAGTTTGCATAATTGATATATAATTAGGGTTCTTAATTTCCCACAAATCTATGGTGAAATAGAGGTTGAAGCATGGAGCTCTGGCTGGAGGGTGTGGGGCGCCACCCTTCCGCCACCTAGACGTCTATAGCGCCCCGGGCTCCATCATCCACACCCCCGGCGCCATAGCCGGGGCGCCATTGACTGGCCGCCATCGCGGTAACGAGCGGCAACGAGGATCAGGTGGGGCTCACATGTGTTTGCACCAATCAGAGTTTTTTTTTTCTTTAATTTTTCTCTATAGCGCCCCTAGGGGCTCCATCATCACACCCTCCATGTTAAAGGGGGGGCGCCATCAAGCTTCAGCCGACGTGTCGCCTACGTGGATCCTATGTGGCACCTATAAAGCCCCATGGGGCTCCATCCACACCCCATAGCCTTACCCTGCCTCCATTTCTATTCAGTTTTTATTAGGCTGGAGGGTGTGGGAGGCGCCACCCCTCCACCTCAGCCATATATAGCGCCCCTTGGGCTTCATCCCCACACCCCTCCATTTTTTATTTATTTATTTTGGAATACTGTCTTATATTGTTTTTTTAACGGGAAAGAATCTCATGTGTAAGCTCACTTTGTTTGGGGTTATATTCAGGGTTGATGTGTGGGAATTTGATGGAATTTGTAAACCCTTATCCCCCGTCAGGTTCGAACCCGAGATTAAAGTTTGATTCATCGATTCACCCAGATGTTCGTTGAAAATTGCCCAAACGAAAATCGAACATGCATCCCCACTAAAGAGAGCAGGCCAATTAACCGTTGGACCAAATTCTCAGGACACTATCTTATATTGTTATTAGTGGAATTACCTTTTGTGTTGTGATGAAAATTCAGTAATAAAACGTAATACGATGATTTACAAATAAAAAAGCTTGTACTGAGAATTAGTATGTCTTCATTTCATTTGTCTTTGATACGTTTAGTTTCTTTGCTCCTGAAACTGTTGGTTTTTTAGACAGAGTGCAGAGGGTCGTGCATAGAAATTTCTCGATGCCAAGGAACCAAAGTTTTATTTTCAGTAGAATTGGATTTGCTATTCAAAATGGGGTTGCGGCGAAGCTTGTTGTCCGTTTACTTGCCATTCTTATGTAATTTTTCTATCGTTAATGTTGGTTCATTCAAATGGTTAAAAAAAGTTAAACGTATGATGTTTCGAGTTAGAAATTTATGTCAAAGTTGGTAGGACTTCGGTACCTGTAGCGGAAAGGTACTGCAAACTTTTGGTACAGGCTCATATCGAAACAGAAAAACCATAAAAATGAAAACTATCATCGGTATTGGTGTTGTTTGGGCAGTAGCGATTTGGTTCAGTTCGTTAAAAAGTTATGTGTATTACAAAATAAAGAAGTTTATGAGGGTGGGCGCTAGAGGTGTACAAAAAAACCGGGTTTTTTTTAACCGGTTTTTTTTATAACCGAACCGGTTTTATAACCGAACCGCCGGTTATAGACCGGTTAGGATTCTTGATATGAAAAACCGGTTAATAACCGAAACCGGTTTTAAAAAAAAAAACCGATTAAACCGGTTAAAAACCGTTTTTTTTTTGTTGCAAAAACCGGTTAAAAACCGATCCCAACCGGTTACACCGGTTATTGTTTTGGACTTGAAAAACCGGTTAGTAACCGAAACCGGTTATTAAAAAAACCGGTTTTCATTTTGGATGAAAAAAACCGGTTTGGTTAATAACCGAAACCGATTTTTGTAAAAAAAAAAAAACGATTTATACACCTCTAGTGGGCGCCATGAAGACTGCATGGAAAGGGCTTGGTGGAGATGGTGGGCATGGGCATCATATTGTAAGTTTATTTATATATAAAACAAGAGTAAACTGCCATTTTGGTCCTTGTGGTTTAGGCACTTTTGCCATTTTAGTCCAAATCTTAAACTTTTTAAATCTGGGTCCCTGTGGTTTCACTTTTATTGCCATTTTAGTCCAAAATTAAGAGTAAACTGCCATTTTGGTCCCTGTGGTTTCACTTTTATTGCCATTTTAGTCCAAATCTCAAACTTTTTGGAACAGTCAAAAAAAGGGGGATTTTGAATTTTGGACTAAAATAGCAATAAAGATGAAACCACAGGGACCCAGATTTAAAAAGTTTGAGATTTAGACTAAAATGGTAAAAATGTCTAAACCACAGGGACCAAAATGGCAGTTTACTCATTATTTATAGTCACGTCAACTCGATACTACATTTTACATAAAGCCTATTTGAAGCCCCCAATAACATATCTTAGTGACATAAGGTGAAAAAGGTGCGTCTACGTCGGCACTTTTCTTTTCAAATAAAGCCATTTTCAAACCTCGCGTAACGCATAGTCTAATATGAAGATTTTTTTTACTTTCTTTCTACCTCTCTCTCTTAGCTCCACCTCATCTCCATCTTTTTTTGAAAGTTAACTTTTATTCACAACAGCACACCCTCGACACAAGGGCAGCCAAACAACAAGACAAAACCGATTACATGCCGGAAAAAGAAAGCCAATTCGCCCAAGAGACCTCTATACATTTAGACCTATGACGATACCATAAGAAACCTAGGGACTTAATGTTATCAACAATACTCGCAGCCGAACAATGAATATTAGAAAATCTTCTATCGTTCCTCGCTCTCCATATACACCACCAACCGACTAAGATGATACCTTTAAGAATTTCCTTTAACTTTGAGCTCAAACCGGAAAACTTATGGACTTCAAGCATGTCGGTAAGAGTAAACGCAAAAATCGGGCTTATTTTAAACCATCTACTTATAATGAACCATACCTCCGAGGCCACCGCGCACGAGCAAAAAAGATGTTCCGCTGTCTCGGTGTCGCCACCACACAAAACACAGCTAACATCACCATTATAACAGTTTCGTTTGATTAGAGCATCAATCGTTGCTATCCGGCCCATTTGGGCCCGCCAAGCCAGGATGTTAACTTTCTTAGGCACCCATTTCGACCACTCAAAAACATAGTTATTGCTGTAGTCGATCCCGCTGCGAAGAAAACTTTTAACCGCTCCCACCGAGAACTCTTTATCTGCACCCCCCACCCATTCCCACTTGTCATCATAAGTCGAGAGCTTAACCGAGTCCAAAAGAGCAATGAAATCGTTCCATTCCGTTCTTTCTTCATCCGTATCCGGAGTGCGAGACCATCCCCAACTCCCCGAAAAAGCCTGGATAGCACTATTGAAACGGGAACAAATAAGACAATTTTTTTCCTTTTCCAACCGAAATAAAGCCGGGAACCTCTCCTTCAGAGGAACGTTACACACCCAAGGTTCAAGCCAGAACCTAATCAAACGACCGTTACCAGCCAAACCTTTTAAGTTCTGAGTTAGCATGACACCTCCCACTTTGATCTTAGTAACACCAGAGACGATACCTTTCCAAACTCCACCCATATTCTTATTCAACGGAATCGACGACCAACTTCGATTCGAATAGTGGATCGAATCCACGACCTTTCTCCAAAGCGCGTTGCTTTCGTTCCTGTATCGCCATATCCACTTGGACAGCAGAGCGATATTGATATCTTTAAGGTTCGAGAGACCAATGCCCCCCATATCGATAGGAGCCGAGGCCCGTTCCCAGGCTACCCAGTGAAGCTTGCTAACCGTACTTCCCCCTCCCCAAAGGAATCTCTTAATTATCCCCTGCAATTTGTTAACAACCGTAGCCGGTGCTTTGAAGAGAGAAAAGTAATAATTAGGCAGACACTCGAGGACCGATTTTATAAGAGTGACCCGACCGCCAATAGACAACAGAGAGGCCTTCCATAAAGCAAGACGAGATTCAAAGATGTCGAAAATGAAATTCCAATTAACAACTCTACTCATCTTAGCTCCCACCAAAATACCCAAGTGAAAGAAAGGCATAGATCCAACCGAACAGTTAAGAGTAGCCGCCATGTCTTCGATATCAGCAACTCCCACTCCCACTCCAAAAATACTCGATTTTTTCATGTTAATCTTTAAGCCGGAACAGATGTAAAAACATCTTAACAATAACGCCACCTTCTTAATGTTGTTCCTAGCCCACTCGCCGATCAACACACAGTCGTCCGCGTAAAGGAGATGGGATAGGACCGGCCCCTCCTTCGGGAGCGAGACTCCCCTGAAAGCCCCCACCCCACAAGCTTTCTTAACCATGCAAGAGAACGCTTCCATCACTAATAAGAACAAAAAAGGAGAGATCGGGTCACCCTGACGCATGCCCTTCTGACACGAGAATTCAAAGGTCGGCGAGCCATTCACAAGAACCGAAGACCGAGCTGACGAAAGAATACCATGAATCCACATACACCATTTTGAAGGAAACCCAAGCTGATGCATAATAGACTCGAGAAAATGCCAGTTAACATTATCGTACGCCTTTGCAAAGTCAATTTTAAAAAGGAACATCTCGATGCCATTCTTCCTAGCCCAAGCCAAAACTTCGTTGAGGATGAGAGGGCCGTCCATAATTAGCCTATCCTTAATAAACGCCGACTGATTCTCTGAAATCACCGATCCAATGACCGTTTTGAGCCTATTAGCCAACACTTTCGAGACCACTTTGTTGATGATTCCCACAAGGTTGATAGGACGGTAATCGCCTAAACCGCCTGGGTCTTTACTTTTTGGAATAAGAGCAATAAAGGAGGACGAGACACCGCGTGAAAAAGATCCCGTCTCGAAAAAATGTTTAAAGATGTTGACGAAATCATTTTCAAAAAAATCCCAGAACCTTTTAAAAAACTTCATATTGAAACCGTCCGGACCAGGAGCCCGCTCACTACCACAATCGAAACACGCCTTCTTGATTTCCTCTTTTGAAAATTCCGCCGACAGGAAGATGGCATCCTCTCCAGACAACCGCTTATCAAAAGAACACATTAGCTCAGGCCGAACAGGCTGGTCTTCTTTAAATTGATGGCTGAAAAAATTATAAACCAGCTTTTTCACTAACCTAGGCTTAGACACCCAAACATCGTTATCAAACAAACCCGGTATCGCGTTGGAAGCCTTCCGTTTATTGACTAACCCATGAAAAAATTTAGAATTGTCGTCCCCATCGGAAGCCCACCTAGCTCTAGACCTCTGCTTTAGATCTTTAGCCCTAAAGCAATCGACCTCGAGCAATTTTTTCTTACATTCCAAACGCACCCATTCTTCTTCCTCCGTGAGATCCCTATATTCCATTTCCTCCTCAAGTTTTTCTAACTCCATTTTAGCGTCTTCCTCCTCCTCTCCTTCTCTACGCCGAAGGCCATAACGTCCTCAAAATGTTTTTTCCCTTCTCAATGGAGAAAACTAACCGTCATCCACTCCAGGGACTATCCGAGTAACAAACTGTCAAACCACATGGAGCACCGGTGTAATTTTCAAAAGTTGGGGACTATAGGTGTTATTTTGCAAAACCACAGGGACTATCCGTGCATTTTACTCTTAGAAAAAAATACTATAAGTCAGTGGTAGTAGCAGCTAGTTGGTGTCGACTAGTAGGTGGTGGCGACATACAATGATAATGGGCGATATTCAATGAGCCCATTTAAAATTTTAAATTAACAAGTTTTATAAAAATGACTCAAATTTAGATGGTATATAAGAGTGAATTTCAAGGATTGTCCTTTATCTTTATACTCATTTTCAGACGTTGTCATTTATGTTCAAAATTGACGAGTTTTGTCCTTTATGTTTTCATATCATACACGTTTTGTCCTTTAGGCCTAACCCAGTTAGTTTTTCAGTTACATTTGGTCATATACTTTGCACATGAGGACATTTTTGTCAATTCAAAGGTAAGTTCAACGGCAAATTTACAACTCAAAGCTTCTGCAACCTTTGAATTGACAAAAATGCCCTCATGTGCAAAGCACATGACCAAATTTAACTGAAAAAACTAACTAGGTTAGGCTTAAAGGACAAAACGTGTATGATATGAAAACATAAAGGACAAAACTCGTCAATTTTGAACATAAAGGACAGCGTCTGAAAATGGGTATAAAGATAAAGTACAATCGTTGAAATTATATAATTTGACTATTTGAGTACATTCAATTTGACATATGTAACTTTTAGTATGTCCAAATTGAATAGTTATATATTTTTAGTATTCTTATGATCCCAATAGAAGTAAAAAATGATAATCATAAGAGATGCAAATTCTTTTTTGTTTTTTGAAAAGTAAGAGATGCAAATTCATATTTGTCTATTGTAAGAGTTGATTTATTTATGGGTTTTCATAAAGCTACACCCTTAATTCTTGTTTTTACACCCTCTATCGTATAGGGTTATCGTACAGGGTTATAAGGCCCGTATAAAATATTCTGACATTATAAACATTGGATCATATATGCTATGCGGCTCGTATAATGTTATATGCTTGTATAGATGGAGAAAATAATAGGTTGTATAAGATTAGACAGAGTTTAAGTCGTATAACCCTATACGGGTCTTATAATACTATAGTATAGAGTCATACCGATGTAGGGATGTAAAATTAACAAGAAGCTTTTTTATTTAATATTAGTAAAGACCAGCCCATTGTATATAATATAATAATATTAGAACTGCCATGCATTTGTTCCAATGTTCTTGTATAAAATCACATTGAAATAAAATTATAAAAAGGGATATTTTATTTCATGACACAGCTCAGATCATGATTCCAAAGCATTTATTTTAGTACGCATGCTTCAGTTTCCCACCAATTTTATACATGTAAATATATATTACTAGCCATTTTTTTTACGGCCAACAAAAGATATATTATATTACTCAAAAGGTTAACAATAGTTAACCCAAAACTACATCCGCCAAAGTTTTACACCTTCATACAAATTAAATCAAACCTACACTAATCCTCCCATGTAAGTGACAACGCCTTTGCCCGATGTTTCAACCATAAGAAACTTAATACTTTAATCTCTTCCACGACATTCTTCACAGCCGCCCTTTTATTATTGAAAACCGCATCATTTCGCATAAGCCATATGCACCATATCGCCGTCTGGACGACCGAATACACGACCTTTTGCCACCTTCTAGAGCCACGTCAATGTTTGTGGAATTCAAGCACATCCCTCGCACAAAAGAAAAATGGAGTAGCAATTCTGCACCACCTGAATAATTCTTCACATATTTGTTGTATATACCTACATGCCGCAAACAAATGGTCACCAGACTCGACAACTTCTTCGCACAATACACATTCCGAGCTTTGAATTTGGAAGTTCCTTCTCAATAGCGCCTCCTTAGTCGGTAGTCGGTTAAGAAACAGTCTCCATGTCAAAAAATTAACCTTAATCGGGCACCATTTATTCCAGCAATGCAGCATCCTCGAGTCTTCAATCAAGTTGGTCCGTAACAATTGTTTAAGCCCACGAACCAAAAACAAACCAGAATCCTCCATAGCCCAATTCCATGTGTCATTTTCTCCTGAGATGCTAGTGTTTTCTAACATTCTTGATAGCTCAACCATCTCCTTTGCTTCCTGCTGTGAATATGGAACCCGGACCCAACTAAAGGCCACGAATCTCACGTCATTTTGTACCTTAATTCGATCCACCACGAGAGCACCTTTGTTACTTTCAAGCTGGAATAAAAACGGGAACACAACACACAAAGGAACATCTGTGATCCAGCAATCCATCCAAAACATTATTCCCAACCCATTCCCCACGGCTGCCCGAAAACATGACCCCAAATCAACTCCTAAGTCCGAAAATTCCTTAGCAATTCCAGCAATCTGCTTCCACGGACCGGGCATAGACATCTTGACCGGTACCGGAGACCACGACCTATTGTGATGATGAATACTCCAAACTACCTTTTTCCAAATACTGTTGTTATCCACCTTGAAACGCCACCACCATTTCGCCAATAATGCATAATTCACTTCTTTCAGGGATCCAATACCCCCCCCCCCCAATTCTTTAGGCGCCATAATATCATTCCAAGCTACCCACGATGCCCATTGATGCTCCGGTGTGTTCCCCCACAGAAAATCTCTTCTTAACCGCTCCAATTTTTTAATAACCTGAACCGGTGCTCTAAATAATGAGAAATAATAGGTTGGCAATGCATTTAGAACCGATTTCACAAGCGTTAGCCGACCTCCATACGAAAGTGTGGTTGCCTTCCAGACCGACAGTCTGCTTTTGAATGTATCGACAACCGGCCTCCAATTCCTAACCAAATTCATATTTGCTCCAACTTGTAGGCCCAAATATTTAAAAGGAAAGGTCCCCATTTTACATCTAAGAATATTCGCCATATACATAACCTCCTCTGCACCGACCCCGACCCCGAAAAGACTACTTTTACCCAAATTAACCTTCAAACCTGAGGCCAAATAAAAGCACCTCATAATCCTGTTAATATTCCGTACATTTGCCTCCGACCATTCACCCAGAAATACAGCATCGTCCGCATATAAGAAGTGTGATAATACTAGGCCCTGAGAAGTACACTGAATGCCATTTATGAAACCCGAAGAAACCGCTTTTTTTACAACCCCAGACAGTGCCTCCATTGCCATTACGAACAAAAACGGGGATAGGGGGTCCCCTTGTCTGTAACACCCCAAAAAGGATTAACATAAAAATAAGTTTAAATAATCAAAAGCATTAACTTAGTTAGTAAAAATATTGCAAAAGCTAGTTAATGAATGGAAGGTGCTAAATTAATAATATGTAAACACTGTAGGGGTTAAAAATGGACAATGGCAAAATAAAAGTATTAGAAAGTGAAAACCCTAAACACACACATTTATGCGTGGTTGGGATCGATCAAAGCAGGGGAAACAAGGGTGAAACCCTTGTTCACCAAATTGAAACAATTAGATAGGGGTTTAGAGGAGAATCAACCGCATGAACTCAAATCTACACTCATCTAAACTCGATTTTTAAAGAGGTAAGTTCAATTTCTTGAAATCATGATTTGTAGGAAGTGGGTCATAACCCAATCTTGAGATTATGCAAGTAATTGTGTAAAATGGAGTTAGGATTACTCTCTAAGACATGAATCAGGTTTGATTTTAAGTCAATCGAAAGATTTTAGTATAAACCCATTTGACTTGAAACTATATGAAAGTAGGATGATAAAAAATTTTTGAAGTAATCATGTATAGCCTTGAGTTCTTGATGATTAATCTTGTTTATGATACATGGACACTAAATGAATTTATGTAGAATGAAAGGATCATATGAACTCGTTTAATTGTTGATGAATTTCTAAAAGAACTAGTTAAAATTATGCTCTAGGATAATGATGTTTAGTGTCCTACTAATGCGAAACTCGCCAAGTGTTCGATGAAATGCTTAAGTGAATATACATGTGAAATTATAAAGATTGTGAAAATGTTGTCATATAGTAAACTATGTGAATGATGATAAGATGTTCGGATGGACTAAATGATGGAATGAATATGTTAATGTAGGCGTGAAAGAAGAAAGTTCAAGTGCTAAGAAGACGGAAACCGCACAAAACCGAGGTATGTTATTACGTATACTAACTCTTATTAGTATATTGTTATTTATGCCAAAACCATAATGTGATGTTTGTGGTAATTCATTAGTAAATGGTTTAAAACATTTTGAATGGTTTACATGAACCGTAGATTGTAAATGAAATTTGCTTATGACCGGCCCTTTATGGGGTAACCGGGTAAAGAGAAAGTAAGTAGAAAAGGAAAAGAATTTGTTCGTAATAAACGAACCGAATGAAAGTTTAGTCATGGATGATATTATCCGTCATTAACGGATAATTTATGAATGAATGAAATTTTACTCGATCCGTTACTCACGGGTTTGAGTGTATGTAAATGTTTGAAAGGAATGTATTCACCCGTTGTTGGTGAATCGAATGAAGATTATGTACGAATGAAGTGCCCGTCTCAACGGGACAAGAATGGCATGATAAATCCCAAAATTTAAAGTTGTATGTTTAACCCGTTTCATGGGGCGAATAATGAGTGTATAAGGTGAATGTACGGATGGGATTAAAGTTGTATTACTAGTTTAGAAGTAACGTAACTAACAAGTTTTAAACTTGATGTTTGATGTAGGTAAATCCTTGGCTTCATAGCTTGGCGACTCGGAATGAACACCCTCGATATCACGCCCATCTAGCGCTTCCGAAGATGTCTGTTAGTATGGTCTTAGTTTTTGGTCATATGTACTTTTAACATAAGTAATCTTTTGGTGTCCTTGTGAATGGTTAAAACTTGGTTAGTTGTAGCTTTTGGTTTTAAGGCGACTTAAACTTGTTTGTTTTTCTTTGGTTTATGAAAATGGGTCTTTTAAGTTAAGGCGTTTTATTGTTAAGCAGGAAATTGATTATTTAAGAACGGGTCATGCCCAAATTTTTGCAAAAGTTTATATGCTTTCGTTCAAATTAAGAAGTTTAGAGTTTAAGGCGTTTCAAGTTGGTATTAGAGCCTAGGTTTGAGGGATTTGAACACAATGAAGTGTTCGGACTCAAACCGAAAGCTCGTAAGAATGGGTGTGTTCGCTCTGAGACACAAAAAGGGGTAAATATTCTAAGAAAATTTTTATATAGTAATTGGTGTGTTCGCCCCCCCCCCCCCCCCAAAGTTGGACAAATGAAATGGGAGCTAAACATTAGGTTATATCAGATCTGGCGCCGCACACAGTTGTGTCTTTAAGTGACACAGCTGTGTGGGCCGTTGATGCTTGTTGCTGAGATCAGGGTGTGTGGCAAGGCTGACACAGCTGTGTGACATTGTACTCAGATAACCAACACAGCTGTGTCTGGGTAAAATTTCCACAAACTTCATATTTTTCTTGAGTTTTCCGCAACGAATCACCAACAAGCTTTCCAAAACTACAATATTCAAATAAAACACAATAAAATGTCGATTCAATCGAATTTGTAACCAGAAATATATATAATGGGGGATGATATGTATTAATAATATGTATATTTACCGACATATCAATAATGAAATGTAAAATTGATTGTAGTATGATAAAAATGAGTTAACTATGATGAAGGAGAGTATGAAAATAAATCTAATAAATGAAATGAATGTTTCACGTAGATGGCGGACAATGTCAACGTGAATGATAATGTAGCGGCAAGAAATGAATGACGAATATGATAATGAATAATGAATGGAGTAAATATAGATTAAATTACTTCGATGCGTAAAAAAGAATATGATTTGTTAATAAATGAAAATGAAAATGATGAGATTAGTGGTAAAATAACTTGAAGAATGCGAGTTAGATGGAATCCGTATGAGGATTCGAATAAATGTATGCTTGATCAGAATTATGCATTAGAGGCTTGTACATTGTGCTTGAATGGTGTGATATTTATGTGTATTTAATGATTTGCTTAGTTTTGAGTAAGAGGCAAATATGTGCTAAATGTGAATCATACGAGCTTATTAGCAAAGGATATGTTGGAATTATGTTATATAGTTAACTTGAATGATATTTGCTATTTATAGAATCATGAAGCATTAGCATGTGAAAGTACGTGAAAGTGAATGTATATGTGTATTGTTAGAGGATTACGTAAATCGTATATATCATACAATACGAGTATGAAATGTGTAGAATATTAATATTATGGCCTATCATATTTAGAGGATTACATGTTCAAAAGTTTAAAGTGTGTAAGCAAGACAGTTGATTTTATAAAAGTCAACAGTATAGGGATATCATGGAATGGCAATTAGACACAAATGTTGAAGTAAAGAGTTAATGTGTTATGTATTGCGTGATTTACGTGTTATGCTTGATGATAGTTTAGTTGTATGGGTTGGAGATGAGATAACTAATAATAAATGTCTCATTATTACGAAATTTGACTAACGAAAGTCAATTAACGTAGGAATAGAAAGAAAATGAATAGTTGTATGTATGCTCACATAAGCTAACAATGTTACGAATGTAATAATATGTAAGGATGGAAATCTTGTCAATTGATTCAAGCATGGATGAAAAACGGGGTAAGAGGAAGCAATGAGGCAAGCATGAACATGAACACTAAAGGTAAGTGATTTCACAATCACTTCGAATATATCTACATGAAGACGTATACGTGTTTGAATATTCAAAATCAAAGTGAAACGTATAAATAAATAAGAAATGTTATGGTACGTTTTGTTGAAATGGTTGGTATAATGTTAAACCGGTAAGACCTCATTATAAGGGTAAATCGGTCATAAATTTTTAGTTGAGAAGTTTTAAGGCGGAAATGAGAACTTGGTAATGTTGATGAAAGGTATGGAAAGAATATTAGTTGAGATGTTAGCTAAAGACATTTTGTAAATATGTTCGAATTGAAAGTAAGTACAACGCGTACTACAATACTTATATACAATAAGTACTAAGTGGTGATTGACTTTAAAAGGTCAAATTGTAGAGTCAGTAAATAATAATTATTTACAAATTTTGGAAGTATTACGTACAAAATGCAACATGTAATGTAGGATACTCATTAGTAAGAGATATGTTAGAGAACGTAGGTGAATTAACGCCAAATATTGTGAACGAACAAATGGAAATGGTATATTAAGGGATGGTCATGTATTGACCAAAGCTCGAGAAAAACACGAGAATCATCTCACTTATGCCCGGTCAAGCTAGTAAAGAGGGGTCTAATGATTCTTAAAGGATCGAATCAATATAAGAAAGAAAGATAAGAATGAAAAGTTTAAGCTTACGATTGAATGTGAATCAAACTTAAGAAAGAATGGTGGGAACACCACTAGAAATAGGATGTAGAGTGTCGCGTAGAGACGCGCTACATGAATTAGGACATGGAATAAAGTGTTAGGACACAATACTTGAAGTTGAATGTAGAAGATTAATACGAAAACGTATCATAAGAAATGAAATGGTAAATGAAACGATAGAAGAAAGAAAGGTACGGATGAAAATGTTTGAATCTGAGAAATGGATTCAACCATGTAAGGAATGAAAGGTTGGATCCGTAACCAAACACGGATCAAACCAGTAAGAATGAAAGTTAATAAATTAAAAGTTCGAATCCGTAAGTGAAGACGGATTAAACAAGTAAGAATAAAAAAAAGAACGAAACTCAAATGAGTAAATATTTTTAAAGGCGGATATTAATTTAAGTTATGTTTTAAATCTTGTGTATATATAAATATATGCAAACACGTTTGTATGTAAGAACGGTTGAAAGGACAAATGAGTCATACGGGTCAAATGGTGATTGCCATTTGAACCCGGTATTTAATGTTCGATTTGTCAAGTTTTATGCTTATAGGTGAGCATAATGTATGGGCATGCATTGTCACAGTTTGGAAAGTAATAACCGTCGCAAAGTATGAATAACGAGTCAAGGGATTTGACCCGCGCCAAGTATGTATAAAGAGGTTATGTTTTTATTAGGAGCTTAGGGCTCGATTAGAGAGTGATGTGTCAGAATAGGATAACTGATACACATATGTAAGAATGTATTTACAATTAGACTTTCGAAAAGTCAAACGAAGTAAATGAAGTCCTTGCAAGTATGCAAGAATAAAGTATGAATGTATACCTCGATACGCCCACAATAAGTAAGAGGTGTTAGTCTGACCTTGAAAGGTCAAACTGCGAGAGTTGACGAAATGACCAATAAAATGAAAGGATAGTATGTAAGAAATGGAACGTATGATATGTTTTAGTGTAACACCTCGAAAATTCACGTCCTATAATGTGTAGACACGTGTCAAATGTTAAACGTGTGAAAGAAATATTATAGAAGGACTAAAGTTGACAAACATGGAAAGTATGTGAAATTATGTATTCTAAGTGTCAACCGTGAATAAATATAATGTACATTAACCCTACACGATGCTCATACCTTCAAACGAATAAATCATGGATCATACGAAGCTAAAAGTGAGAGATTACAAACTACAGGGGTTAAATGTGTCAACATGTTTAAAGATATACCTCTGAGTGACCTTTTGACAAACCCGTAGCTTTGTAAATGTTAATTATGCTCACTAGAATGCACGAATTAAATTTCATAAAGTTTCGTCAACGTATGAGAAAGTTGTGATCAAATTCGTGTGCGAGGGGTTAAAGCGTCAACGTTGAAAGTTAGGCCTTTTCGGGTAACAATAAAGTTAACCGGGGACTTAACGAAGTGGGTATATGTCTTGAAGCCCTTATAGTTCAATAATGAGGGTCCATACTGCAATAAACAAGTGTCTGTACAAGGTTTGAAGAGCCAAGGACCAAACTGCAATTTTATCAAAACATGTTGGTTAAACTACACATGCTCGCGTAGCGCGAGCCTGAGGCCATATGGCGTCGCGCTACGCGAGGGCTACATCTGGACAGAATTCGTTTATTCTTTGATCCTTTGTCTGCCATTGCATTTGCAACCCACTTTGATCGATTTTTCTCATTCACTTGACCCCTAAAACAACCCCTAGAACACTAGGACACATGTTGGAAGGTTGTGGGGAGTGCTAGACCTTGTTGTCAATCAATTATGGTGAGTTAATCCACTATATAAGGCCACCTTGTGCAACATTCATTCTCACACCTTCAAGTGCATAACTGATCAATTCTGGAGCTCCCAAGCAGGTCCAACTGATCATAAGTCGTGCATAGGACTCTTGTAAGTCTGCTAGTCTTTCTTTAATTGAGTTTAGCTTGTTTATTTAGCTAAAAGTCAAACCGTCGTAATTACGGTTTGACTTCGAGATTAGTCAATAATGGCTCAGGCATATCTCGAATTAAAAGTAGTTATGAGTTGGTATTTATGTGGGTAATAAAACCTCAAAAGGGTTTCCCCTGATCACCACTCTAACCAGGTCAAAAGTCGGGTCAAACTTTTAAGTAAAAAGTCAACAGGATGCTTAAAATGTCATTTATGCATAATTAGCTATCTAGAACATATATAACCTGTTTGATCATTGTTATAACTTAGTAATAAGTGTAAGAACATGTCCAAACATGTTCAACCCGACTATTTCCTGTTTAGACCCGGTTCGGAACCGAAAGTCACATAGTTTGACTTTCACTTTGACTTTCAGTTCTGAACTGTTTAGGTATGTTTTAGAAATGCCTCAGAGCTTAAATTGGATTAGGATACATTTTAGAACAAACCTCTGTGATTATACACCTTGGTTCATTAGTTATCCAATTAATATGCATGTTTCCGTTAATTGCTCATATGTTGACCGTTATGCCCTTATTACCTTAAAACGTGATTTATGAAAATGAAAAAGTATAGAAACCTTTGTTACTGATATATAGACTTGTATGCAAATTTTGACATCAGTTTGACTTGTAGATTAAGAGTTATGCTCGTTATCGCAAAATTAATGCTTTATTTAATAAAATGGCGTAATTAGCGTATAGCCTAGTTAAACATACTTTTTGGTATCAAATATTTTACCCACTGATGTAATATATTATTTTGGGATTTTTAAGGATTTTTAATTAATTTTAGGCTGAGCATAACTCCTAGTCGTAGGCTTAATTCGGTAAATGTCGGTTTTGCCCTTACGGGCCATAAAATGAGTTTTACATATCTAAATGACTCCAAACCTTTTGCTACTGATCACATATGATAAATAAATTATTTTAAGCCTTCTGGAAATATAAAAATATCAGATTTAAGTATCGAACCCGGAAATGGCCTTTAATCGCCTTATTTAGCGTTTTTAACGTATGTTTTAAAGTCATATTGAACATACCCGGGTTGATACCTACTGATATATGAGGCAAATTATGATATTTTAACAGTAAGCAAAGGTTGATAAACTCAGACCTCAGTTTTGAGCTTTTCGGCTTATGTGAAATTACCAAAATACCCCTACGGGGCATAGTTTGGTTAAAAATGATAAATTTCACATATATGCTTTAGCCTACTGATATAACATATCAAATTGAGTATGTTTGCTGTTTATAACAAACCTGTAACTCAGTTAAACATCTAACCTCTTTTAAAACCTTTAAAAATAACCAAACTACCCCTACGGGGCATAGTTTGTGTTTAATTACATTTCGGGCATAATGAAAGACATCCTACAGATGTCACAACATATTTGAAGCATATTAACCTAGGAAACCTGTATATGGCTCTTACGGATACCCGTTACGCTTATTTCGCGTTCGGTTCGGTTTATTTAACAAGTTTACATAAATTAGCCGACACGGGTCAAACCTTATCGGTTTAATCTCAAAATCCAGAATGTGCATGAAGGACCCATATTAAACAAGTCTCTGAACTTGTCGGGTCTAAATCACATTCTATCCGGTCTTCGCCTAATCGTGCGTACGAACCGTATCTTTGAAACTAGCCGGTCTAAGCTTAAGCTTAATAAAAGACCCGTTAGTATTCTAATAGGTTATATTAAACCTTCGTTCCAGATTAGGAGAACCAGTAAAAGCTACGTGCATTTTGCTTATTGTGATTTATACTTTGCATCAGGTAAATACTTTTAACTTATTTTCCCTATACGGGCTTGGGTTACGGTATATAGCATACCGCTTGATCGGGCATCAAATCTCCACGCTTAGTGGGTAGCTGAATAATTTGATCGGCTCGTTTAAACAGTCTTGTTTACTTTACAGCCTTTGGGGGGTTAATGACCATGTCCCGGATATCCTTGGCATCATCTTACGAGATTGGCCACGACCTGAGCACGGGGTGTAGGCGTACACCTGTCAGTGTATAACTCAATAACGTGGTGTGTCTATTGATCTTTAACCCGGACTAGATCCGGGCGACTGAACGCATAAGTAACATGTAATTCGTTCACAAGATTATAATATTAAATAATTCTCCCAAGTTAATAAAAAGATTAATCTTGCCTCTGTGCATTTTAATCAAATTATAAAAATGTTTATGCCATGTGCATCCAAACCAATTTTTAAAATCATTTTCCAAAATGAGTCAGTTGATTGTATTTACCGGTGTAAACTGACGTATTTTCCCAAAAAGACTAAATGCAGGTACTAAACGTAATTGGCTGGATTGTCTCCTTAGCATCAATAAAGAGTCTCGCAAGCTTAAGATGCCTGAAGTCTGTTGAACTATTGTTTCCATTTTATGTTCGATCCTTCTGTGGATAAACTTCCGAATATTGTAACAGTTGATATTACAATAATAAATTCGGTTGTATTATATTTTCAATTGCTTCCGCTGTGCTTAATAATATTGTGTTGTTTGACTATTATGTTGCCAACCATGACGTCACGATACTCCCCACCGGGCCCACCGGTGACACGTGGAAAATCGGGGTGTGACAGGTTGGTATCAGAGCCAACACTGAGTGAATTAAACACTAGCCTTTTGTGTTTAATCTCAGTTACACAATTGCACAATCTAAACTTCTGAGTCTAGACTTAACATAGGAATAATCTTAATCCTAATATGGAAATTTTTGCTTCCAATTTTTTTATTATTCGATACGTCGCCAAGCGAGGAAGCTGAACTAGGGATTCTCCACACCCGGAGCCTTGAAATGCTGAGCTTCGTACATCGACCAAGTTGAGGCGTGCAACCAAGGAGAAAGCATTCAGGAATTGAATAAAGAAGAAACTCCATTGCTAAAAATCGTTTCCTCAATAGTCCTTATAAGGACATATTTATTTTTGTCCCTTCGAGGACAACACTATTCCTTTCAAGTCCCGCTTAGGGCAACTTTATACTTTTGTTTTGATATAGTGGAATGATTAAGTTTAAACTTTCATTCTAAACAAGAATTTTTAAATAAATGTAAAATAACATTTTCTTTTATAAGATCTACCATTATAATAAAATGACAAAGTCTAAAAAGGACAAGACCTAGCCACGTGTCATTTTAAGACCGGGCCAAGATGGTAGTTCCATAATTAGATTTAGATCCATATGAACACCTCAATTTAAAATTGTTCTGCGTTAATTATAAATTAAGAATCTTAAGTGTGAAACCTAGCCTTCGGGTCAATTATAAGACCGGGCCAAGATGGTAAGACCTGTTTAAAAGATTCAAATCCCTGTTAACATCTTAAAACATGTTAACACTCCTGGAAGATGTGATTCATTAAAATCACACACTTCATTTTTATAAAGGATTCTTCAAAAGATTCCAAACCCAGTTTAATGATCTCTGAATCCTGGGTTTACATCATTAATTAAGATGATCATATTTTAACCATACGTGGTAACATAATGCCTACGGGCCCTGCTCATTTCCATATGAGCCAAAAGACAGTGGTAGCGATGACTCCCTGTCAGATAAAGGTAATGAACTAGGTTCAAACCTCAAATGCTTTGATTCTCTGAAATCCTAGCATATAATTTATAATTGTCCTTGTGACTAGGCCTATCGTGCCAATATACTTTCATGCTTTGATTCTCTGAAATCATAGCTTAAAATTTATAAATGTCCTTGCGACTAGGCCTATTGTGCCAAGATACTGTCATGCTTTGATTCTCTGAAATCATAAGCTTATAATTTATAAATGTCCATGTGACCAGGCCATTGGGTGCCACTAATAAAACTATTAATGTTTTATAATTAGGATAAATTATAATAGAAATCCTAAATAAATATATGATTAATAAATTAACCAAATATGGTCTCTGTTTACCATGGTTAATGAATTTCCCTAAGGGGCAATTCAGTAATAAACTTCCCTTATAAGGGAAGTGCCTACGGGCTATAGTTAATGTCCTCTGAGACTGAAGCCAGTGGCAGCCTACAGCTCCCTGTCAGGAAAAGGTAATGAACTTTGATTCAAACCTTAATGCCGCGATTCTCTGAAATCATGGCTTATAAATTTAACTTGTCTACGCGACTAGGCCATTTGTGCTATTATTATTAACTTATGAATTAGGATTTATGATAAAAATCCTGAATAAAATAAACATCCTTCCTTCCCTGTCAGTATGCATTTTAACAGGAAATCTCAAAGGTGAAACCTAGCCTACGCGGCCAAGATGGTGAAACCTACTCAAGGGATTCAGATCCTTGTTAACATCTAAGAACGTGTTAGCACTCTTGACAAATGTGATTCGAGAAAATCACAATAGTCATCCTTATATTGGATTCTTCCAATCCCCTTATCTAACCTAGTGATTTAGGAATCATGGCTTATATCATCCTATAAGATGATCATATTTTGAACATCCGTTAGTGATGAAGTGCCTACGGGCTAAACTTGTTGTCCGATAAGACAACGATAGTGATGGTCTTTAACCTCCTGTCTAAAATATTGGACTATGTCCAAACATAATAGTCTATATGATCAATGCGATCATGACTAATATCATCTAATACGATGATAATATTATTTAACACCCTTTAGTGATGTTTTGCCTACGGGCTATAATATACTGTCCATTTGAGACATTGCCATTGTTATCTTTATGATTCCTTGTCTGAGGTTGTGAGCTATGCTCAAGCCAAAAATAGTCAATATGATTAATGCAATCATGACTTATATCTTCTAATAGGATGAACCAATTATAAACATCCATGAGTGATGTTTTCGCCTATGGGCCAAATTATACTGTCCATGTGTGACAAAGACATTGTGATCTTTACGATTCCCTGTCCAAGGTGGTGAGCTATGCTCAAGCCTAATAGTTCATGTGATCAATACGATCATGACAAAAATCATCAATACGATGATTAAAATTTTTAACATCCGTAATGATGTTTTGCCTAAGGGCTATATTATATCGTCCAACTGAGACAAGGCAATTGTAATCTTTTGTGATTCTTTGCCAAGGGGGTGAGCTATACTCAATTCCCATAGCCTATACTATCAGTGCGATCCTGACTAGTATCCTCAGTATGATGATCATAATATTAACACCCCTCGTTACGAAATGCCTACGGGCTATACTTTATTCTAGTGTCGGTAAGACAAAGATAGTAGTGATCTTTATGATCCCCTGTTCAAAATGGTGTGATTATACCCAAACCTAATAGTCAATATGATCGATGTGATCATGACTAATATCATTAGATACGATGGTTATATATAAACATCCATTAGTGATGTTGATTGGCTTATTTTCTGCCAAAAGAATCGTCTTTCAAGACGATGACAGTTGTAGTCTATGACTCCCTGTCCAAAGGTGAAGAACCACGTTCAAACCTGGAAGCCCTAATCTAATAAGATTGCAGCTAATAAATTAAGGTCCTTGAAAATAGACCATCAAGTTATGTTTTAAAGTCATTCAGGACAAGCCTATGTGCTATAATTGGTCATTCGTGACAAGTTAACATATTAAATGTTAACATTCCTGGTGACATGCCTTTGTACCAGATTTGATGAATGTCCTTATAACAAGGCCGTTTGTGCCATATCTAAATGTCCTTTGTGACAAGGCCTTCGTGCCGTATAATCATATATGTCCTTCATGACTGGGCTTTATGCCATATTTTCTACGTCCCTCGCGACAGGCTTCTATACCATATATGTATAAAAATATATAATCGAAGTCATGAAAGGCTAGCCTTTGGGCTATTTATAATCGTACTTGTGACGAAGACAGTTGTGACATTATGGTCCCCTGTCAAGCAAGTATTGGACTCGCTCCAAACTTTGAATGCCATTGATGGTCCAGTTGTGACCTAGGCTAAATATAATGGAATTACGTTCAAAATAGCATTCGCTATGAATGTTCGGAACAGAATAGCCCATACGGTTTATGAATGACGTGGCTAATGTAAGTCAGGTCATCAGGATGATGACTAATAATGGGTAAATCTTGATGATTGGTACCAAGTTTCGAGTATGGAAAACTCGGATGAGGTAGACGAAAGTCGCAACACTATTAAGGTGACGAAAGTTGATAAAACTACAAACGTAAACCTCAATATTAATGGAGTTAATCTTCGGGCTGTGGTTGACGCAGCAATTGAAAGGACCATGGAAAAGGTCATGAGACAATACAAAGAGCTGAATACTTCTCGCTCTAAATCTCATTCAAAACCATGTTAAATTACTCATGAGGAGAGCTATGTTCGCACTTCAAATATGAAGGATGAACCAAAGAAGGAGGATAACTCCCAAAAATCTGAGAAAGAGAGCGAGTACAGGCTTAATAAAAAGCAACGAAAGTTCGGTAAGAAGCCTGTATACCTCTGAGACTGCTTCAGCATTATTAGATGGATGTTTTATATCCATAAGGAATCATTTTTCCGATGTCCTAGTTCCGTTAAATATAAGGACTCAATAAAGTGATAAAAAAAATTCGATTGGTTGCCTCGAAAAATCAAGCCCATATCGTGGGTGATAAGAAGCAATTAATTATCAAGACTCCTTATGAGACAACTCTCATAATTACACGTATCCGTACGATTAATTAAAATTAAACATAAAAAATGGTGGAATTGGCCGTCCCCGAAATCGAACATGGGTCTAGGCCGCACCCTTTCGCGCGCCTAGCCAACTGAGCTAGGTGCCTAGTTTGTGAAACTTCCATTATTGATTAAATATAAGCACTTGTACAATAAACTTCCTTATCATTTATCAATGATAATTTCTGCTAAGTGGCCTGTTTTTTTTATACAGGCAATAATAAATCTTCTTGAACCAGAAACTTAGCAAAATTTTTATTATCATCCACAAGGTATAACTACTAAGGAAACCATAGTAACCGATTCTTATAGATCGGTAAGGAATCCTTCCGAAAATCTAAGAGCACTCTTTCTTTGCATAGAGTACGACAACATATGTTATTTTAATTATTTTTCTCATTGTTTTTCTATCGCCTGCGAATGCCAAACTATGTTTGATAAAAGTGTCATATGAGGATTGGCGTATCCTAGTGTGTCCCATAGATTATTTCCATGTCTGATCAGCATGGAGGTTTAATACATGGAACCCCTGAGATATCCCAATGGTCATATTGTACTAAAGTCGACTAGTAGTATTCAAAGAAGATATCCAAAAATGAAATTTTTTTTTCAAGTAAATGTTCCCGATTAAGGAATTCGTGGACTTATAACATAAAGGTGTCACTCATTTGACACGAACAATGATGGATGAACTGGAGCCTGAGATATGGAAAATCTCTATAGCCTCCTTGTATCTTAATTATCTTCTCAAAAGTTTCCCCTGCTTACCTCCTGGAGGACAGGTAGAACTAAGATTAACATCCCGCTGTGGGCTGGAGTATTTTGAAAACTCCATATTGATTATGGAAAAATCGAAACCTCGATTTAGTAGGTTTTAAAACATAGGCACATAAAGCCTGACTCAATCTTCTGAGGGTTTGATATTGTTAAATAAGAAAGACGGTTCATATTGCTTACGTATTAAATGTCGTAACCCTAATTAGGCAACGAATAAGAATTTGCCATCAACTACCCAGGATCTAAGGGCAAATTATTGGTGAATAGGCTTGAAAAGTCTGTAGCCACCCATGTAGCTAAATGCTTGACATGTGCGCAAGTCAAAGCCGAGCACAAAAGCCGTCAGGCTTGCTACAACAGCCTGAACTTCCTACGTGGAAGTAGGGAAATGGTAACTATGGATTTTATTACCAAGTTGCCCAAGAAAAGGAAAGGAAATGATACGTTATGAATTATAGTTGACAGACTGACTAAGTCAGCACATTTCCTACCCATCAAGGAGACTTATAGCTCCGATATGCTAGCCCAGTTGTACGTTGATAAGATTGTAGCCCTACATGACAAACCTGTAGCTATTATCTCTGACAGGGATACTAGGTACACGTCATATTTTTGGAAGAATTTCCAACAATCTTTGGGCACACGTTTGAATTTAGTACGATTTACCATCCTCAGACTGACGGTCAGAGTGAGCATACTATTCAAACATTGGAAGACATGCTACGAGCATGTGCGATCGATTTGGGTGGTAGTTGGAATAAGAACCTACCATGAATCGAATTCTCCTACAACAATAGCTACCACACCAGCATCAAGGCTGCACCTTTTTGAGGCATTGTACGGTAGAAAGTGTAGAACGCCAGTTTGTTGGGCAGAAGTTGGAGATGTCCAGTTATCAGGACCAGAGATCGTGTTCGAAATGACGGACAAGATTGTCCAAATTCGTGACCGTCTCAAAGCTGTCGGGATAGGCAGAAGAGTTACGCTGATCCAAAGCGTAAGGATTTTCACTTCGAAGTAGGTGACAAAGTCCTACTTAAGGTGTCACCCTAGAAGGGGGTGATGCGATTTGGTAAGAAAGGCAAGCTAAGCCCGAGATACATAGGACCTTTCGAGGTTATCGAACGTGTCGGGTCAGTTGCCTATAAGTTAAACTTACCTGAAGAGCTTAGTGGAATTCACAATGTGTTCCACATCTGCAATCTGAAGAAGTGTTTCGCTGATGAATCACTGGTTATACCGCATACAGATGTGCATATAGACGAGAGCTTGAAGTTTATGGAAAAACCTTTGTCGATTGAAGACCGACAGGTGAAGAAGGTTCGAAGGAAGCATGTACCTATTGTAAAGGTCAAAAGGGATGCCCGTAGAGGTCCCGAATACACGAGGGAGGTTGAATCCACGATGAAAGAAAAGTACCCTTACTAATTTCAGTAAATCTCGGGTCGAGATTTATTTTAAGGGGGTGAGGATGTAACACCTCGAAAATTTACGTCCTATAATGTGTAGACACGTGTCAAATGTTAAACGTGTGAAAGAAATATTATAGAAGGACTAAAGTTGACAAACATGGAAAGTATGTGAAATTACGTATTCTAAGTGTCAACCGTGAATAAATATAATGTACATTAACCCTACACGATGCTCATACCTTCAAACGAAAAATCATGGATCATACGAAGCTAAAAGTGAGAGATTACAAACTACAGGGGTTAAATGTGTCAACATGTTTAAAGATATACCTCTGAGTGACCTTTTGACAAACCCGAAGCTTTGTAAATGTTAATTATGCTCACTAGAATGCACGAATTAAATTTCATAAAGTTTCGTCAACGTATGAGAAAGTTGTGATCAAATTCGTGTGCGAGGGGTTAAAGCGTCAACGTTGAAAGTTAGGCCTTTTCGGGTAACAATAAAGTTAACCGGGGACTTAACGAAGTGGGTATATGTCTTGAAGCCCTTATAGTTCAATAATGAGGGTCCATACTGCAATAAACAAGTGTCTGTACAAGGTTTGAAGAGCCAAGGACCAAACTGCAATTTTATCAAAACTTGTTGGCTGAACTACACATGCTCGCGTAGCGCGAGCCTGAGGCCATATGGCGTCGCGCTACGCGAGGGCTACATCTGGACAGAATTCGTTTATTCTTTGATCCTTTGTCTGCCATTGCATTTGCAACCCACTTTGATCGATTTTTCACATTCACTTGACCCCTAAAATAACCCCTAGAACACTAGGACACATGTTGGAAGGTTGTGGGGAGTGCTAGACCTTGTTGTCAATCAATTATGGTGAGTTAATCCACTATATATGGCCACCTTGTGCAACATTCATTCTCACACCTTCAAGTGCATAACTGATCAATTCTGGAGCTCCCAAGCAGGTCCAACTGATCATAAGTCGTGCATAGGACTCTTGTAAGTCTGCTAGTCTTTCTTTAATTGAGTTTAGCTTGTTTATTTAGCTAAAAGTCAAACCATCGTAATTACGGTTTGACTTCGAGATTAGTCAATAATGGCTCAGGCATATCTCGAATTAAAAGTAGTTATGAGTTGGTATTTATGTGGGTAATAAAACCTCAAAAGGGTTTCCCCTAATCACCACTCTAACCATGTCAAAAGTCGGGTCAAACTTTTAAGTAAAAAGTCAACAGGATGCTTAAAATGTCATTTATGCATAATTAGCTATCTAGAACATATATAACCTGTTTGATCATTGTTATAACTTAGTAATAAGTGTAAGAACATGTCCAAACATGTTCAACCCGACTATTTCCTGTTTAGACCCGGTTCGGAACCGAAAGTCACATAGTTTGACTTTCACTTTGACTTTCAGTTCTGACCCGTTAAGGTATGTTTTAGAAATGCCTCAGAGCTTAAATTGGATTAGGATACATGTTAGAACAAACCTCTGTGATTATACACCTTGGTTCATTAGTTATCCAATTAATATGCATGTTTCCGTTAATTGCTCATATGTTGACCGTTATGCCCTTATTACCTTAAAACGTGATTTATGAAAATGAAAAAGTATAGAAACCTTTGTTACTGATATATAGACTTGTATGCAAATTTTGACATCAGTTTGACTTGTAGATTAAGAGTTATGCTCGTTATCGCAAAATTAATGCTTTATGTTAATAAAATGGCGTAATTAGCGTATAGCCTAGTTAAACATACTTTTTGGTATCAAATCTTTTACCCACTGATGTAATATATTATTTTGGGATTTTTAAGGATTTTTAATTAATTTTAGGCTGAGCATAACTCCTAGTCGTAGGCTTAATTCGGTAAATGTTGGTTTTGCCCTTACGGGCCATAAAATGAGTTTTACATATCTAAACGACTCCAAACCTTTTGCTACTGATCACATATGATAAATAAATTATTTTAAGCCTTCTGGAAATATAAAAATATCAGATTTAAGTATCGAACCCGGAAATGGCCTTTAATCGCCTTATTTAGCGTTTTTAACGCATAGTATGTTTTAAAGTCATATTGAACATACCCGGGTTGATACCTACTGATATATGAGGCAAATTATGATATTTTAACAGTAAGCAAAGGTTGATAAACTCATACCTCAGTTTTGAGCTTTTCAGCTTATGTGAAATTACCAAAATACCCCTACGGGGCATAGTTTGGTTAAAAATGATAAATTTCACATATATGCTTTAGCCTACTGATATAACATATCAAATTGAGTATGTTTGCTGTTTATAACAGACCTGTAACTCAGTTAAACATCTAACCTCTTTTAAAACCTTTAAAAATGACCAAACTACCCCTACGGGGAATAGTTTGTGTTTAATTACATTTCGGGCATAATGAAAGACATCCTACAGATGTCACAACATATTTGAAGCATATTAACCTAGGAAACCTGTATATGGCTCTTACGGATACCCGTTACGCTTATTTCGCGTTCGGTTCGGTTTATTTAACAAGTTTACATAAATTAGCCGACACGGGTCAAACCTTATCGGTTTAATCTCAAAATCCAGAATGTGCATGAAGGACCCATATTAAACAAGTCTCTGAACTTGTCGGGTCTAAATCACATTCTATCCGGTCTTCGCCTAATCGTGCGTACGAACCGTATCTTTGAAACTAGCCGGTCTAAGCTTAAGCTTAATAAAAGACCCGTTAGTATTCTAATAGGTTATATTAAACCTTCGTTCCAGATTAGGAGAACCAGTAAAAGCTACGTGCATTTTGCTTATTGTGATTTATACTTTGCATCAGGTAAATACTTTTAACTTATTTTCCCTATACGGGCTTGGGTTACGGTATATAGCATACCGCTTGATCGGGCATCAAATCTCCACGCTTAGTGGGTAGCTGAATAATTTGATCGGCTCGTTTAAACAGTCTTGTTTACTTTACAGCCTTTGGGGGGTTAATGACCATGTCCCGGATATCCTTGGCATCATCTTACGAGATTGGCCACGACCTGAGCACGGGGTGTAGGCGTACACCTGTCAGTGTATAACTCAATAACGTGGTGTGTCTATTGATCTTTAACCCGGACTAGATCCGGGCGACTGAACGCATAAGTAACATGTAATTCGTTCACAAGATTATAATATTAAATAATTCTCCCAAGTTAATAAAAAGATTAATCTTGCCTCTGTGCATTTTAATCAAATTATAAAAATGTTTATGCCATGTGCATCCAAACCAATTTTTAAAATCATTTTCCAAAATGAGTCAGTTGATTGTATTTACCGGTGTAAACTGACGTATTTTCCCAAAAAGACTAAATGCAGGTACTAAACGTAATTGGCTGGATTGTCTCCTTAGCATCAATAAAGAGTCTCGCAAGCTTAAGATGCCTGAAGTCTGTTGAACTATTGTTTCCATTTTATGTTCGATCCTTCTGTGGATAAACTTCCGAATATTGTAACAGTTGATATTACAATAATAAATTCGGTTGTATTATATTTTCAATTGCTTCCGCTGTGCTTAATAATATTGTGTTGTTTGACTATTATGTTGCCAACCATGACGTCACGATACTCCCCACCGGGCCCACCGGTGACACGTGGAAAATCGGGGTGTGACATTTAGCATGTACGTAAGAAATTTGCGAAAGAGACATAGGCGAACAAACACCATGTAGGACGCAATTATGAAAAGTTATGTGATAACTAATTATTTATAGATAAATATGATGGAATTCTTAGTGAGATGATAGTAATAAAGCTGGTGGAAGGATGCTCACGAGTGGGAGCATAATTCATGAATGAATGAGACCTATTCTGGTACGGAATGTACATATAAAGAAGCGGATCGATCCGGCACACGGATAACTGATTTATGCAATGAAGGCGGGGTTAGTAAAATGTTTAATTCTTGATTGATGATTAAGAATCCGTAGATTTATTTGTAAGTGTGAACAAAATGAATGGTAGGATAATTATGATATGGTATACAATAATCGACCTGTAATGGTCAGCGTGAGAAGGTATGAATGTCATTAAGAGGGAGATCTAAAGGCCTTAAATGAAAATTTGAACTGATTTGGTTAAACGCTCGTATGGTGCTCGTACACAACATACCTGATTGTTATCATAAGTAGTTCATGCAAGGAGCTAATAATAAAGTGTTGCGAATGATTAAATTTGAGGCTAAACTCAAACTTGTAATTAGTTCAAGTGACGGTAGTAACCGTAGAATGATGCTTTATACTCGTATTAAGTATGAAAAGGTAATTACGAAGTGGGTAGCTTTGTATTAGTACCACTAAGTCATTAAATGTTTATAGTATACGTATAATATTATGCTAACCCCTCTTATGAATAAAAAGAAAAAAAGTAATTAGAAGAACGTTAGTAATGGGATAATGGGGTTTGCTTATGATTACAATAATGAATTATATCGTGCATGATTCGTGAGTGGAATGAAATAAATCGATTCATTTATAATAGTAAATGTATGAATATGTTACGCTTAATTAGAAAGATAGAAACAAGCCGTAAACATAAGCTTGTACGACCAATAGTATACATTGGAATAAATTTCAAGGAACGAAGTGCTAGTGATGATGTATACTAGGAACTAGCATTATAAAATGAAAACGACACTAATAAGAGCTCTGGATCAGATTCTGACTCATATGTGATTATGAAAGTAATTTATTTAAGTTAAGAATTTAGGAACAACGCACACAAATATGTTTATGCATGAATGAAACTTTTGCCAAGACCCTGAATGTATTTATGTTATAGTAAGCTTGTGAATGAATAGATGAAAAATTAAGAGTAGAATCGATCTAATTTGTTATGTGTCCAGGTTTCGGGGATGAAACCTCCTTTAAGGAGGGTAGACTTGTAACACCCCAAAAAGGATTAACATAAAAATAAGTTTAAATAATCAAAAGCATTAACTTAGTTAGTAAAAATATTACAAAAGCTAGTTAATGAATGGAAGGTGCTAAATTAATAATATGTAAACACTATGGGGGTTAAACATGGACAATGGCAAAATAAAAGTATTAGAAAGTGAAAACCCTAAACACACACATTTGTGCGTGGTTGGGATCGATCAAAGCAGGGGAAACAAGGGTGAAACCCTTGTTCACCAAATTGAATCAATTAGATAGGGGTTTAGAGGAGAATCAACTGCATGAACTCAAATCTACACTCATCTAAACTCGATTTTTAAAGAGGTAAGTTCAATTTCTTGAAATCATGATTTGTAGGAAGTGGGTCATAACCCAATCTTGAGATTATGCAAGTAATTGTGTAAAATGGAGTTAAGATTACTCTCTAAGACATGAACCAGGTTTGATTTTAAGTCAATCGAAAGATTTTAGTATAAACCCATTTGACTTGAAACTATATGAAAGTAGGATGATAAAAAATTTTGAAGTAATCATGTATAGCCTTGAGTTCTTGATGATTAATCTTGTTTATGATACATGGGCACTAAATGAATTTATGTAGAATGAAAGGATCATATGAACTCGTTTAATTGTTGATGAATTTCTAAAAGAACTAGTTAAAATTATGCTCTAGGATAATGATGTTTAGTGTCCTACTAATGCGAAACCCGCCAAGTGTTCGATGAAATGCTTAAGTGAATATACATGTGAAATTATAAAGATTGTGAAAATGTTGTCATATAGTAAACTATGTGAATGATGATAAGATGTTCGGATGGACTAAATGATGGAATGAATATGTTAATGTAGGCGTGAAAGAAGAAAGTTCAAGTGCTACGAAGACGGAAACCGCACAAAACCGAGGTATGTTATTACGTATACTAACTCTTATTAGTATATTGTTATTTATGCCAAAACCATAATGTGATGTTTGTGGTAATTCATTAGCAAATGGTTTAAAACATTTTGAATGGTTTACATGAACCGTAGATTGTAAATGAAATTTGCTTATGACCGGCCCTTTATGGGGTAACCGGGTAAAGAGAAAGTAAGTAGAAAAGGAAAAGAATTTGTTCGTAGTAAACGAACCGAATGAAAGTTTAGTCATGGATGATATTATCCGTCATTAACGGATAATTTATGAATGAATGAAATTTTACTCGATCCGTTACTCACGGGTTTGAGTGTATGTAAATGTTTGAAAGGAATGTATTCACCCGTTGTTGGTGAATCGAATGAAGATTATGTACGAATGAAGTGCCCGTCTCAACGGGACAAGAATGGCATGATAAATCCCAAAATTTAAAGTTGTATGTTTAACCCGTTTCATGGGGCGAATAATGAGTGTATAAGGTGAATGTACGGATGGGATTAAAGTTGTATTACTAGTTTAGAAGTAACGTAACTAACAAGTTTTAAACTTGATGTTTGATGTAGGTAAATCCTTGGCTTCATAGCTTGGCGACTCGGAATGAACACCCTCGATATCACGCCCATCTAGCGCTTCCGAAGATGTCTGTTAGTATGGTCTTAGTTTTTGGTCATATGTACTTTTAACATAAGTAATCTTTTGGTGTCCTTGTGAATGGTTAAAACTTGGTTAGTTGTAGCTTTTGGTTTTAAGGCGACTTAAACTTGTTTGTTTTTCTTTGGTTTATGAAAATGGGTCTTTTAAGTTAAGGCGTTTTATTGTTAAGCAGGAAATTGATTATTTACGAACGGGTCATGCCCAAATTTTTGCAAAAGTTTATATGCTTTCGTTCAAATTAAGAAGTTTAGAGTTTAGGGCGTTTCATTGTCTAAGTCCCCTATGGCACACAAACTCTTGAGTCGGGGAACCATTTACTAAAACCGATGCTTTGGCAGTAGTCACCGTCGCCATAACCCAGTCCACCCATTTAAGCGGGAAACTCATCTGATACATAATCGATCTCAAAAATCCAAATTTAGGGTGTCATAGGCTTTCTCGATGTCTACTTTAAAAATCATACCCTTCCTTTTCGACTTTTTCAGCCAGGACACTACCTCGTTTAGGATGATAGGACCAGCTAAAATACTCCGGCCCGACAGAAAAGTCGTCTGTTCTTCAGAGATAAGCTTGTGGACCACATACTTTAATCTCATGACCAACACTTTCGAAATAACCTTATTGATACAACCAATAAGGCTAATAGGTCTAAAATCCGCCAACCCACTCTCCCCAGGTTCCGGCTCGCGGCTTGTCCCCAGATGTGTTGCTCTAATCTCGAAATCCCGACCCTTGTTAGATTCGCCGGTACCTTCCGAATGCCTATGCACCTCCTCTGTGTCTCCGCCTGTTACAGGTTCGTTGTTTTGTTTGCCAGTAAATAAAGAAGGACTGGGATCCACCGAAATAACTTTTGACTTCTTAATTAATTCCCGGAGTGGATTACAACTTGAGCCAGGCCCAACCTCATGTCCCTCAGGCCCACCAAACTCCTCACAACTTGGGCTTCTACACCTCCTGGGCCGTTTTCTAGTCCGATGCACCGAGTCAACCTTAGTGGACCCCACCGAGAAACTTCCTAAACTTTTATTCAGATCAAAAGTCGGCTGAACTTTTTCACACACATTTTCCAATGGAGTTGGGGAATGTAACATATTGGCTGTACCTTTTGTCTTTAGTGGCTGATTAATTTCCCCATGCAACTCCTCACAATCCACTGGTTCCCCATGCAACCCATCACCTTCCACATCCGACTCCCCACCTTCATCTCCGTCCGTCTCCATCTCCGGCATATCATTCTCCGGTGCCAGAATATTAACATCACCACCTACATCAGAATTCCTAATTTCCCCTTCCTCTACATCATCGTCTTCGCCTACTGCCAATTCAGCAAACTCCACCGGTGATTCCTTTTCAACGGATGAAATTTCTTCAATAACACGGTCCAAAGTTTTATTTTCCACTTCTACTACCCAAACTTTGAACTGGCGATCACCCCAAACCACTTCTACCTCCTCATCAATTCGCTTAGTCGTTGACGTCAAAACCCATGAGAACCCATTTGCATTTTCTACCTGTTGCCATGAAAACTCTGAGCATGAAACAAGGGTACCGAAAAGTTCCCCAATACGATCGAAGAACTTCGGATCTCGTAACTGTAACGGCATTCCTACCACTTTTAGACATGCCACTCTTTCAAAATCAACATGTTGTCCTTCCCAGAGAACAGCCGATGACAGAACTTCTTCCCATACCTCCCTTTTCCTAGTTACAAACTCCACTGCTGACTTCTTATCTTTGAATACTAACAGAACTTTAAGACCTCCAATATAGCCTACTGAACATTCAGAAAATCCACCAACTTTTAACATGTTTTTGATACTACCGAACTCCTTCACATTCCTGACATCTCCGATTACAGACCTCATGACACAGTGATCGGGATAAAGAGCAGCTCTGTCTTCCACTATTATCGTTTTCTTGGAACATGACGCATCAGTCTTAGCCCCCGCAACAACCTCTGAGAATAACCCCTTGTTCAAAACCGGCTTCGGAATGTAAACTCCGGCCGGCTGTACATTATTCACCTTATACCGATACTCAGAGGGCCTATAACCATTTGGTTGGGCATTTTGCTTTTGATTTTTGCCGAAACGAGCAATAGACACAGATAGTTTCGCATCATAGATCTTCACAGTGTTCATCCCTTTCAAAACTTTGTCCGTATCAGTAACTCCTTCGATCCGAACAAATCCAAAATAGTTACCCCGCACGTCCCGTTTCTTTGCTACATATGCATCCTTGACTACACCATGAGGCATGAATGCCGTCCATAGCAATGATTGTGTGACTCCATCTGGCAAGTTAGTGACGAAAAAAGTTGTGACCGGCCTACCGTTACTAAAACCTCTGTACATGTTGTACGGAGCATCGCCTTTCCACCTTCCTGCCATTCTACAACCCAGACACAACTACTACGAAGTGTTAACGGGATTCGAATTAGTCTAGCTGATCTATACTCAGATAGACGCGACCGATATCAGACCCGCTAAGCCAACAAGGAAAAGGTCCGACCAAGAAATATATTACTAGCCATGGAATTTTATTAAATCTAGAGAAAGATGCTAGAAGAATGCAATGTGGTATAACTATGTTTAGTGAATAAATGAAAAATTAAAGAAATTAAAATTACATGACTAAAGTTTTCGATATAAATAATGGAATTGAAGAAATGGAATGTAATTGAAGAAACTGAAATTACATCAGACTGACCGATCAAAAGAATGAAGTTTTTTTATCTACTTGTTGTCTAAAGATATGTGTTTATCTTGATCTTTTGCATCATCTTCATAATCGATGGAGTGCTTGTTAAAAACTTTGTTATTTCTTGTTTGCGATATGAACCAACACAAAAGTAAAAAAATAAAGGGTTATTAGATTTTATCACTTTTAGGGATGAACTCGGTACCGTCTGGTACCGAAAGAACCGGTACCGAAAATCCTCAAAAGTGGGTACCGGTACCGAATATACCCGGTTCGGTACGGTACCGGTATTTGAGGGTAAAAACCGGTAAATACCGGTACCGAACCGGTACCGAAAATGCTAAAGGCGATACCGAATCGGTACCGAAAAAGTACCCGGTTCGGTAAATTCGGTACCGGTACCGGAAATGATTTGCTCATCCCTACTCCTAACTATTATTGGGTATTGGCCGTTGCCACTCCAAACTATCATTTTCACTCTCACCACTCTCAGTTTAACACTTTTTGTGTTGTGTCACTTCATTTGATAGGTTTTTGGCTCTCTTTTTGTCTTTTAGGAGTAGATTCACCTACAGTCATTAGTAATTCACAAAGTGTTAGCCTAATATCACCAATAACACAAGTTAAACACTAAGAAATGTTTACATGCGGAGTGACACAATACGCAAAGTGTTAAGTTGAGAGTGATGGGAGTCAAAGAGATAGTTGGAAGTGACAGCGACCAATATCCAAATGTTGGAAGTGTTAAAATTCAATAACCCAAAAATAAATTGATATTCTTATTTCTTTGTTAAAAAGTTTGTTATTTCTTGTTGAGAAGCACGTTAAAACTTGTTTAGAGAATCAACATGTTTTTATCCCTTTTGCTTTTGACACATTTGGCTCCCTAGTGTCAGAAGCTATCCAATTCCTAACCAGGGTCCAACGGGTCATCCACAGCAATTATTCAGCCCCAAGGGGCAGAGTTTTATCTTTGGTACATTAGGGTTTGCTATTCAGAAAGGGGTGGCGGCGCAGGTTGCTACTTGTATGAATGAAAAATCCTATATCTGAAAATATATATATATATATATAGAGAGAGAGAGAGAGAGAGAGAGAGTTGGGTTCTAGAGTGAACACTAGTGTATTTGCGAACTGAGTGAACAAATCCTGGCCATTGATCTACACACGTGTATGGTCAGGATCTCATCATCAAATTATAAAATAGACTAGTGTATTTCAACATCAAATCCTGACTATTGATCTACACATGTGTATAGCCAGGATTAGTACACTCAGTTCACAAGCAATACTAGTGTTCACTCTTGAACCTAATCCTATATATATATAATAACCTTGTGTGTCCAACCCCGTGTGTTGGATGTTACACAAGGATTTAATTTGTGACCATATTTCTTTTGTAAAGAAGTTTTTTTACTTTTTTTTTCAGTATAGAAATACTATAATAACAATAAAATGGTTTAGTCAATAAGGTAGTGGTGGAGTGGTTGGGGAAATACTTGGTGTTCCTTGTGACCCAGATTCGACTCCCACTCTCCCAATTATTTTCTGCGGCATCCAGGTGAAGGGCGAATACGGGTGGCGCCGGTTCGTCTTGGATGTGCCTTCGGGCGGGTGGAAGTCGGTTTCCGCGCATCTGGAAGAGCCAAGGGGCTGGAGGCGGTCGAGTAGTCGATCTTGGCTACAGTACCCGATGTCACGATGGTTAACACATCGTTCTTTTACGTTAAAAAAAACAATAAAATGGTTTAGAACTGTCCATAGAAACTGCTTACACCTTTAATTTGGCACTCATTACAGTATCTCGATGCTGTAAATAATGAAAAGAATATTAAAAGTAGTACATATAACTTTTTAAAAAATTGCATGTTTTTAAACTACTACTGCCTCACCACTAATATCCTCCTTTTACAAATATTGTTCTCTATATATTATTTCGAGTTATTTGGGTTTAGCTTATACACCATTAAATGCCTTTTAAGAGTTGTCCTATTCGTATTCGAGCAAGTGACAGACATTAGAGAACAATGGTTGCACCAAGTTTTTTATTTCTCATCCTAGTTGAAAGAGTTCAAAGGTTAAAACAGAATGTAAACGCACATTCGATTCCCGCTTGGGTCATTTATGAGGGACATCTGGGTGAAGGGATGAGGTACCTGGGAATTGGGGCCCAACACTCTCACTATTGGGTAGTTTGGCCGAGTAAGAAATCCGAGTCCTACTCGGGTTATTGCAAGTATTTATTGTTTTCTTTTTGTTTTTCTTTTAAATTAAATAGAGAATGTTTAAAACAAATTTTAAAAATATCTTTTCAACCAAAAGATTTAACCCTCTTCTTCATAAAATGTAACTAGTTTTGTATATATCCTAGTCCGGGTTATTGCAACACCTTTGTACACTTGTTTGTGAACCAATGACCAACACCAGCACAAGAAGATTGAGCATCTACTTGAACCCTCCTGCCAGCAACTTTCTGGACAGTTTCTTCAGTATCAAGCTTTGGATTTATAGAACCTTGACATATTTATTGGGATTTTATTTTCTTGAATTTTCCTTGAGCTTGTTTTTTTTATTAATTCTAGCTGCCTATTTAGAGTTTTCACCACATTTAACCAACAACCAAACACAGTAAATCCCACAAATAGTAGAGCTATTGCTAGGGTCTGCTCCAAAACAAACAGCAAACGAACAAGCACAGCTAAATACAAAGAAATAGAGAGGTACCATAAACAAAAAGAAAGGTGGAAGAGTAGCCTAGCAAAAAAGATAAAGTATAGGGTCAATCCTGTGAATTCTGTACCTTGTTCGAGCTCGAAAAAACGTGCCCTTATGTCTTAACGAAATCGGGTATTGGGCTCACTAAAGGTCTAAACCTAATGCCATTGGGCTAATAACTAATCTAAACCATAAGAATAGTTTTGTAAGCGGGCCTATGTTGGTGTTTGTATGAATATACCCCATATATATTTTTTTACAAATATTGTTTTTTTAAATAACGTGTCATTCGAAATATCAGGCCTTGGCTGGTGGTCCTCCCCGCACACCCCGAGGGCCGCCCCATATAACATGATTAAACGACATATAGATATATAATCAAGCATACAATTACATGCAAAGTCCACATAAAACAAAGATATACAAAAATGTTAATTTACTACACATACAAACCCCATGAGGGGCAATAGTGCCCGCCATCTATTGGGTGAAATGGGCGGCAAAGTCAATGGTGCCAAGCAGCTATCTGACACTCCCCTATTGGCCAAATAAATTTACGATTTTATCCCGTTTTAAAATTATGATTTTGCCATCAGTTTAAAATTATGTTTTTACCCCCACTTAAAAATAAATTTACGTTTTTGCTCCCAGCTAAAAATTTTCGATTTTGCCCTAGGTTCAAAATTACGACTTTGCCCTGTTTAAATTTACAGTTTTGCCATTAGTTTTTTCCTTTAAAATTACGATTTTGCCATTAGTTTTTTCCCTTTAAAATTACGATTTTGCCATCAGTTAAAAAATATGCTTTTACCCCCACTTAAAAATAAATTTACTCTTTCGCTCCTAGCTAAAAATTTCAGTTTTGCCCTCGGTTAAAAATTACGATTTTGCCCCGTTTAAATTTATAGTTTTGCCATTAGTTTTTTTTTCTCACAGCCACATTACAATTTTGCCCTCAAATTAAATTTACATTTTCTTCATTGTTTTTGTTTGTTTTCCTGGTTAAATTACAATTTTTCCCAAGTGTAAAATTACAGTCATGCCGGCAGCTGCCTGGCACTCCCCCATGGGTCCATTTTGTTTACGATTTTATCCCTGAATTACGTTTTCCAATCGTTTTAGTTTTTTTCGCAAAAGTAGAAAACTTTTTTTATTGATTGACTCAATTTAATTTTTTTCCGTATCAAGGAGCTGCCTAACACTCGCTCATTAGTCCTGAAAAATTGCAGTTTTTCCCAGAGCCCAAAATACGGTCTTATCATCATTTTAGTTTTTTTTTCTAGCAAAATTATAGTAGTGTTTTTTTAATTGATTGAGAATTATTCGGCCATCGGCCCGCAACGCGGGCGGGGCATCACCTAGTTTATAACAAACGAAGTGACCCCTAAAACTTGACAAATAAAAAACTTGTTATTAGACCAAGCGGTATGGGGGCCGGCTTAGGCCCGGCGAAGCCCGGCGCCGGTCCCCCACACCCCCCCCCCCCGCCCCATCTTGTGAAACCCGGCTTGGTGAAGACGATGTTGACGGGCCTTCTTTCTTCCTCTCTCTCTCATCTTTGTCTCTCCTCTCTCTCTATCTCTCTCTAAAATCAAATAAAGATTTATATTTTTTAATTGTTGTGGGGCACCATCCTCCACCCCCTAGGTCCATCCCCTACAAGCCCCTCCTACGTGGCGCTGACGTGGCGGCCCATCATCCTCATGGGGATAAGCCTCCCCATACCCACTAGTCTTAAACTTCATTTAAAATGTTAATTTATAACAGAATTTAAGATAAGCCACAAGTACATGTAATCAATGTTTGATGTCATCTCATATACAAGGTCATCTCATATCTCATATAGTCATATCTCATATGCAAAGTAATATATAGAAGAAACTCAGGTATAAAACCTCTTGAAGTCATCTCTGCTTGACCAGTTTGGCCTCCACTAGAACATAACCCTTATGAGACAATCTTATATCACACATCATTAAGAGGGCAATCCTTTTGGTAAAGTGAGAGATAACGGAATTATACGTTAACTTATCGTGTTTTAATACTTTGGTTATCATCTGATCTGGTCCATATGCATAGCTGCTACGTCAACCCGCCTGTTCTTGCAATTTGCAAAGACCTTCCATAAGTATGTTATATGTCGTAATATTTCGTGCAGTCCCTTGAAGCTCCATTCGATCAAAACCTTCACCTGCTTCTTCGATATTCTTTTAATAGATTACTATGTAAAGATACTCGAAAGACTTCCTGTTCAAAAAGATTAAGCTAAAAGAATTTAGGAAAAATGATGTGTCAAATGAGTCGAAAGTCAGCTGTATTAAGATGCATAAAACTTCTTTATCTTCTACCATTTTTAATTAAAAAAAAGTTATTTGTTATAACAATGTATATTTAACAGTTTTGACCCGTTACCCAATCCATCCAGTTTTTCAGCCCATTTTACCACTGTTTAAAATGATAACACAGACTAAAAGGTCTACCCTGAGCTCAAAAGCGGGGAAACTCCTGTTAGTTCCCATCCAAAGACCAAAATGTCGGCTGGTCGAAGGGTAGATCTCCTTTCCAATGGGTCAGTTAAGAAATGTTATGACCCCGAGATCTATGGACGTAGTTTTGCTATTCAAAAAGGGGTAGTGGCGCAGCTTGTTGCCCGTTTACCATCTATCTCGATGTAAATCCATAACACGATCAGTGGCGAAGCTTAAAAAATTCCACCGGGGGTCGGAAGTCACCGGACCTATAAGTATTTACCTAATTTTTTTTTTTTTATAAAATTGGGGGGTCGAAAACGTATATACCTAAATAATTCTATACGAAACGTACATACATAACACTACTGAGCGAAAAGCCCCCCCTCATAGCTTCGCCCCTGAACACGATAATGTGTAATATTGAATCAAGAAGTTACAAAGAAAGGCACTCTTTGTATAAGATATTTGTTATAACAGATTAAGAGGCTCTCTAATTTTGTAATTTTCCGATTTCTCTTATGCTACTTGAAATTGTGGCTTTGGTTTACTTTTCACCACAATCTCTGCAAAACTAGAAAAAAAAAAGTTGGATTAACAACATGAATATCTATATACCTAACCAAAAGTTCAATACCGTTTATGTGTTTGATCAAGGGCCTGATTTCCAACAACTGTTGATACGATCTTCTTATGCTCCTCTGTAATTCTATACATGATGATTATCAAAGGTGTTCCAGGTCAGCCAAACACAAAACACATTTCGGGTCAGCATAATTATAAAATGATGATTTCTTTGTCAAAGGTGTTCGGGGTCAGCCAAACTCAAAACACATTTCGACCCAAAACAGGAATTAATTTCTAGCTTTTTTCTCATTTTCACTTCAAAAGGTAAGAATCAGGGGTTGAAGATGAACAAATAGCAACAGTTATAAAAACTAAGATTCCATTTGTTTCAGAATGTTACATAAACATTACACAAATTAGAAAACTTCATATTACAAATGTCTTATTCTGGTCTTCTCATTTTGATATTAAGAGGAACTTCCTTGTAAGACTGTACTTTCTCTGCAGCTCTTCTTGATGGTCTACCGAACGACATCCTTTGTGAATTTTGAGGTTCGGATTTTGAACCGCATTTGTCATTTTCTTGTTCAACATTCACTTTTAAAGTTGGCCCATAATCATCATGCAACTTAAGATCTTTAATCTCAAACAAATTCTCATCCGCTTCATGTTCTTGTGACGTGAACCTAGCCGACTGCCTTCTCACACGTCGCCTGTTTGTGAAAAGTTAAACAAGCAAGTTTGTATACACATCAGCATAATATAAAGTGCAAAAATTAAACACTGTAAAGTACGTCTAAATAATATTATGCTAACCTTTTGTTTTCAACTATATCTTTCTCAGATTCTGCACCTGTAGTCAACTGGCTAATTGCTGCAAACACCACATGTTATAATCAGTTAAACACCAACTAATTAGTAACCAATATTGATATATAATAAGTTTAACGTTTTTGTAGCATTTACATCGACTTCTTCCTGGACGAATACGTCTACTGGCGTTTTGTTGGTTGGTAAGAGCCTTTTCACCATCCTTCATTCACCATAACGGAAATAACGATATTAGTTTTTTCTTCAAAAGAGAAATATTAAAAAAATAATAATAAATAAAAACTAGTAAACCACCTTAGATTCACATTTTTGGTCGTTCGTCTCATGCTTTACCTGAATATCCAACAGATATAACGATATTAGTTTTTTCTTTAAAGGAGAAATATTAAAAAAAAAAAACCTCGTAAACCACCTTAGATTCACATTTTTGTTCGTTCATCTCACGCTTCACCTGATAATCCAAAGTACTCCATTAGATTTTTAATATTCATGCTATAATATTAAACTACACCAGACAATCATGACTCATTCATCAAGTAACGAGTTGATTTGGGCAAACTTTTATTTAGTTATGGTTCATTTATGTGTATTCAAGTTATAAAATGGGTCTATTCATATTACACAACGGGTCAAAATAGGTCTACTCAAATTTAACATAGCGAAAAAAGAGTTACCTGAAACTCGGAATTCATGGTTTTCAGCAAAGCATCTTTGCAAGCAAGTTGATGTTGTAGTTCTTTTAGCTATAATGAACCAAAAAAATAGATACACAGTTACACACAACATTGATTCATTCAATCATGAGAAATTGGAAGTTTAAAACACCATACCTTCTTTTTGCCTAAATTTAGCTCCTGCCAATAAAAAATACACATTAATGTCAACATTGCTGTAGAAAAAATCTACTTATTTTTTTTTCAACTTTTAACGAAAAATATTGATGTTTGAAAGCAATGTACTAACCGCCATCATATGACTGTTTGATTGAGCAAGGTTCCAATTCTGAAATTGTGTTTTCTGAAGAAGAACGCGCACCTTTTGAAGCTCGATTCCATTCATCTCTATGACTTTGCTGTTATCATTAATATCAGAAAGAAAATATCAGATTGACATAAATTCAAAATGCAAACTCTTATTTTTAAATTCCATATTTTGATGGCAATTATGTTGCTATTTTGCGCTTTAAGTTAGATGGTAACGAAACTTACTTTTTCTCTGTGATAAGCTTCATCAGCCCTGCATTTTCCTGCCCCATTTAATCATCAAACGAAAATAATCAGGTAAAGATTGAAAACAGAATTCAAAACTGGGATTCGAATTCAGTTCCGTTCAAATTTTGACTATTATCTAACACCCCTAACCATCACACAGATTATTGCTTATTAACAAAACCACAAAAGGTAAATTGAAAGAACTAAAGCTTGAAATTAATAATAACCTCTATTTAAATACAAAACTATGACTAATTGTTAAAAGTAAACAACCTATTTTAGGAGACTAAGTTAGTCCTAAATAACATAGAACCCCTCAAGTCCCAATCGGTACTCAAACGAGAAAAAAATCACGGCTAACTCCCACAATATAATTAGACCAAGAGAAATACTGACTAGGGCTGCAAACGAACCAAACGTTGGAGAACAGTTCATGAACCGTTCGCGCGGAAGTTCATATGTGTTCGTTTGTTTAATAAACAAACACGAACACGAAATTTGAACAGGGGCCGTGTTTGTTCATTTATGTTCGTGAACGTCCGGTAACGTGTTCGTTTGTGTTCGATATTTCATTAGTGTTTTTAGTTTTTACATTTTATTTGAATACTTCAAAATTATATGACAAATAATATATTTAATAAGTGTTAATGTATTATGTATTCTGCTCATAAACGCTTTGTTTGTGTTCATTTGTTTCCATTTGTGTTGATGAACATTAGTTTGTGCTCATTTGTGTTTATCAACGTTCATTTTCGTTCGTTGCCTAAAATTAACAAACAACATGAACAAGTTCATTTTCTTAACAAACGAACACGAACAATAAATCCCGTTCGGTAAGTGTTCAAGAACAGTTTGTGAACATGTATATTTCTTAACAAACGAACACAAACAAGGTCTTGTTCGTGTTCGTTTGGTTTGTTTGCAGCCCTACTACTACGAACTACAACTAGGATTGCTAGTACAACACTTGACTAACTTTAACCTACTCCTCGAAATTAGTCCTCGCATATTTACCTACACGCAAAAACGGGTCCAATAATTTCCTACAATTCACAATAATCTGATCCTAAAACAAGATAAAGAAGGTGAATGCAACAAAATAAAACTTTACCTTCAAAAGATGATCAACATGTCCTTTATCCAAAGATGATGAAGAACACAATTGTGGCTCATAATTTGTAATATCCGAAAGCCGCTTTCTTATCGACATCCCAAAAGACGATCTTTTGACCATTTTATCCTCTCCCATTGCCATTGCCCCTTCAAAACCCTTTAAAAATATTCAGTTCACAAATTAGGGTTCTTGGGTTTTGTTTTAAACCCCAAAAACACACACTAAACAATAAAGAAACAATCTTTTTTAGAGAAATCGAAGAACCCAGATCTAAAAATCGGATTTTTAGGGGTTTGGTGTGAGAAAAAACTGTAGCATGAAATCGGTTTAGGAATTGGGTATGATGGGTTGCTGTGGAATTAGGGTTTTGAACTGTTTTAAGGCGAAACAGTGGTACGAAATTTGGGAAAGATTTTGAATTTTGCTGGAATGAAACAAATGAAATTGTAAATAGAGATGGAAAAGAAAAGGTCGGAGTTTAAAGAGGTTCGGTTACTCAACGGCTATCCGAGCCTAGTTTTTGTGTTTTGATATTTATTGTTGGAGAGTATATTTTAAACTTTTAAGAAAATTTATTGTTGGAGTATATTTAAAACTTGGGTTAATGGATTTAAACACCCCTAACTATTGCCATTTGGCCGCTGGCACTCTCAACTTTCACTTTGGCTCAGACCACTCTCAACTTAACACTTGGGTTGCTGTATCACCCCGTCGTTAAATAAACACTAACTGGGTTAGTTCTTTTTGCTGACGTGGCCATTTTGTCCAACGTGGCAAGATGACGTGGCCTATATTAAAAATTAGTTTACTAGACTTTTAATTTAATAATTTTTAATGATTTGGAGAAAAATCTGTTTTTAATATAATAATAATTAAAAATAAAACAAAATATATTTTTTATATATAAAGACCCACCCCCTCCTCTCTCCTCCCCTAAACACCACCACCGCCATCACCCCCACCCCCACCACCACAACCTCCTTCCCATTTTACCACCGCCAACCACCCTTCTCCACCACCTTCACGTTGCAGATCGGAAGAAAGGGAGCGGACAGAGAGACAGAGAACGAGATCAGAAAGAGAAGAGAGAGAAAGTGAAGCAGAGAGAGAGGCTCAGATCTGTAACATGAAGATCAGACAAGAGAGACGATCACCGCTATGGCTGCAACACCGGGTCGAAGTTAACCCCATGACTGATTACGATGCTCGGATTCGAATCCGTACAGAAATTAATATCATCGCCTTCTCATTTTCATCTTTCACCATCGAAATAATTGTATACACACATATATGATATATCTATACTGCTTATTGGCATTCTTTATGTAAAGGGTTGTTGATTTTCAGGGAAAATGGGGATTGATTGAATCATGGGCTCAACATCATCGGATCAGATCTGATCCAAAGATGATGTCGCATGAGAGGGGCAACTACCCTATAAAAACACCCCGTCTCTCTTGCCGGAGCCTCATTTATCCGAGCATCTTCTTCTTCAGATCCCCATTTTTTATTTACTGGTCTTCTGAAAACTGAGGGTATATAGTGGTGCCAATTTCCATTTCTGTCCTTGAAAGTGACATATTTTGTGTAAGACCAGCCGTATGTGTGTATGTATTGAGGTGGATTCATGTGGCAGATTGTGTGTGTATTTGCTGAGTTGGATTCATGGCGGAATGAATTTGCAGAATGTGAAGGGGATGATAGAATGTGAAGGGGATGATAGAATGTGTATTTACTGAGTTGGATTCAATGGTATTTCCATGGTGGAATGAATTTGCAGAATGTGAAGGGGATGATAGAAAATTAGAAGAAATATGTTTGTTGAATATGTTTGGATGATTCTTCATTTGGGGTTTTAAAGATGATGATGAATCAGGGAACTTACACGTCATACATGCCACATTAGATAACTTACACATCATACATGCCACATCAGATTAAAATGACACGTAGGCTAATTTTCCTAACTAGGTTAGTGTTTATTTAACGAGGGGGTGCCATGACAAACAATGTGTTAAGTTGGGAGTGGTGTGAGCCAAAGTCAAAGTTGAGAGTGCCAGCGGCCAAATAGCCATAGTTGGGGGTGTTTAAATCCATTAACCCTTAAAACTTTAAGAAAATATGAGCGGGTTAATTACATTTATGAAGGCTGTTAAAAAAAATTACATTTATGAAGAGAGGTTTTTGACATTTAACTTTATGAAGAGAGGTTTATTGCAAAGTAGATAAGTTTCTTTACCGTTCAAAAAAAAAAGAAGTTTCTTTAAAGAAATTATTATAAAATTAAAAAACTATGTTCATGAAAACGTAATTATGTTATAAGATACTTATTTAAATAAAAAAGAGGGTTTTGAAAAGTTTTATCATTCCATATATATATGGTTCAGTCGAGTGTGTTTGGTCTTGATGGACAGTAGGTAGGGCTGTAAACGAACCGAACATTCGACGAACCGTTCGTGAACCGTTTGGCGGGAAGTTCGTTTATGTTCGTTCGATTAGCTTAACGAACAAACACGAACAAAAAATTTCGTTCGGTTAGCTTAGCGAACGAACACGAACACAGGTATCGTTCGTTCGACTGCGTTCGTGAACGTTCGGTAATATGTTCGTTTGATTATATTAAAAAAATAATAAATAATAAACATTTTATCTAAACATATTGAAAACTTGAAACCCTATATTTTTCTAAGTTAGCTAAAATTTGGACATTCTAAGACATTTTTGGGGATAATTATCTCTAAGTTAGTTAAACTTTATTCATCGTTTGGTGGTGTGGTAGACTTTTGTGTTTTGATTTATCATTTGATGGTTGTATTTAACTACTTATATCCACTGTTTAAGGATAACAACGTTTTCAATTTTTTTTATTTTCAAGTTAAATGTTCATTTGCGTTCATTTTTATTTGCTTGCGTTCGTTTGTGTTCGAGAGCAGTGTTCACGAACTGTTCGTGAACAATTGAATTTCCTTAACGAACGAACACGAATATAAACTTATGTTCGGTATGCGTTCGTGAACAGTTCGCGAACATGTTAATTTCCTTAATGAACAGACACGAACATGGCCTTGTTCGTGTTCGTTCGATTCGTTTACAGCCCTTACAGTAGGTGAAATCAGTGGACCGGACCATTATTTATTTCTTGCTATTTAGCTAATTATGTATGGCTTGTTGTTAGTCAATGGGGTCAAATGCATAAAGTAAAAAATAAGAGCATAAATATAAAGTCTCTTATGAAAGTTGCTTATTGTACTCGTTGATATTCATAACAACTATATTCACGTAGATTGGGTTGAACATGTAAATTGCCTAATATATAGTTCTTAATGCATTCTTTTATTCAAAAAATTAAATTATTATCTTAAAAATACATACTTTTTAGTGATCATGCTTAACACAAGTTCTTTACAAAAAGTTCAAAAAGTGGACAAAGGTGTTGTTTATGGTCAATACCACCCGAACCGAAACGACCATACCACAAGTTTAGACCTGACCTACCCTCTGCCCCCGTTTGATCAATTTCCTTTTCAAATACACCATTTACCTTTAAATAAATTACAATTTTACCCTCAATGGTCAAAATTTAGGCTACATGAAATGATAACTAAAACAGAATCAACGACATTTCCTTATGGGACATTGATTATTGCTTTATAAACACAACCAATGTTTTCGTCATATTTTGGTTAAGTCATGAGTAACCCATTTAGTTGCAAACTTTGTTTCTATGGTATACCATATTGCTAAATAATCATGTTACGATCCAAACACGATTCTTTAGTTCCATAAAATCCCTGAAAACTCAGTAAATTCAATATCCGTTTATCAACACTCTTGCAATGTTAATAAAGTATACTACCCATTGCTTCATTGTATCTTAGAAAGTGATCCGTGACAAACCCAAAACACATTGTTCGATTGAACGGTGTGGACATAGAAATCACTCACCTCAAAGCAATAAGTTGTAGTTTCAATTTTCATATATGTTAATTTAGATATCATCTAGAACACCATAACCAACAAGTTACATCTTAAAGAGTCGTTAGGCAAATCTCATATTGTTAAAAGAAGATGGCTTGAATTCATGAAGAATGTCTAGTCTCAAATTCATTAATGCATTAGGATGGAGGCCCCTGAGAAGTTTCTGACAGAGCGAACAAATTTAAAAAATAACATTAGTTGGTATAGATGGTTGATTATTACTTGGTTACTAGATAAAAAAAAAAAACATAACGACAACGATTTGCATACTAATAAGCAATAGTTAGTCATTAACGACAACCACCTTATATACGATAAAAAGGTTACAAACATCCACCATCCTATGGCACAATGGTTACATGCAAAAACCGGTACAGATTAAACGGTTCACTATTTGACTCTAACCACTTCAACAGATTAAACCCATTGCCCAACTAGCATGACCAAAACTACAATAATCAATCAGTAGTGCCTTGAAGAAGATACGAAGCTTTACTCCTAACCTGCATTGTTGTACAAGATTTTTTTAAATACTAATTATTGTAACTTTGAATTAATATGTATAATAGTTTTGACTTAATAAAACAATACAGAAAGGAAACGGGTCAAACGTCACCCAGATTATAACTTCAACAAATGAAATCTTTTAAATTATTTTATTAGAAACTTATATTCTTATTAAAATAATAATTTCATTTCTAATCCTACCCATCCATTTTGGCATGTTAGCCATGGTGTCAATATCAGTTAGAATATTGGTACCGATATTATCGTCAATATTTCCGATATTTGACCAATATATCACCGATATTCCCAATATCAGTACCTTTCTTCAGTCTACCATTCGACTTTCTTCTTATTGCTGTTATTAGTGTATTAAGTTTTAATTGTTAAATGTTGGTGTTTTACGTCTTAATGAGTTCCTACTTGCTATAATTGTTAGTGTTAAATTGCTATATATATAAATTCTGCATGATATTAAAATTACTGACATCCCACCGCGATAACCTATATCTCAAATACCGGTCCTTGACCGATATCCGATATATTTTACAGCATCAACTGCTCAGCCGCCGACCCGCCCGTTGTGCCATCAGTAACTAATTAAGAGAGTTATGTAGTACCTTTGGAGCGTAAGACCTAGAGTCTGTGATGTTGATTTGGCAAGAACAATTTCGGAGAAACAGACCCCACATTTCATTCAATAACTGGTTGTCTTCCAATAACGGGTTGTATAAAAACCAGTTTTCCGTCAACACCAAATAAACGTAGACTTTAAAAAGATCACAACTTTTGTCTTTTAAATTGATTAACGTCAGTTGCCTAACGACCTCTTCTTCATCTTCTACCTATGACAAGATAAGGGCATAAATGTAAATCCTATTTTGTATTATTGAAAGTAACTGCCTTTTAGACCAATAATTAATGAAGTTATGTACCTTGTCGAAACAACCAAGAAGAATACGGAACGCGATTTCACTTCTGAGAAGCTTGGTGGGCCCATGAACCACAGAAATACATTCAACAGCCCTCAAGCTATTCATATCCTTCGGAACCCTGTTTTCAAACAACCAAGAAAGAATATAGCATAAAAAGAAGTTTCAAAACATCAGTTTAAGCAGATACTTTGAATAAGAGTAAAATGCCATTTTCATCCTTGAGTTTTGACTAATTTGCGACTTTCGTCTAAAGGTTTGTTTTTCCGCATCCTGATCCAAAAGGTTTGAAATCTTGGCATTTTCATCCGGCTCCTTAACTCCATTCATTTTTCTCAGTTAAGCCAGGGGTATTTCCATCTTTTTTGTTAATTTAAAGGGCAATTCGGTCTTTTTCACTTTATGTACAAGCATTTAGCATAACATAGAAGTATTTCAGATACCAAATTGCCCTTTAAGTTTACAAAAAGACAATAATACCCCTGACTTAACTGAGAAAGAAGGATGGAGTTAACGAGCCGGATGAAAATGGCAAGATTTCAAACTTTTTGGATCCAGATGCGGAAAAACAAACATTTGGACAAAAGTCGCAAAACTGGTCAAACCTCAGGGACGAAAATGGCATTTTACTCTTTAAATAACTATTAACTAAAATTTCACCGATAGGCTTTTCTGTTTCGCTAATCAACATAAACAAAAGAAACAACGAAAACAATAACGTTATTTAAAACCTTGAAGCTACTGATTTTGCCACTTGTACACAGCTGAATCTCCATTCATCATCCGTGAAGAAATTAACTAAAGCTAGCATGCATTCGTTTAATTCTACGGATAACCCTAGTAGCTGTCGATCTAACAAAAGACAGATTATAACAACCACCAGCTCTTCTGCTTCTGATGTTGTAAAAGTACAATGAATATTCCTACAATAAAACACATAAAAACATCAAATCGAGCGAAAATCATAAATTTTAAACGATTAATTTTTTTTTTCTTTTTTTATAAAAATTATTGTGTACTTGTTTCATTCCAATCACCAAGGCAAATTACATAAGGATAGCAGGTAGACGAGCAACAAACTGCACCGCCATTCCCCTTCTGAATAGAAAACCCTAATCTACTAAAAACAAAGCCTCGCCCCTGAGGAGTCAAAATTGTTATGTACTTATGTGCCATTTGGGCTAACCTAGATTGGCTACAAGCAGCTACGTATTTAATCCATGTTCTAACGTTTTGAGGTGCCTCACTGCCTTCAGAATCTGTAAATAGAATCAATGTTTTGAGTAATTAATAAATCCCACATAAACGTAAATTTTCCGATATAACTTATAAAAGTTATATGATGACATTACCTCCAGATAACATTTCAGTGTCGGAAGAATCTTTAGTAGGTGAATGAAATACGAAACCGAAAGTTTCAAGAGCACCGTTGAGTTCTGAATAGCGTGGTAGCCAATCAATCTTTATAGACGGTGACTCATCCTGATTAAGCCATGACAATAATTATAAAAATAACAATCATATAGTTAAGCAACAAAAAGAAATTGATGCGCAATTATCACAGAAACCTCATTTTTCAGCGATAAAATAGCACACCAAAAGTCAACCGCAGCATTTCTGAGTACTTCCTTTGATGAGTATAACACTATAACCATATAGAATCGAATAAATAAAAATGTCAAATTATAATTTAACCATGTATTATCAGATGAACAACATACTCAAATGGAAAGTCCATTTCGCTATGGATTTCTCTACTTCGCCGCATTTACTGACCAATTTCAATAGCCAGCCATTAGTCAACAAACCTTCAAAGAACGTTTCTCCTGCAATAATAAAAATGTAATCCAATTAATATCCGCCAACATTTACATAACAACTCATGTATATATGTATAATACATGAATAGCTACACTTATATGCATAAACTGACCTGATTCAGTACTAAGTTCAACCAATGAGTTCACTTCATGGTCCACACACAAACGAAAAAATGAGCAACTTGAAAGCTCACTAAACGCAAATGATGGTGGGGTTTTCTGGATGTTGCACAGGAAACCAACTGTGTTATAACGTATGTTTTAAAATAAATGTTGCATAAACTGTATTGGCAAATGGCTGGTTAAAGCGTGTTAACCTGTTTCCCAAAAACTTGAAGACCCCAATGGGATACATCATCTTCATCACCTAGTTGAGTCATCTACAGAATTAAACTCATAAAGTTACACGATCGATATCAATAAAAAACAACAATAACTTATATAATTAAGATTTAAAAAAAAAAAAAAAAAAAGATAATTAAGATCAAGATATGTGCCTTCTCGTGACATTCGTCGACATATTTCGACAATTTGGCAACACGACCGTCCTCTTCATCATCCGAATTGTAAGATCTTTTAGTCTTGGCCAACTTAGATTCTCTCTCGGCTACTCTATTCTTCTCCTTGTAGTGATCCACTAGCAAATCATCCAATCCAAGCACTTTTTTCCTACAAAATCGCGTAAAAACGCTTTAGCATGTTACACCATGCGTAATGGGCAGTATAGGGGCGTGAGGGGGATTGATAACGCCCCCAACACCGCCCCCTGGTGTTATAGGGGCATGAAGAGTATAACGCCAAATGAGGAGAAAAAAATTGGAAAGTAATGATTGAAAGGGCATTAGGGGGCATCAACCATTACACATTTTTGAGGGGGCGTTATGATGCTGAAGTGGCGGAAAATGCCCATTAGAGAGCATTAACCATTACGAATGGTCCTAAATTAAAAACCGCTTAATCTAAAGCCAGATAAAATGATAAACAAACCCAATTAACACAGTCAGCATCTAGTTTTCATTTTCAAAATTATTTTACCTAATTGCCAACATTTTTATCCAAAAATCCAGAAATCACATCAATTACAAATTTAAAATGTACCATAATTGACACTACATACAACTTAACCCTTAACCTTTTAAAAAAAAACATACAAAAATCAAAACCCTAACAATCCAACTTCTTCAAAAAAGTCAACAATCAGACACTAAATATGCAATTTCTACAGCTTAACATACACAGATGAACAATAAGCAGATTACAAAATATAATTTTGAGATTCAAAACAGCAACAAAATGAGATTTGAAGTTACTTTCGCTTCGGGGCGACAACGGGTGAAGTGGCGAGTAGAATATCCGATTCGAAATCGAACGGATCGTCATCCATCTTCAGAATTTTGTGAAATTGTTGTGTAGATTTGAAGAATTTGTTGTATGTTGATGAGTTTGAAACTATGAAACAACACGCATTTCATCGCGCCAAAATTGGGGCAAAACCCTATTTAAGTTGCAGGGTAGACCTGTACCCGAATACAACCCGGGTTCTAAGGGACCCGGCCCGTTTTTATTGGGCTTTAGTGGTTTTGTCCACACAGTGGCGTGGTTATATATTCTTTTTAGTTGGGCTTTTGAGTGTGGGGTTGTTTGTTTCAGCTGTTAATGAGCTCTTAATGGTTCAGATCTGTTTTTGTTTAGCATTTACTGGTTTAGACTTCAGACTGTTTGTTTCGCGAGCATATGTCTAAAAGGTTCAGACATTTGCCTTTGAATGGTTAAGCATTATACTGAGTCTGAATGGTTAAGACCTCTTATCTAAATTGGCCAGACATTTGTCACTCAATGGTTAAGCATTATACTAGCTCTTAATGGTTCAGACATCTTACTCGTTCAACACTTAATGGTTTAGACATTTTACTGGTTCAGCACTTACCCATTCAGAAGTTGTCAAACAAGCCCTGAGACTATTTCATGTCTTCAGATTTTATTATGGTGTACAAAGTCGGGGGTTTTTTTCAAAACCGGTTTTGGTTCGGGTTAACAGGTCAATAACCGGTATTGCTTCAGTTTCGGTTTCTTTTTGGGTTTTGACCGGTTTGACAGGGTATGACCAGGTTGGAACCTGTTTCTATCATAGGATATGGAACCATGTATACCCTGCGGGAAGGTCGGGTATGGAACCGATTCATCCATAAGCGGTTTTAGAACTAGTTTTTTTGTGCAACTCTAGACTTTTATATCAAACATTTTTCTAATTCTATTATATCAAGTTTGGGTTAACAACCAACATTTAGATACTTGAGGGGCTAGTTATGTCATATGGTGATAGTTAATCAAGATTCTGATGAGGAGAGGGGCTGGTCATGTTTATAGACATTTCACAAAACTTTAAAAGTGGGTATCTTGAGAGAGAAATCAGTGAGAGTCTAAAAATCGAGTTCATTTTCGTTACAAATAAAAGACAAAAGAGCCATTCTTGAACCCAAACTTTCAAGTTTTGACTTGCCATGATTACATGTTGTAATAAGTTTGACTTATGAATAATGTTGATGAAATAGATGAGTTATATCTTATCAAGCATGTGATGTGGTTAGTTCTATTAGGAGTAGATTAGTTTGTCACTTTGTCCATTTAAAACAAAACGTTAGTTTTCTTAAAAAACTACACTAGAGGAAGTGAGTTTAGGTCATAATCAGAATTAAATAGGTAAAACTAAAATGTAATGTATTTAACTTAAAAGTGCATCTCCTTTTATATGTATAAACCTTTAGAAATGGCTTTGTCTAGTAGTATGAGCAATTCAAGTTATGGAGAATCGGGGGTCTTTGACCTAACTATTGGGGAATTTTGTAAACACTGATGATTTGAGAGACGTGTGATACTCATCACTTTTAGATCATATTATTTCGGCGGTTCTCTCGAATAATTCAATTCAATTGGATACAACTCATAATCGATAATGAAACTTGGTATATGTGTGTTGTAAGAATTTTTATGAACCAGATGTTTGAGACTAAAGATATAATTTGAAATTAGGGATGATCTGTAGTAACTACCATGAGGCATTTATTATTTTGAATTAAAAATTGCCTCCAAATCAACCCCAGCCAGGGGATGCCGCCCTTTGGACCCTGCTCCTAGGGCGCTGCCCCCATATCCCTGCTAAGGGGGCGTTGCCCACTTGGAAACCCCATTAGAGGCTCCACTCGAACACTTAGAATTATAACCACTCAAACAAGCATGCACTCCCGTACCCGGGTTCGGGTTTTCAATACCTGGGTATTAAAATACCCTATTTCCGGGTCCGGGTAGGGTTCTGGTATTGGTCAGGTAGGGTTCAGGTTCGGGTATAAGTCGGGGTTTTCGATTCATTTTTTGGGCATAAAACATAGAAATATAATGGAAACTTTTATTTATACATATTCCATGCCTTGAAATCGGTCCAAAAAAAACCTCACACAAGCTTTAAAAGTTCAAAAAAAGTTGTTGTACACAACGGGTCCGGGTATTACGAAAACCCGGGTCCGAGTATTACGAAAACCCAGTTACAAGTATTACGAAAACCTGGGTATGGTGAAAACCCGGGTTCGGGTTCAGGTATTGAACATAATACCCTACGGGTAGGGTCGGGTTCGGTTTTTTTGTGCACCTATTTTTTTAACGGCAAATTTCTTTTATTCATGACGCCTATGGGACATGAACCCAAAACCTCCCTCTCCCAAGGTGTTTAAAGGTTTGGCCTTTGCCAATAGACCACCACCATTGGTTGTGCTTGTGCACCTCTAAATTCGATAAAACTATATAGCAACACAAAAGGAAAGAAGCCAGAGGAGCCCATGAAGCATAAAGGAGCCCAGTAGAAAAGCCCAACACCAAGAATGAACAAGACCCTAGAAAACAAGAACACAACCAAAATGAGAAAGATATGTCTGAAATTCGAATTATTATTTTAAAAAGGTATTTGTTGTGTAATCTCACTTAGCTTTATGCTAATATCGTGTACGTATACTTTTAAGGCATATTGTACGTAGACGGTTGATTTTGGTTCAAGTTTCGGAATGGGTTCGAACAAAAGTGCTTGAGAAGTCATTTTTCTAAATGCGTCAAATGAATAAATCTATAGATGCTTTCAATAAACAATCTTGTATAGTTATGTTTATAATGAATGGACGAATGGTATAATTTTGATACAAAGAAACGAAAAGGTTACTACCTATTTTCGGTACAAAATGTTTCAACAACATATCGATGAATGGTATAATTTTGATACAAAGAAATGAAAAGGTTACTACTTATTTCCGGTAGTAAATGTTTTCAACAAGATAATCGATTATACAAAATTTCCGGTACTAATTGTTTTCAACAAAATTACCGATTATACAAAATTAATCACCCTTATAATTGTTTGTAGTGGTTATATGGTCACTATTTGAAAAGCTAACACTGATGACCACATACCACCACATGAAAAGATCATGATATTCAACTAGATTTGTATATCAAATCCAATATATATAAACACATAGAATAAACTTTATTTTCAATACTTATTTATATTTTGAAAAGTCCGTATGATCCAAAAAAAAGTTTCGAAAGAAGAGTTTCACACTCATTTACCCGTGACAAGAGGTGGGTTGTGAACTGGTTTTTGAAATGCCAGACAAGCTAGCGTCTACGGGGATCAAACCTCAACCTCACCTAATTTACCTCTCTCCTGCTGGTTGTGGAACTGGTCGATAGAGGACCCTCAACGGTGGTGTACACCATTTTTATGATTCTATACTTATTGGATTCATAGAATGAAAAACCTTCTAGACACATGATTTTTAACGACATGTACATCTTTACGGAAACACTTTTCTCTAGGGGATATGTTAGCAAATTCTAGATTGTTTGATCATATGAATCAATAAGCAAGCTTAGCCTAATTTATGTTTGATAGTTTGAGATGTTGCTAACCCGAGCTTAAAGCTGTCGGTAATTATAAATAACTTAATATCCAACATCGCTTGTATGCATAAAACATTACAAAAACGACACCGCAATAACTAATTTGATGTCGCTAATAGTAAAACGACATCGGTATAGTTTTCTAACTTATGCTATCTATAATTAAATATTCATGCCTCAAATTCCATTTTTTTAAATTCTAAAAATTGATTGGGTGAGATTCCATGACTCCTTCCTAGAGACGGCACGTGATTTTTTGCATATGTTATTTTATTAGTTCTACACACTATTAACAATTTATTGGGTTTCTACGGATTACTTCATATAAAAACTCATAAAAATAATTTATTAGAAATTATTTGTAAGTATTGAAGAAATATATGATCAATCAGATCATATATTGAAGATAAAGTCAAGAAGAGCAACAAAAAGGAAAATACAAGATAACAGGACAAAAAAAGAAAGAAAGACAAATCTTCAACAAAGATCAGAATCTGATCACAGACAAAGAAAGACGATCAAAAGAGACCATTATGATGAGACTAATGATAAATCTAGTATTTATCATCAGAATCTGGTAACGTCTGATCATCAGAAATTCTGATGATCATCTCAACAGAATTCTGGTAAGAAAACCATTAGAAATTCTAAGATATAAGGCTCCGCCGCATTTGTAAAGTAGCAAGTTGACCTTTATGGATTCAATGAATATGCCAAAAAATCTACTTTATGCGGAGGAAGTACATGAATAAATAAATGTTTATTCATGACTCTATAAATAGAGATGTTACCACCGAATGATAAATGAGTTAAGCCAATCATTTAATACATATAACAAAAACTCCATGACCTCTCATTACAGAATTCTTTGAGTATTCATTTATAATAGTCAATAACCTCATAATCACCTTGTAAACTTTGTTTTTCCGAACTGATATAAACTTGAAAATTCTGTAAGTTGTGTTTTTTGAAAGTTTGATTTCCATTTCCGCATATTATTTCCATACTTGTTGAAATCTATTGCCAAAGTTAGTCAAAGAGTATCATTATCTGGGATCAACAATAATTTTATTATTATGAGATTTTAGAACATTAATTCATAAAGTCCAACTCGGCTTAATCAAGTTTGATATTACCGAATTTAAATACAGATAAACAAAAAATATGTAACAAGTTTAATATTACTGAATCTATACTATTATAAAAAGGAGAAGTGATGGACAAGATAGTAATTTTATTTGCGTATAAATTTTGAAGCATTATGTACAATAGAGAGAAGCCATTTTAAAGGGACTAAAGTTGCACCTTTTCCAAAATTTTAAGACACCTTAAGGGTGTTTTAGGGATTTCAATCCATAGAATAACCCTACAATTAACTCCAGGGCAATTGAACCGTTTGTTTTCCTCCTGCAATTGAACCATCTAGCCCCAGTTTCTTCAACTCAATCGTCATCTTCAATGTGATAATTAGTTTCTTCAATACAATCGTTCCTCCTTCAATTCGAGTATTTTTCCAGCCACCCCAAATATTAAGATGTCGACCTGAGATGATGACTACTACCCACGATTCTTCTTCATTCTCATCTGGGTTTGTTTAATTTTTGATTTCTGATACATGTGGGTGTACTCAGGACACTGAAATCCCAAAAAAGAACCAAATTGTTACTCAAAAGTTTAATAGTAAGCTCATATCTCTCATGTTTAATTCCCTCAAACTATGAACCTATGAAAATTTGTGCTCTTGTGATCTTCAATATGTTTACCTTTTGTCATTGTTTTCCCTAATTTTTAAGGGTTTATGAGATCAAAGCCATACGCTGTATCTTTAAGGTTGAAAGTATTCAGAAAGATTTTTAGTGACTTTTGTTGATTAGAGAAAATGGCAGTTTGGTGTTGAAGTAGGCCATTGATTGTTGTTTTATACAGGTTTTTATCAATGTGAACATTTTTTGAAAACCTAAAGTTGCGATTTGAAGTTCGAATAGGTGTGATAACTTCTAGGTTTTCAGTTTAATTTATCGATTTTGTATGATGGATGGTTAATTATATTAGAGTATCTGGTATCTAAGCTATCATCACACTCACATGAGTTGTGGAGCTAGGGTTTTTTGAAGGTTAAGACGTATCAATTATTTAACGGTAAGCATCCTTTCAGTTTAGTTTATAGATTTTGTATGTATAGATATGGTACCTGCTTCAACAATGAATATCTCTGTTGACTCAGCTTAGCCAACTCAAGCAACATGGCCTAAAAGGAGGATTTATGTAGAGAATTTAGTAAACTTCAGCCTTGGAGGTGGCAATAATGCAATGGCTTAGTGGTTTTCTTCGACCATTTGGTTTTACCCATGTTCAGGGCAGGAGTCCTTGCATTAGTTGTATTGTAAGTATATTATATTTTTTTTCCAAATACATGCTTTCTCTCATTTTTTGCATCTATGAAAAAAAGGAGGGTTTTGAAATAATTGATTATCATGGCTTCACTTCAGGTGAACAGGGAAAAGGGTCAGGCTCAAGAAGGTAATGAAGTTTCTTTCTTTCTTATTTATTTTATTACCCGTGTTTTGGTTATATGGGTATGGGTAGGAATGATGGAAGTGGATCTAGCGATTGGATTTATGATGGTGCTGGTGATCAAGATCAGCAATTGCATGATTGTACGAACCTGAATGTTATGCTCACCAACTGTTCGAAGAATGTCCTCACACAAGATCTTCAACTGAAAATTATCATACATGTTACATGCCCCTTTGGTTTTAGTGAGTTTGATTTATCTGATATTGTGAATGAGTCTTTTGTTAGAATTTTGTGAATTCTTGATTATATGATAATGATTCGCTGGTGAAACACATTGGCAAGGATCCGGAAGGCTATGGTTATATCACATTAGATTTTTACAATTTAGAGTATCGATTTTTTTTTTAATTTAGATATGAATTATCATATTAATTGCATATTATATCTTTGATCTTTCGTCAATTATTTTACTTTAGGTCATAACTAATAACTTGAGGCTGGACGAAGGGCGGGTGTAGGGCAAAATGATTCTTCGTTGAAACGTGTTTTTTAGTGTTATTTCGGCAACCGACCTCTGGCCCAGATCGCAACCACAGTCTCCTATTCATCGTCATCTCTTTGAAGGTGGTTTGAGTGGCACAATTAGAAGCAATCGTTCTGAGCAAGTTTTTTTTACCAAAGGAGTTCGAGTTCCTCAATTCGAGCGTTGTTTCTAAAGCTCGAGCTTTTTTTTAGGGTTAGGCTCCTTTAAGCTCGGGTCGTTTCAAGCTTTTTTTTTAGCCGTGCTCGCTCAAGCTCATTTGCACTTCTAATAATCAGTGAAATTGCTATCCAAACCAGCGACGTGAAGGGGCGGAACATCGGGAAACAAACGAAGGTCGTCTATCTTATAAATCACAATTTCAGGTAATCTTGCTCTTGTTTGAATGTAATCTTGCTCTTGTTTGAATGTTGCCTTCATGATTGATTGACTGTACTTTTAACTATGTGATCATCGAAAGGGCAAATGCCCACTCGCGCCAATTGCCCAATTCCATTTTCCGTCAGTGCGTCAGATGCGGAACCGCATCTTTTTCAGACAACAGAGTTTATGGCAAAATCGTATTTAGAAAATTTCCTTCCACTGTCTCAAAGTTCGAGCCTGTCACCGTGTGCATCTCAGGTTACCTTTTCTCTTTCTATTCGGAATTTTTTTTTGTTTATCGGTGATAGGTTAGTTTAACCTTTACTTGATTTCGTAAATCTTCATTTAGTTTAAGTTGTTGTAGGATAAGTTACGTTTTTGGTTTTGGAGTGTTTATCTTCTAAACGAGATAAAAATTATGTTCTTTTTTTATGGTGCATTACTAAATCAACAATAAAAAGAGAATCTTAGAGTGTCGGGAAGTTTACTAATATTATCCAGCTTTCTCTATGGTCTGGACATCTTGGTCTTGACGGTGGGAGGTTAGTACCAGTTTACCAACTTAAAAATGGTAATAAACATTTCTTTGATTTTATTTCATCCAAGTCTTTTTTGTTTTGTTTAAGATGTATATGATTAGAGACCCCAAGCTGATAGAAAAGGAGATCATTAGGGCCGAGAAACATTCAGGAGTAGTGACTAATAAAGTTAGAGAAATCCAAGTAAGTTTCCTTGTCCAAAATTACCATTAAGCATGCTCCTTTTAGCTGGGTTTAGGATTTGGTTGTTTAAATAGCTTAACTGCTCATTGTGCTTTTATACAAAGCAAATAAGCACTTATAAGTGTTGGATGAAAAAAAGAAACAATCTTCTCTGGCTATCTTAGGGTGAAGTAGTCATAAGCGATTTAACTTAATTGTTGCTGGTTTGGGTGTCGCTCTTAAATTTGAGAACCAGGAACAAGTTTTTCTTGCTTTTACGTGGAGAACAACAACTAATTAATCTAATATATCTTCATCTCCTCTGTATTTACAGGAACACTCAGCCGAGGTTCAAATTTATAGTAATGAACTGATGAAGCACATGCAAGTTTCCTTTTAAGTTTTGTTAATTCTTTTTGTTTTTATTTCATTGAGTGACATTTATATGAAGTTAAACTAGAAGCAGCATAAACCTCACTATATTCATTTTTTAAGTATGTGAAAATGTCAACAATGCATATACATTTAGCTAATATATTGTACTGAACTGTTTTTTCTATCTTTTGTGGATTTATATTAGCGTTTTAATTTTATGGTCTTTGAAAACAGACCCAGAGCTGTTTTGGGAAGCCAACAATTTTAGATGAAAGCTTCTAAACTAAAGGAGCCTACCAATTTCTTGTTTTTTATAACAATTTCGGCATTCTACATTTATTACCAACATTTTGTTTTGCCAGAATGTATATAGAACTTATATACATATGCAACTTATATATGGTTTTTTGTCGTTTGAAGGTTTGAATTATATTCTCGCCCCTTATTATCGACTCCGCCGCAACGCGCGGGTTCCCCACTAGTAGGGGTACAAAGATAAAGAACAAAACATGTAATTTTCCCTTTATAAAATTTAGTCTTTAGTTTTTACCGTGTTTTTTTGAACCCGATGTTTGCATTAGTATTACTTGACCGAGCTCAAACCAAATTTTTTATTAGTCATTGTTTTAAAAAATTTATAAAATGTTTTCCAGCTGTTTGCGTTTCCAAACCGAGTTTACTTTTTGAAGGATAAATTTTTTATTTTACAAATTCATTAAGATATTCGAGTTTGAATATTCCCTAAACAAAACTCGAGCCAATATCAAGAAAATTGGTTGATGTGTTCATGTTTTGTCCAATACCATCGAGTCAACTTTCTAACATGGAAACATTTGTAGTTATTTTGTTTTTCACCAAGACCAATTTCTTCAAGCATACGAATAACTATACGATGTGGGAAGGCATGATGTGTTCATGTTTTGTTATGTCGTAGGCATATTAGCAAGTGGACGTGGTTAAAAAAAACACGGGGTGGTGTTGGATGTGGAAAGGGCTCCACCTTTTGTTAAAAAAAAAAAACTCAACAATCACAAACCTTTTGTCATAGACCACCAATCAACTCGCGCCATATCACCAACACAATTGTCCTCCACACCGGTGGAGATCCTCAAGCCCCACTGACAACCCCACCCTTCATGCCATATGGGGGGTGGTGTGCCCGGCGTGGTGGGGCTTACACACCACATTTTTACGCCCACGCCTAGGGCTGTGAACGAACTGAACGTTCAACGAACAGTTCGTGAACCGTTCGGCGGGAAGTTCGTTACTTTCATTCGTTATGAACGAACATGAACATGAAATTTCATTCGATTAGTTAAATGAATGAACATGAACAGATGTCTCGTTCGTTTAATTGCGTTCGTGAACGTCCGATAATGTGTTCATGAACATTTGTTCATGTTCGTTTGTTTATGCTATCCATTAAAGGTTTTGTAGCATTTATTAATTTTATGTAAACTTTTTGTATCTTTTAATTCTTATTTAACTCATTAGCCAAATAAATAAAATAGGTCACCCTATCTTCACCTTGGATATCCACCGTTCCACTTTCCTTCTCATTATTCATATCGAAAAATACTACCGACCTTCATTCAACAAATAAGGCTTCAAGGTCTAGCGTCGCTCCCTCTTACCATCCACCTCTAACCACCATCGTCATCGCCGATTTTATATGTGTCTGTTTGTGTCCGTGAACCGTTCGTGAATACGTTCCTTTCTTAATGAATGAACACGAACATAAAATCTCGTTCGATAAGTGTTCATGAACTGTTAGTGAACAAATTATATCCTTAACGAACGAACATGTACAAGGCCTAGTTCGTGTTTATTCGGTTCGTTTACAGCTCTACCACGCACTGTGGTGTAAGCATGGAGACATGACTTACATGAGTCATGTGACTTAATAATTTAAAAATGTGTAGGGTCATTGTCTTTGCTGCTTTGCATAACTTTCACAATAGGACCCCCTCTATGGGTTAACCTTAGTCCTGGCCATTTGTGCCCACATTTGTGACTTTTTTTAATTCAAGCGTTGGGAATAGTTGGGATAGGACACAAGACCCTACATGGCTTGGTCATTTTCTCCATGGCAGTTATAATTATTAAAAGAATATTTGGAATGTTAGAACAAAATTCTTTCATAAAAAAACCGACATACCCACCAAATGAATGAAATAATTATCTAAATAGGACAATCAGAAAGGGCCCTTCTGTTCTCTTTGGTGCTTCGGTGGTTTGATTTTTGATGTGATTGGGTCCACTTCATCTATTTTAACGTGGCAATGATCAAAATATATAATTTTTTCTTTGTGAAATAATAGATGATATTAGAGCATGAGAGGGATAAAAACGTCAGCCTCGTCACCCCTGCCTCGACTTTGCCCTTCTCGCTACAAAAAAATAGCTTCAAAAACACCCAAAAGAAAGTGCAATGTCGCTCCACCCTCTCTCCCCTTTCACGCAGTCCTTTTTGATTGTTTTTGCACAAGAACGACCATACTATCTCTTTTCTCCACATTATTCATCTCTCCTCGATGTGAAGAGTGAATTCATAAACAACCTAAAACACACTATTGTCGACGCTCTTACATGAAATGAAAGTAGGATTTAAGTTATACGTATTGTAACAAAGTAGGATTTATTATATCAAACGATAATATCATACGGTAAACAAATATTTCAATCGTCTTGAAAATAAATATTGAATGTATACTTTTGAAAAGGTTAATTTAGTTGTTAGTTTTGTTCTTGATTAAACTTCACCATTATTCCTAAAACAATTAGCACTTATTTGGAGAAATGATATAAGCTATTTAAAAATGTATCAATTGCGTGCTAAAATTGTCTGTGGTTTGTCTAGAAACACTTTTGGAATGGATGATGTGACTAATTACATATAATAAGAAAAAAAAATGATAACATTTTACAATAGATCCTTAATAATATAATATTTATTAAAGTGCCAAAGTGAAGAAATCCCTTTCTTCAAAACTTTGTACGTGGTAGTTATTTTTGTTAATATAATTGAAAGCTTTACACGTGATATTCATCAATAACAAACTTTCCAACCGAACTACGTATCCAATTTGTGCACAAACTCACCTGTGATTGAATATGATAGAGACAGGGTTAGCAAATAATTTTGTGTTGTGTTCTTGATTGAATAATTGAACAAATAGTTAATGCCTAATGGTTTATCTTACATAGAGTTCAACCTTAGACTAAAGTTTTGATCGCTTAAATTGATTTTCATATCTAGGGATATTATTGGATATGTATTTGATTAGTATTTAATTGATAAAATCATGTTTTCTTTAAATTGTATGTTCTATTATGTTTTAGATCAATGAAAGTATGTTAAATTAAAGAAATTTCAAAAGTTACACTAGAAACAAACTTCCATCAACTAAAACATTAAGGGCTTCACCCGTCATTAATTGTGTTCGCTACAAGGATAACACAAAACCACTAAAATCGTTTTATTGAAGTCCGTCAGTATCTTTCGATATCACAATGGAATTCCAAGTCTTCAAAAGAGCAACTGCACACGCGACAACATACACAAATTACATAGTTATAAATCCCCGTTGTTGATCTTTCAAAGATCAATGACTGATCTTTATCGAGACTCTACCAGTTATTTTTGTTAATATAATTGAAAGCTTTACACGTGATATTCATCAATAACTGATGTATTGCAAAATACATCCTTTATTCGTGTATAGTTTGTACAATTTTCCGTTATTTCTAGTTTAGTTTTAGTTAGAATTGCGTGCTATTGATATATTTGCGTTTTCCAGGTCTTGGTATTGAATATTGCTGAAAATGGAGTGGAACCGAGCTAAATTGCTTAAACACCAAGTCCCGGAACTATTTGGAAAAAGAGTTAGAATCATTTTGAAGTTTTTGGGAGTTCAAGCTGGAAAATTCACGCAACATTCTGTGAAAAAACGTCCGTGGCGTCGCGCCACGGCAATACCTCTCATCCGTCGCATAGCGCCAAGCATTAAACAATAAAAAAATGGATTTTATTATGGTGGCGTTGCGCCACCACAAGTGGCCTCACCCGTTGCGCGACGCGACGTGGTTAGATGACAGCCCTGATTCGTTATTCGTTAGGGTTTGGTATTTAATCCCAAGATAATCATCATTAATGAGGTGAGGAACTCAAGAAACCCTAGGCGATTTTCAGAGTTGATTTTACGGTTTTTGGAGTACTTTGGCTTGCGGGAATCATCCGGTTGAAGCTCGGAGCATAGGAAAGAAGATTGTTCGGGTCTTATCTCTCGGTTTTCATTATTTTCTTGTTTTGATACTTTGATGATGAATTCTTGTTTTGAACTTGCTTTGTTGATTATAGACATCATGTTTTCAGGCTAAAACCTTCGTTACTACCTAGGTTAAATGATAGTTTAATGAAGTTTGGATTTTCTTTAACGGTTTCTATTGTTTGTTATGGATTGATCTTTGAAAGTAAATTATTCTAGAACCTCTAATTTGGTGCGTGTGCGTATTTAACTTTGATTGTTAATTACTTGCTGTTTCACATAAATTTTGGTGGATGTCTTTCACATAATGAATTTGTGTTGATTATTCGCATCTTTACGGGTTCGGGTGATCTTTGGGTAAATCGGCCAATAGCCTTAGAAACAGTAATTAAAATTCAATTAGAAATAAGTATTCTGCTTAACTTGTCGCTGAGAGGCTCAAGTTAGTTAGTAGGTCTCGATACGATATATAGCTAAGATAGGTTTTGAGAGAAGTCAGTCTTAGTTCCCTAACCGCATCTGTGTCTATTAATGTGACAACTCGAAATTTAGAACCTTTCGTTGTATTTTGATGTAACATGCTTGAAACGTTATGTGACTAGTTAACTTGTTGGTTTAATGATATAAGTGAACATCCTATGTGATTACGTGTTATGTTTATATGTATGCTTGTATGTAGGCGTGTGATTATTGTGAACCGAGACATAAGGACCCGACTCGAGACCATGCGGTCTTGAGTGAACAGTGTAACTATTTGGGCCGGTTGGGCCACACACCTCCTCAGTTCACCCGAAAGCCCATTAGGGTGCACCACCTTAGAACTAGTATATAACCTTGTGGTTAGCCAACACTACCATCTTTGGACAACACACACACACACTCCCCTACTCTCTCTCTCTAGAAAACCTTAAACCCTAAAGAACAAACATCACCCCTCATCTCCTTCTTCTCGGATTCAACCGGCGACCACAAGGAGCTCTCGGATCGGCTCACACAGACACCCATTTTGGAAGCTTCATACACACCTTTGAACCCACACTTAACCGGTTAGTGATTTATGTTATGTGCTATATCTCGGTTGATGATGATGTGTGATATTTCGGTTGATAATGATGTGTTTCGGTTGATAGTTATGTATGATGAAGTTATTTGATAATGTGCTTACTTGTTAAGTTTATGCATATTGAATATATATCCTTCTTGAATATACGGTACTAGGATTGTTGTTATATGATGATGTAAGGTCGGTTTGGTAGAAATAATACGTGATTGATCATGAATGTTGGTAATCGGTACTATATGATTGGATCCGAAAGGTTTGGTCATGTTTAGGTTGAATGAGGAAGTTGTTATTCATAAAATCGGATCTTGCATTTGTTTAGAGACTTGGGTTGACTTGAATGAACATGATGGTAAATGATGAAATAAATGAATAAGGGTTGATTGTGTTATGAATATTTGATGAACTACTTGAATATATGAAGAACAACATGAACATGATATGAACATGCTATGAACATTTGAAAAATACTTGTTTGATCCATTTTAGTAAATTGTTAGACAAGAAAACATGTTTATATGGATAGTACATAAGGGTGCATGAAATCGGATTTCCATTGGTTAAGTACACTATGCAGATCAGCAGGTGCTGGGAGTTGAGACCTCTGGTTTCGACTCGAGACCATCAAGAAACCTGCTCGAGATCAGCGGTTGCGAGTCGAGAACTCCCTAGTCTCGACTCGAGACCACACAATGCCAGCACAAGCAGCATGACTCTAGACCATGGCTGCGAGTCCGGTTGCGACTCGAGACCAATACATGCATGACCCGAGACCTCCTCAGTTGCGACTCGAGAACTTGTAGGCTACAACTCGAGACCGCACAGTCTCGACTAGAGACCGCACAGTCTCGACTAGAGACCGCACAGTCTCGACTCGAGACCATACACATGTGCACGCTGTTTGGACTTGCACACTGCCATGGGCCTTAGTAGTTGGGCCGGACTTTTGGGCTTGTTTACTTGTACACCCGCTACTGTTCAACTCATAGGTATTATTGTAAACCGCCATGTTTATACGTGTATGCCAAGAATAATACCTGTATGCAACTTGCTAGTATACGTGTAGAACATACGTGCACTACTTGGATATGAACCTGACTTGAATGGTATCTATCTTAGGACGTAGTTGACCACTTACAACTTGATTGACCTTTCTGTGTATCTGCCGAGCAAACCAAGGTGAGTTCACACCCTCTACAAAGCATGGGATTCCCAGGGGTTGGGAATGGGGTTAAGGAACATGGGTTCCTCGTCCTACTTGGGTAGGACAACATCGGTTCAGGAATATAAATTCCTCGTCCTCATGGACAGATAACTCGTACTAGACCAAAACTCTATCACGAAGTCCCTCCTTTTTATATCGACTTAATCGCCGGGCCAATGGCGAGCGGGTCATTAGTTAGATAGGGCTATTTAGGTCTGACAAACCTCACACCGTGCCGCAGAAGACGGGCGTGAACTAATGGATTTGGGGCACGTCAATGATGATAGACATTGACAGTTTCAGGGCACATAAACATGACTACAGTCAGCAGTCGATATGGTAACGAGTCTAGTGTATACATGGGGTAGCCCCCACGGCCGAAATGCCAGATAACTAACATGGGGTAGCCCCCACGGCCGGAGTGCCAGAGTAACCGGGAATAAACAAGTCATGTTTTCCACTATGGGGTAACCCCCACGACAGGATGCCAGTTAAAGGAAACTGTTTTCGAAACAACTTAAAATGAACACCCAACCGTGAACTCACTCAACTTGTTGTTGACTCGTTACTACATGCTTTGCAGGTTAATAGGTACTTAGTTGGAGCTTGCATGGAAGAGAGTCGTTGTGGGACATGGACAGCTGTGTGCCATGTTAAACTTTGAAACAATTAAACTTATGTTTTGGCTTTAAACGTTATGCTTCCGCTTGCAACTTAAACTATGTTTTGTTTAGACACCAATTGTATTGGTTGGTTTTTATAACTACTTGTATGCTTGTTCAATATGATTGGTGGCTGGATCCTGGTCAGTCACGCCTCCAAGCGGTGGTATTCCGCAGGTGGGTTTTGGGGGTGTGACAGATTGGTATCAGAGCCATTGGTTATAGTGAACTTGGTTTTAATAAGGGAAAGGTTTTATTAAAATCAGACTATAACCTGTACAGTGCTCTACGATCCACAACGACGCTTCACTCCACATGCAAGGCTCGACATTCTAGGTGATATGATCTATGTGTATATTGCCTACTTGTTAGTTACATAGTACATTGCCCATGGTATGCTTGGTTAGTATAACTACTGTTGCTTGAACACGTGTGTACTTACTCACTTCTGTCATCGCGTTTTCGCGAACCCCTCTCACTCACGTTCCTCTTGATATGAAGATCATGTCTGGACGCATTAACATGACACAAGCCTAGTTGACGGCTCTGATTAACGAACGGGTTGCTGCGGCACTTGCAGCTGCACACGCAAGAGATATATCCTGCAGTCCAAACTCATTCTAGGATCTTTAGAATCCTACTCTCGTGAACCAACCTTTGTGTTAAACTCTGTCTTTCTTTCGCCCACAATAGGTCAGCATGTTCAGCCACTTGTATGCACTTTTAAGACTTTCATGGACTGCCGACCAACTACTTTTAGCGGCACTGAAGGAGCTGTAGGTCTCCTCCACTGGTTTGAGAAACTCGAGTCAGTTTTCGAAATGTGTGAATGCCCTGAGGCGCGCAAGGTGAAGTATGCTACCGGTACTCTCGAGGGTTTAGCCCTCACATGGTGGAACGCTCAGGTTCAAATGCTGGGGTTGGTTGCTGCCAACGCCACCCCATGGGAAACTTTTAAGGAGATGATCAAGGAGGAATACTGCAGTCGTGCTGACATTCATAAGCTGGAAGTCGAGTTCTTCAACCTCAAGATGACGAGGTCAGAAATTGAGGCGTACACTAAGAGATCGAATGAACTTGCCTTACTGTGTCCTACTATGGTGGACCCTCCAATTAAGCGTATTGAACTCTTTCTCAAGGGCTTGGTGCCGGAAATCCAAAGTCATGTGACCTCAGCAAACCTCGCTACTATCCAGCCAGTTGTTCAGTTGGCTCACCGTCTCACGGACCAGGCGGTGGAGCAGAACAAGTTGCCAAAGCGCATAGGTGCGGCGACTACTTCAGGTGCTCTTAGCGACAACAAACGGAAATGGGATGGAACTTCAAGTAAGGGGTCGACTTCTGTTCAGTCTCAGTCTCAGCAGAGAAAGACTGATGACTACAAGAGCCCTAGTCAGCAATCATCTGGTGGTCAAAGTCATGGTGGGTACAAAGGGAATCACCCCAAATGCAATCGCTGCAGCCTGCACCACAGCGGGCCGTGCACCAGGGGTAACTGTCACCGGTGCAACAAGCCAGGTCACGCTGCAAAGGATTGCAGGAGCTTATACCCCGCCAATCAGAATCGTCAACAAGCTCAACAGAACCAACGTCAGCAGCAGCAGGGTGATAACAAAGGGTGCTTTCAGTGTGGAGCTGAAGGCCACTTCAAGAGAGATTGTCCTCAACTAAACAGGAACCAGAACAACAATCAGGGAAATGGTAACAATGGGAACAACAACAACAATGGTGCCAGGGGGCGGGCGTTCGTGATTGGCCAAGGTGAAGCAAGGAATGACCCCAATGTCGTGGCGGGTAAGTTCCTTCTCGACGACTTTTATGTTACAGTTTTATTTGATTCGGATGCCGATACTAGCTACATGTCACTAGAAGTTAGTCGAATGCTTAAGCGTATTCCAACACCTTTGAACAACAAGCACACTGTAGAGCTAGCAAACAGTAAGAGTTTAGAGGCCACACACGTAGTCAAGGGTTGTAAACTTGTTCTTGCTAACCAGACCTTCTCTATAGACCTCATCCCTATCGTCTTGGGTAGTTTTGACGTTGTCATTGGGATGGATTGGTTATCCCAACACCGAGCATAGATTCTTTGCAACGAGAAGATTGTTCGTATTCCTGGTTCCAGTGGTGAACCTCTCATGATTCGTGGCGACAGGAGGAGTGCGGTTGAGAACGTCATCTCTCTCCTTAAGGCCCAGAAGTATTTGAGAAAGGGCCACATCGCCATTTTGGCTCTCGTTACTGACACCTCGGAGAAAGAGAGGAAGATAGAGGATCTTCCAATCGTACGCGATTATCCTGAGGTATTTCCTGAGGAATTACCTAGCCTCCCGCCTCATCGTCAGGTCGAATTTCAGATTGAACTAGCTCCTGGAGCTGCGCCTATAGCTCGTGCACCGTATCGTTTAGGTCCATCAGAGTTGGAAGAACTCTCTACGCAACTACAAGAACTCTTGGATAAGGGTTTCATTCGTCCTAGCTCATCGCCCTGGGGAGCTCCAGTGCTATTCGTGAAGAAGAAAGATGGTACCTTCAGAATGTGCATCGACTACCGAGAAGTCAACAATGTGACGGTGAAGAACCGCTATCCTCTACCACGTATTGACGACTTGTTCGACCAACTGCAAGGGTCGAGCTACTATTCAAAGATTGATTTGAGATCGGGATATCACCAGCTGAGAGTCCGAGAAGAGGACGTCTCTAAAACGGCCTTCAGAACTCGATATGGCCACTATGAGTTTTTGGTCATGCCTTTTGGGCTGACAAAAGCACCTGCGGTTTTCATGGACTTGATGAATCGAGTGTGCAAGCCTTATCTGGACAAGTTCGTTATAGTCTTCATCGACGACATCCTGATCTATTCCAAGTGTCAGGAGGAACACGAGCAGCATCTACGGCTTATCCTGGAACTCCTTCGAACAGAACAGCTTTACGCAAAGTTCTTGAAATGCGACTTCTGGCTTCGTGAAGTCCATTTCTTGGGCCATGTGGTGAACAAGGATGGGATTCACGTTGATCCATCCAAGGTAGGCTCGATTAAGAACTGGCCTGCACCTCGTACCCCAAAGGAAATTCGCCAATTCTTGGGTTTGGCAGGTTACTACAGGAGATTCATTAAGGATTTCTCTAAGATCGCACAGCCTCTCACCTCACTAACGCAGAAAGGCGTTGTTTATCGATGGGGGAACGCACAGGAGGTAGCATTTCAGCACTTAAAGGATAGACTTTGCAGTGCACCTATCCTTTCCTTGCCGGAGGGCACAGACGACTTTGTGGTTTACTGCGACGCATCAATTCAGGGTCTTGGTTGTGTATTGATGCAACGAGATAAAGTTATAGCCTACGCCTCACGCCAACTCAAAGTTCACGAGAAAAACTACACTACACACAATTTAGAGCTGGGAGCTGTTGTTATTGCACTTAAGATATGGAGACATTACCTATACGGTACCAAGTGCACCATTTATACCGACCACAGAAGCTTCGAGCACATCTTCAAACTGAAGGAGCTAAACATGCGCCAACGACGATGGGTCGAGTTATTAAACGATTACGAATGTGCAATCAAGTACCATCCTGGCAAAGCCAATGTTGTGGCTGATGCCCTTAGTCGAAAGGACACTGCGCCTAGGCGAGTGCGAGCATTGCAGCTCACTATACATTCTAGTCTTCCTTCTCAAATACGAGATGCTCAGATGGAGGCATTGAAACAAGAGAACGTCAGGGCTGAAGCCCTACGCGGCTCAAGACAACGCTTAGAACAAAAGCAAGACGGTGCTTATTACGTAACGGGGCGCATTTGGGTCCTACTCTATGGCAACTTACGAGAGCTTGTGATGGATGAAGCACACAAGTCTCGCTACTCAGTACATCCTGGTTCAGATAAGATGTACCACGATATCAAAACTACGTATTGGTGGCCTAGCATGAAAGCCCACATAGCAACTTACGTCAGTAAGTGTTTGACTTGTGCGAGAGTCAAGTCGGAATACCAGAAACCCTCAGGCCTACTCCAACAACCAGAGATACCTCAATGGAAATGGGAGCAAATTTCCATGGATTTTGTTACCGGTCTACCTAGATCTCAACGAGGTAACGATACTATTTGGGTGATCATGGATCGACTCACAAAGTCTGCACACTTCTTGGCTATCAAGGAAACGGATAAGTTCTCCACTCTAGCAGACGTATACCTCAAGGATATTGTTTCGAGGCACGGGGTGCCCACCTCTATTATCTCAGATCGAGATGCACGTTTTACTTCAGAGCTGTGGCAAGCAATGCACAAATCCTTTGGCTCACGTTTAGATATGAGCACAGCGTATCACCCTCAGACGGACGGGCAGTCCGAGCGCACTATTCAAACCTTAGAAGACATGCTTCGTGCATGTGTAATCGACTTTGGCAACAGCTGGGAAAAGCATCTGCCACTTGTGGAATTTTCGTACAACAACAGCTACCACACCAGCATTAAAGCTGCTCCGTTTGAGGCATTGTACGGACGTAAATGCCGGTCACCTCTTTGTTGGGCAGAGGTGGGGGATAGTCAGATCACTGGTCCAGAACATGTGGTGGACACAACCGAACGAATTGCTCAAATACGACAACGAATGGCGGCAGCTCGTGACCGTCAGAAGGTCTACGCCGATAAGGGCAGGAAACCGCTAGAGCTCCAGGTTGGGGAGCGGGTACTACTCAAAGTTTCACCCTGGAAGGGTGTGGTTCGTTTTGGTAAACGAGGCAAACTTAACCCGCGATACGTCGGACCTTTTGAAATCATCGAGAAAATAGGCAGGGTGGCCTACAGACTGAACTTACCAGCAGAACTCGGTGCAGTTCACAACGTTTTCCACGTATCGAATCTAAAGAAGTGTCTGTCAGATGAGACCCACATAGTTCCTCTGAAGGAACTAACTATCGACGAGCAGTTACGATTCGTCGAGGAACCAGTTGAAATCACGGACCGGGATGTTAAGGTCCTCAAGAACACTAGAATACCTCTCGTTCGAGTTCGTTGGAATTCACGTCGCGGCCCAGAGTTCACCTGGGAGCGCGAAGATCAGATGAAACAAAAGTATCCCCAACTGTTCGGAAACGGTACAACTACTACTGAGGCTGAAGCTACGGAATTTCGGGACGAAATTCCAGATCAACGGGGAGTGGATGTGACACCCCAGGAAAACCAGTGAAAACCATACAACTTAACTAGCTTACTCAGTGAGTACTTACCAAATTTCGGGACGAAATTTCTTTCAACTTGGGGATGATGTGACAACTCGAAATTTAGAACCTTTCGTTGTATTTTGATGTAACATGCTTGAAACGTTATGTGACTAGTTAACTTGTTGGTTTAATGATATAAGTGAACATCCTATGTGATTACGTGTTATGTTTATATGTATGCTTGTATGTAGGCGTGTGATTATTGTGAACCGAGACATAAGGACCCGACTCGAGACCATGCGGTCTTGAGTGAACAGTGTAACTATTTGGGCCGGTTGGGCCACACACCTCCTCAGTCCACCCGAAAGCCCATTAGGGTGCACCACCTTAGAACTAGTATATAACCTTGTGGTTAGCCAACACTACCATCTTTGGACAACACACACACACACTCCCCTACTCTCTCTCTCTAGAAAACCTTAAACCCTAAAGAACAAACATCACCCCTCCTCTCCTTCTTCTCGGATTCAACCGGCGACCACAAGGAGCTCTCGGATCGGCTCACACAGACACCCATTTTGGAAGCTTCATACACACCTTTGAACCCACACTTAACCGGTTAGTGATTTATGTTATGTGCTATATCTCGGTTGATGATGATGTGTGATATTTCGGTTGATAATGATGTGTTTCGGTTGATAGTTATGTATGATGAAGTTATTTGATAATGTGCTTACTTGTTAAGTTTATGCATATTGAATATATATCCTTCTTGAATATACGGTACTAGGATTGTTGTTATATGATGATGTAAGGTCGGTTTGGTAGAAATAATACGTGATTGATCATGAATGTTGGTAATCGGTACTATATGATTGGATCCGAAAGGTTTGGTCATGTTTAGGTTGAATGAGGAAGTTGTTATTCATAAAATCGGATCTTGCATTTGTTTAGAGACTTGGGTTGACTTGAATGAACATGATGGTAAATGATGAAATAAATGAATAAGGGTTGATTGTGTTATGAATATTTGATGAACTACTTGAATATATGAAGAACAACATGAACATGATATGAACATGCTATGAACATTTGAAAAATACTTGTTTGATCCATTTTAGTAAATTGTTAGACAAGAAAACATGTTTATATGGATAGTACATAAGGGTGCATGAAATCGGATTTCCATTGGTTAAGTACACTATGCAGATCAGCAGGTGCTGGGAGTCGAGACCTCTGGTTTCGACTCGAGACCATCAAGAAACCTGCTCGAGATCAGTGGTTGCGAGTCGAGAACTCCCTAGTCTCGACTCGAGACCACACAATGCCAGCACAAGCAGCATGACTCGAGACCATGGCTGCGAGTCCGGTTGCGACTCGAGACCAATACATGCATGACCCGAGACCTCCTCAGTTGCGACTCGAGAACTTGTAGGCTACAACTCGAGACCGCACAGTCTCGACTCGAGACCATACACATGTGCACGCTGTTTGGACTTGCACACTGCCATGAGCCTTAGTAGTTGGGCCGGACTTTTGGGCTTGTTTACTTGTACACCCGCTACTGTTCAACTCATAGGTATTATTGTAAACTGCCATGTTTATACGTGTATGCCATGAATAATACCTGTATGCAACTTGCTAGTATACGTGTAGAACATATGTGCACTACTTGGATATGAACCTGACTTGAATGGTATCTATATTAGGACGTAGTTGACCACTTACAACTTGATTGACCTTTCTGTGTATCTGCCGAGCAAACCAAGGTGAGTTCACACCCTCTACAAAGCATGGGATTCCCAGGGGTTGGGAATGGGGTTAAGGAACATGGGTTCCTCGTCCTCCTTGGGTAGGACAACATCGGTCCAGTAATATAAATTCCTCGTCCTCATGGACAGATAACTCGTACTAGACCAAAACTCTATCACGAAGTCCCTCCTTTTTATATCGACTTAATCGCCGGGCCAATGGCGAGCGGGTCATTAGTTAGATAGGGCTATTTAGGTCTGACAAACCTCACACCGTGCCGCAGAGGACGGGCGTGAACTAATGGATCTGGGGCACGTCAATGATGATAGACATTGACAGTTTCAGGGCACATAAACATGACTACAGTCAGCAGTCGATATGGTAACGAGTCTAGTGTATACATGGGGTAGCCCCCACGGCCGAAATGCCAGATAACTAACATGGGGTAGCCCCCACGGCCGGAGTGCCAGAGTAACCGGGAATAAACAAGTCACGTTTTCAACTATGGGGTAACCCCCATGGCAGGATGCCAGTTAAAGGAAACTGTTTTCGAAACAACTTAAAACGAACACCCAACCGTGAACTCACTCAACTTGTTGTTGACTCGTTACTACATGCTTTGCAGGTCAACAGGTACTTAGCTGGAGCTTGCATGGAAGAGAGTCGTTGTGGGACATGGACAGCTGTGTGCCATGTTAAACTTTGAAACAATTAAACTTATGTTTTGGCTTTAAACGTTATGCTTCCGCTTGCAACTTAAACTATGTTTTGTTTAGACACCAATTGTATTGGTTGGTTTTTATAACTACTTGTATGCTTGTTCAATATGATTGGTGGCTGGATCCTGGTCAGTCACGCCTCCAAGCGGTGGTATTCCGCAGGTGGGTTTTGGGGGTGTGACAATTAAACCAAGTTAGAATCTAGGATTGCCTTAGATTGTCGCGCTGAGAGGTATATAGTCGTATTAGGGCACTTTTAGAGTCGTTAGAGGACTGAGAGAAAGTCTAACAATCGGTGTTCACAACAGCCTTGTAGGGTTTCCTAGGTTTCTTCCTGAGAAGGGTCAGGAAGTCTTAGATTGAAATACCTTAGGGTTTAGTACTTCATGATCCCGGTTCCATACCACAATAGTACCGTTAGAAATCCATCCCTAGTTAAACTGGATTCAAAGCCTAGGTAGTCGTTAATCTCATTTGAATTAAACCTTAGTTCTTGTTCGTGTCATAGTCTAGTTTTATTTCAATTCCAATTTTAGGATTTTAGTAACCCCCCCCCCTTTATAACACAACAATAGTTAAGTCGCGTCAGTAGTAGTCTAAATAAAGTCTTTAACGTGATTAATTAGAGTCCTTGTGGGTTCGACATCTGGACTTGCTTTTCTTTGCTAGAGTCGACCGGTTCACTTGCAGGTGAGTAGTTTAGTCAAGTTAGAGAGTCTAGATTATTATTACTTGAATCTAAATTTAGGTTTATTTTAGTTTATTTATTTGAACTACTTATTCCACATCAAGTTTATTTATTTATTTGAACTTTCCCTCCTTGTGCATCCAAGTGCTATGAAACTCTAGCACCAGCTCCTCATACTGAGGCTCTATACACTCCAATGCATCAATCAACCTCTGACCCAAAAGGTCCCTCACCTCCTGCTTCGCGCCTATCTCACTCAACCACAACCAATCTATAACTCTGTATTGAAGTAAATCAGTTTTCCTCAGTTTATCATACTCGTTCCATTCTGCTGTACTTGGCTCAAATTTCAGTATCGGGTGATTGCCTCTAAGCATTTTCATATCCGGGATAAAATTATAAGAGCTTTGATATTCAATCTTTCTCAGTTTCGGATCATCGGCAGCTATCTGAATGATCGGAGTCTCGCCGCTGTCGGGGATTCTTGGCAATTGTCACACCCCGATTTCCACGTGTCACCGGTGGGCCCGGTGGGGGATTATCGTGACGTGGTTGGCAACGTAATAGTCAAACAACACAATATTTAATATGCACAGCGGAAGCAATTTAAAAGATATTATATCAACCGAATTTAATATTGTAATATCAACTGTCACAATATTCGGAAGTTTATCCACAGAAGGATCGTAAATAAAATGGAAACAATAGTTCAACAGACTTCAGGCATCTTAAGCTTGCGAGACTCTTTATTGATGCTAAGGAGACAATCCAGTCAATTACGTTTAGTACCTGCATTTAGTCTTTTTGGGAAAATACGTCAGTTTACACTGGTAAATACAATCAACTGACTCATTTTGGAAAACGATTTAAAAATTGGTTTGGGTGCACATGGCATAAATGTTTTATAATTTGATTAAAATGCACAGAGGCAAGATTAATCTTTTTAACTTGGGAGAATTATTTAATATTATAATCTTGTGAACGAATTACATGTTCCTTGTGCGTTCAGTAGCCCGGATCTTGTCCGGGTTAAAGATCAATAGACACACCACAATGTTCTTTTGTGCACTGACGGGTGTACGCCTACACCCCGCGCTTAAGTCGTGGCCATTTCGTAAAATGATGCCGAGGATATCCGGGACATGGTCATTAACCCCCCAAAGGCTTTAAGTAACAAGACTGTTTAAACGAGCCGATCAAATTTATTCAATTACCCACTCAACGGTGGAGAATTTGATGCCCGATCAAGCGGTATGCTATATACCGTAACCCAAGCCCGTATAGGGAAAATAAGTTAAAAGTATTTACCTGAGCAAAGTATAATTCACAATAAGCAAAATTGCAAGTGGCTTTTACTGGTCCTCCTAATCTGGAACGAAGGATTTATAATAACCTATTAGAATCCTAACAGGTCTTTAATTAAGCTTAAGCTTAGACCGACTAGTTTCAAAGATACGGTTCGTACGCACGATTAAGCGAAGACCGGATAGAATGCGATTTAGACCCAAAAAGTTTGAAGACTTGTTTAATATGGGTTTATTATTCACATTCTGGATTTTGAGATAAAACCGTTAAGGTTTGACCCGTTTCGGTTAATTTATGTAAACTTGTTACATAAACCGAACCGTACGCGTAATAAGAGTGACGGGTATTCATGAGAGCTATATACAGGTTTCCTAAGTTAATTATGCCTCACATATGTTGTGACATCATTACGATGTCTTTCATTATGCCCGAAACGTGTTTAAACACAAACTAGGCCCCGTAGGGGTAGTTTGGTCATTTAAAAGTTTATAAAAGAGTTTAAGTAACAACCTGAGTTACAGGTCTGATGTAATCAGCAAAAATACATAATTTTCTAAGTTATATCAGTAGGATAAAGCATATATGTGAAATTTATCATTTTTAACCAAACTATGCCCCGTAGGGGTATTTTGGTAATTTCACATAAGCCGAAAAGCTCAAAACTGAAGTCTGAGTTTATCAACCTTTGCTTACTGTTAAAATATTATAATTTGCCTCATATATCAGTAGGTATCAACCCGGGTATGTCCAATATAATTTTAATACATACTTTGCGTTAAAAACGCTTAATAAGGCGATTAAAGGCCATTTCCGGGTTTGATACTTAAATATGATATTTTTATATTACCAGAAGGATTTAAATAATTTATTTATCATATGTGATCAGTAGCAAAAGGTTTGGAGTCGTTTAGATATGTAAAACTCATTTTATGGTCCGTAAAGGCGAAACCGACAATTATCGGATTAAGCCTACGACTATTAGTTATGCTCAGCCTAAAATTAATTAAAAATCTTTAAAAATCCCAAAATAATATATTACATCAGTGGGTAAAGAGTTTGATGTCAAAAATTATGTTTAAGTAGGCTATACGCTAAATACGCTGTTTAATTAACATAAAGCTTTAATTTTACGCTAACGAGCATAACTCTTATTCTACACCTCAAACTGATGTCAAACTTTTCATACAAGTCTGTATATCAGTAATTAAGGTTTATACTCTTTTACGTTTTCAAAAATCACGTTTTAAGGTGAAAAGGGCATAATGGTCAACATATGAGCATTTAACGGAATCATGCGTCTTAATCGGTTAACTAATGAACCATGGTGTATAATCACAGAGGGTTATACTAGCATGTAACCTGGTCCAAATAAAGCTCTTAGGTATTTCTAAAACATACCATAACGGGTCAGAACTGAAAGTCAAAGTATAAGTCAAACTATGCGACTTTCGGTTCCGAACCGGGTCTAAACAGGAATTTGTCGGGTTGAACATGTTTAGACATGTTCTTACACTCATTACAAGTTATAATAATGATCCAACAGGTTGTATATGATCTAAAATGTTAATTATGCATAAATGGCATTTTAAACATTCTGTTGACTTTTTAATTACACGTTTGACCCGACATTAGACCTAGTTAGAGTGGGAATCAGGGGAACCCTTTTGAGGGTTTATTACCCGCATAATTACCAACTTATAACTACTTTTGATTCGACTAATCACTGGACCATTAGTGATTAATCTTAAAGTCAACCGTTAATTACGACGGTTTGACTTTTAAGCTAAAACTAGGCTAAAACTTAATTAAGAAAGGTTAAGCCAACTTACAAAGGTCCTAAGCTTGATTAGTGATCACTTGAGAGCAGGCTTGAGCTCCAGGAATGATCAGAAAACTTGAAGAAGATGTGAAGAACAAAGGTTGCTACTCATGGCCTTTTATAGTGATAATTTCACCACAAATCCTTGACACTTGGGGTCTACAACCCACCATACCCTTCCAACAAGTGTCCTAGATGTTTAGGGGTCGTTTAGGGGTCAAGAGGAATGTGGAAAATCGATTTAAGGCGCGCATAAAGGAAAGGGCAGGCAACAGCCAACAAATTCGAAGCTGGGCACCCCTAGCGTGACGCTAGGCCCCCCTCGCGTCGCGCTAGGCCCCTCCTGATCAGAATCTGAATTTTTGATTTTTGCAATTAGATCCTTGGCTCTTCAAAATTTGATTTGGCACTTGTTTCCTTGCATTGTAAACCCTCATATTTGATCTATAAAGGCTTTAAAACATATACCCACTTTGCTAAGTCCCCGGTTAACTTTATTGTTACCCGAAAAGTCCTAACTTTCAACGTTTACGCTTTAACCCTTCGCACACGAGTTTGATCATAACTTTCTCATACGATAACAAAACTTTATGAAATTTAAGTCGTGCGTTCTAGTGAGTATAATTAACCGTTACAAAGCTTCGGGTTTTTCAAAAGGTCCCTCAGAGGTATAAATTAAACATGTTGACACATTTAGCCCCTGTAGTTTGTAATCTCTCACTTTTAGCTCCGTATGATCCATGATTTATTCGTTTGAAGGTATGAGCATCTTGTAGGGTTAATGTACATTATATTTATTCACTATTGACATTTAGAATACGTATATTCACATACTTTCCATGATTGTCAACTTTAGTCCTTCTATAATATTCTTTCACACGTTTAAACATTCGACACGTGTCTACACATTATATGTCACACCCCTATTTTCCACGTGTCACCGGTGGGCCCGGTGGGGAGTATAGTGACGTAGTTGGTATCATCATAGACAAACAACACAATATAATAATGCACAGCGGAAGCAATGATAGATTCATTTCAACTTTAAATAAAACGTAATAATAAATATCACTGATAGTTGAAACGGATCCACAGGCGGATCAAAATAAAATAAGATATTGTTCAACAGTTTAATGTCGTCCAAGCTTGCGAGACTTATTGTGGACGCTCTAGAAGACAGCCAGCCTATTACGTGTAGTACCTGCACTTAACCTTTTGGGAAAATACGTCAGTTTACACTGGTAAATACAAATTAACTGACTCATTTTGAAATGATTGAAAATTGATTTGAATGCTCATGGCACAAAAATATTTTATAACTTGGGATAATTATATTACATAATCTTGTAAAGGATTTACATGTTACTTATGCGTTCAGTAGCCCGGTTCGTGCCGGGTTAAAGATCAATAGACACACCACAATATTGAGTTATACACTTGACAGGTGTACGCCTACACCCCGTGCTCAGGTCGTGGCCATCTCGTAAGATAATGCCGAGGATATCCGGGACATGGTCATTAACCCCCCAAAGGCTTTAAGCAAACAAAACATACAATCAAAACATAGCATCTCAATAAATTTAACCACTATTCGATTAAAGAATTTAATGCTAGACCAAGCGGTATTTTATATACCGTACTCCAAGCCCGTATAGGGAAAATAAGTTAAGAGTATTTACCTTGGTAAGTATTTATCTCAACAAGCAATAAGGCAGATAGCTTTTACCGGGCTCCTAATCTGGAACGAAGGTTTATAAATAACCTATTAGATTTCCAACGGTCTTTATTTAAGCCTAAGCCTAGACCGGTTAGTTAAAAGGACGAAACGGTTTAACGCACGATTAAGCGAAGACCGGATAGAATGTGATTTAGACCCGACAAGTTGGAATACTTGTTTAATATGGGTATAATAAGTACATTCTGGATTTTGAGACAAAAATGATAATGTTTGACCCGTCTCGGTCAATTTATGCAAACTAGTTACATAAACCGAACCGAACGCGAAAAGAGCGTTACGGGTATCTAAAAGAGTCATATGCAAGTTCCCTGAGTTAATATGCTCTAAATATGATATAATATCAGCAAGTCATTTCCTATATTGCCCAAAATAGACTTAAACACAATTCATGCTTCATAAGGGCATTTTGGTCATTTTAAAGTATGTAAAAGAGTTAAATTAGAAATCTGGGTTACAGGTCTGGTTTGTACAGCAAACATACTTAATTTAACATATTATAACAGTAGGGTATGACCCATAAGTGAAAATTATCATTTAAAACCAAACTATGCTCGTTAGGGGTATTTTGGTAATTTTACAAGGGCTTAAAATGTCAAAATCGGGAATCTGAGTTTATAAAATTGTACTTACTGTTTTTATATGAAAATATGCTAATTACATCAGTAGGTATAAGTCTTATATGTTTGACATGGTTATAGCATGTACTATGCGTTAAAAATGCCTAAAAAGGCGATTTGGAGCCGTTTCCGGGTTTGTAAAAGAAAGCTGAGATTTTTATACTTCCAGAAGGTTCAACATACTTTATTTAATAAATAAAATCAGTAGGAAGTGGTTTGGGGTCAATCGGATTTATAAAACTCGTTTTATGGCCAAAAAGGGCAATTTCGGTATTTACCGAATTAAACTTAGAACCCTATATTATGATCAGTCAAAAATAAAATAAAAATCTTTAAAAATCCTAAAATATTATATAATATCAGTGAGTAAAAATTTTTATATCAAAAAGTGGGTTTAAGTGGGTTATATGCTAATTACGCCGTTTAAGTAACATAAAGCTTGTAATTTACGATAATGAGCATAATTCTTATTCTGGACCTCAAACTGATATGAAATTTTCGGTGCAAGTTTATATATCAGTATCAAACGTTTCTACTCTTTTACTTTTTCAAAAATCACGTTTTATAGCAAAAAGGGCAAAATAGTCATATTTAAGCATAAACCGGTAACATGCATATGAATTGGTTAAACATGGAACCAAGATGTAAAATTCCAGAGAGTTAAACATATATGAAAGTTGGTCTAAAATATGCTCTAATGCAGATCTTAACATGCATGTACGGATCAGAACCGATAGTCAAAGAAAAAGTCCATTTATGAGACTTTCGGTTCCGATTCGGGTGTAATACAGAAAATTGTCGAGTTGATCAAGTTGAAACATGTTCTTACATTATTTATAAAGTTATTTTGATGATCAAATAGGTTGCATGTAGCCTACATTACTGATTATGCTTAAATTTGCAAAAACACATTCTGTTGACTTTTTATGAAGAACTTTGACTCGACAATTAGCATGCTTAGAGTGTGAATCTGAACATACCCTTTTAGGGGTTTGTTATACTCATAAATACCAACTTGTTGGTACTTTTGATTCGAGATATGACTGAGCACATTTCGTTTAATTTCAAAGTCAAACTATATTTACGATATGTTTGACTTTTAGTAAGAACACTAAGTTAGAACGGATTTGAGGATGATATAAACACTTACAAAGGTCCTAACAAGCTTAGTGATCACTTATGAGGATGCTTGGTCGATCAGAATGCTCCAGAGAAGGATCTCGTGAATTTTGAAGTTTCAAGTGCTTGAATGTTGCAACTATAATGAACTTTAGAGAAGTTTGATCTGATTTAATGTTGTTGCAGATGTTTATGGAGGTTATATAATCAGTCCAAGGGTGCTTTTCTTGCATGAAATTCGATTGGTCAGCCTTCTAAGTTGATAGCAGCTGTTAACACCTTGCAAACAGACCTGACTTGCAGGTGTCCTGCGCATTCTGTCCAATTTAAGCAGTCGCGTAGCGCGACGGATGAAGGCCAAGGGCTCGCGCTACGCGAGTGCCTTGGTTACCAGCTCAACAAGTTTCAATGTTTTGCAATTCAGTCCCTGAACTTATGATTCGTGTTTTAAGCTATTTATTTGCACTCTAAACCCTCAAATCTGATTTGTAGGAACCTTGGGACTTTTATAAACTTGGCAAAGTTCTCGGTTCACTTTGCGCTCACCCGAAAAGTCACGAAATTCACGATAACGTATTTAACCTTTCGTATACGGTTTTAATCATAACTTTTATTTTTACAAAGTTCTCATACGTTCACGAAACTTCATGAAATTTTTATCACATATTCTTATGAGTATATTTTATTTTTACAAAGCTTCGGGTTTGCCAAAAGATCACTCAGAGGTATAATTTCAACATGTTGACACTTTTAGTCCCTGTAGTTTGTAATTCCTCACTTTCTTTCATTTTTCGCTTCGTATGATCCATGATTTACCCGTTTAAGATTATAAACATCATGTAGGGTTATTGTAGGGCCTATTTATCAGTTGTTGACATTTTGGACCCTTGAATTTACATAGTTTCACCGTTTGTCAACTTTAGTCCCTCTAAAGTTTATTTCCACATATTCCAAGCTTATGACATGTGTCAAGACATTATTGGGCGTAAATTTCCGAGGTGTTACATTATAGGACGTGAATTTTTGAGGTGTTACATCCTCACCCCCTTAAAATAAATCTCGACCCGAGATTTACTGAAATAAATAAGGGTACTTTTCTTTCATGGTGGATTCAACCTCCCACGTGTATTCGGGACCTCTACGGGCATCCCATTTGACCTTTACAATAGGTACATGCTTCCTTCGAAGCTTCTTTACCTGTCGATCTTCAATCGGCAAAGGTTTTTCCACAAACTTCAAGCTCTCATCTATATGCACATCTGTATGTGGTATAACCAGTGATTCGTCAGCGAAGCACTTCTTCAGATTGCAGATGTGGAACACATTGTGAATTCCCCTGAGCTCTTCCGGTAAGTTTAACTTATAGGCAACTGACCCGACACGTTCGATAACCTCGAAAGGTCCTATGTATCTCGGGCTTAGCTTGCCTCTCTTACCAAATCGCATCACCCCTTCCAGGGTGACACTTTAAGTAACACTTTATCACATACTTCGAAGTGAAAAGCTTTACGCTTTGGATCTGCGTAACTCTTCTGCCTGTCTCGGGCAGCTTTGAGACGGTCACGAATCTGGACAATCTTGTCCGTCGTTTCAAAGACTATCTCTGGTCCTGACAATTGGACATCTCCAACTTCTGCCCAACAAACGGGCGATCTACACTTTCTACCGTATAATGCCTCGAAGGGCGCAGCCTTAATGCTGGTATGGTAGCTATTGTTGTAGGAAAATTCGACTAAGGGTAGGTGCTTATCCCAACTACCACCCAAATCGATCGCACATGCACGTAGCATGTCTTCCAACGTTTGAATAGTACACTCACTCTGACCGTCAGTCTGAGAATGATAAGTCGTACTAAAATTCAAACGTGTGCCCAGAGATTGTTGGAAACTCTTCCAAAAATGCGACGTGTATCTAGTATCTCGATCAGAGATAATAGACACAGGTATGCCATGTAAGGCTACAATCTTATCAACGTATAACTGGGTTAACATATCGGAGCTATAAGTCTCCTTGATGGGTAGGAAATGTGCTGACTTAGTCAGTCTATCAACTATAACCCATATTGTATCATTTCCTTTCTTTGTCTTGGGTAACTTGGTAATAAAATCCATAGTTACAATTTCCCACTTCCTCGTAGGAAGTTCAGGCTGTTGTAGCAAGCCTGACGGCTTTTGACGCTCGGCTTTGACTTGCGCACATGTCAAGCATTTAGCTACATAGGTGGCCACAGACTTCTTCAAGCCTATCCACCAATAATTTGCCCTTAGATCCTGGGTAGCTGATGGCAAATTCTTAATCGTTGCCTAATTAGGGTTGCGGCAATTAATACATAAGCAATATGAACCGTCTTTCTTATTTAATAATATAAAACTTTCGGAATATCGGGTTAGGCTATATGAACCCTCTATTTAAAAGCTTAGTTAATCAGGGTTTCGATTCTTTCAATGATGGTACTAGCCGCCATGGAGATTTCATAACAATGCAGCCTTAAATGGGATATAAATCTTAATTCTACCTGCCTTCCTGGAGGTAAGCAGGGAAAAATTATGAGAAGATAATCAAGATACAAGGAGTCTACAGAGATTTTCCATATCCCAGACTCCAGTTCATCCATCATTGCTTGTGTCAAATAAGTGACACATTTATGTTATAAGTCTACGAATTCCTTAATCGGGAATATTTACTTGAGCAATTCCAAACTGGATATCTCCTTTGAATACTACTAGTCGTCTTTAGTACAATATGATCATTGGGATATCTTAGGGGTTCCATGTATTAAACCTCCATACTGATCAGGCATGGAAGCAATCTATGGGACACACTAGGATACGCCAATCCTCATATGGTACTCTCATCAAACATAGTTTGGCATTCGCGGGCGATAGGAAAAACAATGGGAAAAATATTTAAAACAACATATGTTGTCGTACTCTAAGCAAAGAAAGAGTACTCTTAGATTTTTCGGAAGGATTCCTTGCCGATACTAGAAGAATCGGTTACTATGGTTTCCTTGGTAAGTTATACCTTGTGAATAATATGAAAGTTTGCTAAGCTTATGGTTTATGAAGATTTATTATTGCCTGTATTAAATCATGACACTTAGCAGAAAATCATCATTGGTAAATGAAAACGTGAACTGCCGCTTGGCATTCATCATGTGAGTTCAGGCATTTGTTCCTTTAGCCTTTCAGGCTTAGCTGTACCTCCTTTGGCAGCTTTATGGTATCTAGTTCTGATGCGGCCTTGCTCACCACAGCCGTAATAGACTGCATTCTTTATGTCCCTACATTCATGGAAATGATGACCAGTTTCCTTAGCAGATGCCACACTGCTTTGGTCTTTGTTCTAATCGACACTGTCCCAAGTGTCTTTTATAGCAATTCTTACATACAGGCTCTCACTGAACTTTCGTTGCCCTTTTTTTTATTAAGCCTGTACCTGCTCTCTTTCTTAGATTTCTGGGAGTTATTTTCCTCCTTTGGTTCATCCTTCATATACGAAGTGTGAACAAAACTCTTCTCATTAGCAATTGAACATGGTTTTGAATGAAATTCAGAGCGAGGAGCATTCGGCTCTTTGGATTGTTTCATGACCTTTCTATGGTCCTTCCAACTGCTGCGTCAACCACAGCCTGGAGATTAACTCCATTAATATTGAGGTTTACGTTTGTAGTTTTTATTAACTTTCGTCGCGTTAATAGTATTGCGACTGTCGTCTACCTCATCCGAGTTTTCCATACTCGAAACTTGGTACTAATCACCAAGATTTAACAATTATTAGTCATCATCATGATGACCTGACTTAGATTAGCCACGGCATTCATAAACCGTATGGGCTATTCTGTTCTGAACATTCTTAATGAATGTTATTTGAATGTATATCTATTACATTTAGCTTGGGTCACAAAAGGACTATCAATGGCATTTAAGGTTTGGAGCGAGTCCAATACCTGCTTGATAGGGGACCATAATGTCACAACTATCTTTGTCACAAGGACGATTATAAATAGCTCAAAGGCTAGTCTTACAAGACTTTTATTATATATATACATATATGGCATAGAAGCCCGTCTCGATGGACGTAGAAAGATATGGCATAAAGCCCAGTCATGAAGGGCATAAATGATTATATGGCACGAAGGCCTTGTCGCAAAGGTCATTTAGATATGGCACAAACGCATGTCACCAGGAATGTTAACATTTAGTATGTTAGCTTGTCCCTAATGACAAATTATGGCACATAGGCTTGTCATGAATGACCTTAAAACATAACTCGATGGTCTATCATCAAGGACCTTAATTTATTAGCCGCAATCTTGTTAGATTAGGGCTTCAAGGTTTGAACGTGGTTCTTCACCTTTGGACAGGGAGTCATAGACTACAACTGTCATCGTCTTGAAAGACGATTCATTTGGCAGAAAAGTAAGCCAATCAACATCACTAACGGATATTTATATATAACCATCGTATCTGATGATATTAGTCATGATCACATCGATCATATTGACTATTAGGTTTGGGTATAATCACACCATTTTGAACAGGGGATCATAAAGATCACTACTATCTTTGTCTTACCGATACTAGAATAAAGTATAGCCCGTAGGCATTTCATCACGAGGGATGTTAATATTGTGATCATCATACTGATGATACAAGTCAGGATCGTAATGATAGTATAGACTATGGGATTTGAGTATAGCTCACCCCCTTGGGCAAAGAATCACAAAAGATTACAATTGCCTTGTCTCAATTGGACAACATAATATAGCTCTTAGGCAAAACATCATTAAGGATGTTAAAATTTTTAATCATTGTATTGATGATTTTTGTCATGATCGCATTGATCATATAGATTATTAGGCTTGAGCATAGCTCCCTACCTTGGACAGGGAATCGTAAAGATCACAATGTCTTTGTCACACATGGACAATATAATATGGCCCATAGGCGAAACATCACTAATGGATGTTTATAATAGGTTCATCTTATTAGATGATATAAGTCATGATTGCATTAATCATATTGACTATTTGGCTTGAGCATAGCTCACCACCTCAGACAAGGAATCATAAAGATAACAATGTCAATGTCTCAAATGGACAATATATTATAGCCCGTAGGCAAAACATCACTAAAGGATGTTAAATAATATTATCATCGTATTAGATGATATTAGTCATGATCGCATTGATCATATAGACTATTCTGTTTGGACATAGTCCAACATTTTAGATAGGAGGTCAAAGACCATCACTGTCGTTGTCTTATCGGACAACAAGTTTAGCCCGTAGGCACTTCATCGCTAACGGATGTTCATAATATGATCATCTTATAGGATGATATAAGCCATGATACCTAAATCACTAGGCTAGATAAGAGAATAGGAAGAATTCAATATAAGGATGACTGTTGTGATTTTCTCGAATCACATTTGTCAAGAGTGCTAACACGTTCTTAGGTGTTAACACGGATCTGAATCCCTTGAGTAGGTTTCACCATCTTGGCCGCGTAGGCTAGGTTTCAACTTTAAGATTCCCTTTTAAAAATGCATACTGACAGGGAAGGAAGGATATTTATTTTATTCAGGATTTTCATCATAAATCCTAATTCATAAGTTAATAATAGCACTAATGGCCTAGTCGCGTAGACAAGTTAAATTTATAAGCCATGATTTCAGAGAGTCGTGGCATTAGGGTTTGAATCAAAGTTCATTACCTTTTCCTGACAGGGAGCTGTAGACTACCACTGTCTTTAGTCTCAGAGGACATTAACTTAGGGGTGAGCAGAAAACCGAAATAACCGAACCGTAACCGAAAAAACCGACAAAACCGAACCGAAGTAAAAACCGACGGTTCGGTTTTCGAATTTTTAATAACCGAAAATTTCGGTTCGGTTTTTGGATATCCATTTCCAATAACCGAAAAAAACCGAACCGAACCGAACCGATAGGTTACAAGGCCCGATACATATGTTTTATGTTTAAGTTGTTAACTTGTTAGCCTTAATCCTTTAACATTTTAACCCACACTAGTTGTTAATATGTTATAGTCTTTAACCCATCCTAGTAGGCCCAGCCCAATACATAACATTAATAAAAACACACAAGGCCTAATAATCAAATGAAGTTCAAAAGTTTGTAACTATTAATGGAAATCCTTGTTAGTTGTTACTTGCATGTTAGTTTTTAGTTGATGATATAATATACATTATCTACTGATGTCTTGTGTAGTTGGTAAAAACTAGTTAAATTCTAAATCAAGTATTTATTAATTAGTACACAATCATATGATAGCACACTGCACATCTAGTAATGAAAGAAAAAAAAACGGTTATTTAACCGAAATAACCGAAACCGAACCGAAACCGAAAAATAACCGAAAAAAACCGAACCGAAATAACCGAAACCGATCGGTTATAGAAATGTAAAAACCGATTATAGCGGTTACGGTTTTGGTTTCGGCTCAAAACCGAACCGAACCGACCTTTGCTCACCCCTACATTAACTATAGCCCGTAGGTACTTCCCTTCTAAGGGATGTTTATTACGGAATTGCCCATTAGGGAAAATTCATTAACCATGGTAAACAGAGACCATATTTGGTTAATTTATTAATCATATAGGTTTAGGATTTCTATTATAATTTATCCTAATTATAAAACATTAACAGTTTTATTAGTGGCACCCAATGGCCTGGTCACATGGACATTTATAAATTATAAGCTTATGATTTCGAAGAATCAAAGCATGAAAGTATATTGGCACAATAGGCCTAGTCACAAGGACATTTATAAATTTTAAGCTATGATTTTAGAGAATCAAAGCATAAAAGTATATTGGCACAATAGGCCTAGTCACAAGGACAATTATAAATTATATGCTAGGATTTCAGAGAATCAAAGCATTTGAGGTTTGAACCTAGTTCATTACCTTTATCTGACAGGGAGTCATCGCTACCACTGTCTTTTGGCTCATGTAGAAATGAGCAAGGCCCGTAGGCACTATATTACCACGTATGGTTAAAATATGATCATCTTAATTGATGATGTAAACCCAGGATTCAGAGATCATTAAACTGGGTTAGGAATCTTTTGAAGAATCCTTAATAACGTGTGTGATTTTTAAATAAATCACATCTGCCAAGAATGTTAACATGTTTTCAGATGTTAACAGGGATTTGAATCTTTTAAACAGGTCTTACCATCTTGGCCCGGTCTTATAATTGACCCGAAGGCTAGGTTTCACTCTTAAGATTCTTAATTAATAATTTGAATCTTTTTAACAGGTCTTACCATCTTGGCCCGGTCTTTTAATTGACCCGAAGGCTAGGTTTCACTCTTAAGATTCTTAGTTAATATTTATCGCAGAACAATTTCTAAATTGAAATGTTAATAAGGATATGAATCTAAATTGAGGAACTGCCATCTTGGCCGGTCTTAATATGACCCGAAGCTAGGTCTTGTCCTTTTAGATTTTGCCATTTTATTATAATGGTAGATCTTGCAAAAAGGAAATGCTATTTTTCCATTTATTTAATATTTCTTGTTTAGAATGAAAGTTTAAACTTAATCATTCCATTATATAAAAATAAAAGTATAAAGTTGCCCTAAGCGGGACTTGAAAGAAATAATGTTGTCCTTATAAGGACTAATAAGGAAACGATCTTCAGTAAAAGGAGTTTCTTCTTCATTTTATTTCTGAATGCTTTCTCATTGGATGCTCGTTTCATTCTAGCCGCGGTACGAAGCTCAGCATTTCTAGGCTCCGGGTGTGGAGGACTCCTATTACGGCTTCTTCGCTTAGCGACGTATTCAATACAAATTTTTGGAAGTAAAATTTCCAGATTAGGATTGAGAATAACCCTATGTTAAGTCTAGACTCAGAAGTTTAGATATGTGCAATTGTGTAACTGAGATTAAACATGAAAGGTTAGTGTTTAATTCACTCAGTGTTGGCTCTGATACCAACCTGTCACACCCCGATTTCCACGTGTCACCGGTGGGCCCGGTGGGGGATTATCGTGACGTGGTTGGCAACGTAATAGTCAAACAACACAATATTTAATATGTACAACGGAAGCAATTTAAAAGATATTATATCAACCGAATTTAATATTGTAATATCAATTGTCACAATATTCGGAAGTTTATCCACAGAAGGATCGTAAATAAAATGGAAACAACAGTTCAACAGACTTCAGGCATCTTAAGCTTGCGAGACTCTTTATTGATGCTAAAGAGACAATCCAGCCAATTATGTTTAGTACCTGCATTTAGTCTTTTTGGGAAAATACGTCAGTTTACACTGGTAAATACAATCAACTGACTCATTTTGGAAAACGATTTAAAAATTGGTTTGGATGCACATGGCATAAATGTTTTATAATTTGATTAAAATGCACAGAGGCAAGAGTAATCTTTTTAACTTGGGAGAATTATTTAATATTATAATCTTATGAACGAATTACATGTTCCTTGTGCGTTCAGTAGCCCGGATCTTGTCCGGGTTAAAGATCAATAGACACACCACAATGTTCTTTTGTGCACTGACGGGTGTACGCCTACACCCCGCGCTTAAGTCGTGGCCATTTCGTAAAATGATGCCGAGGATATCCGGGACATGGTCATTAACCCCCAAAGGCTTTAAGTAACAAGACTGTTTAAACGAGCCGATCAAATTTATTCAATTACCCACTCAACGGTGGAGAATTTGATGCCCGATCAAGCAGTATGCTATATACCGTAACCCAAGCCCGTATAGGGAAAATAAGTTAAAAGTATTTACCTGAGCAAAGTATAATTCACAATAAGCAAAATTGCAAGTAGCTTTTACTGGTCCTCCTAATCTGGAACGAAGGATTTATAATAACCTATTAGAATCCTAACAGGTCTTTAATTAAGCTTAAGCTTAGACCGGCTAGTTTCAAAGATACGGTTCGTACGCACGATTAAGCGAAGACCGGATAGAATGCGATTTAGACCCGACAAGTTTGAAGACTTGTTTAATATGGGTTTATTATTCACATTCTGGATTTTGAGATAAAACCGTTAAGGTTTGACCCGTTTCGGCTAATTTATGTAAACTTGTTACATAAACCGAACCGTACGCGTAATAAGCGTGACGGGTATTCATGAGAGCTATATACAGGTTTCCTAAGTTAATTATGCCTCAAATATGTTGTGACATCATTACGATGTCTTTCATTATGCCCGAAACGTGTTTAAACACAAACTAGGCCCCGTAGGGGTAGTTTGGTCATTTAAAAGTTTATAAAAGAGTTTAAGTAACAACCTGAGTTACAGGTCTGATGTAATCAGCAAAAATACATAATTTTCTAAGTTATATCAGTAGGATAAAGCATATATGTGAAATTTATCATTTTTAACCAAACTATGCCCCGTAGGGGTATTTTGGTAATTTCACATAAGCCGAAAAGCTCAAAACTGAAGTCTGAGTTTATCAACCTTTGCTTACTGTTAAAATATTATAATTTGCCTCATATATCAGTAGGTATCAACCCGGGTATGTCCAATATAATTTTAATACATACTTTGCGTTAAAAACGCTTAATAGGGCGATTAAAGGCCATTTCCGGGTTTGATACTTAAATCTGATATTTTTATATTTCCAGAAGGCTTTAAATAATTTATTTATCATATGTGATCAGTAGAAAAAGGTTTGGAGTCGTTTAGATATGTAAAACTCATTTTATGGTCCGTAAGGGCAAAACCGACAATTATCGGATTAAGCCTACGACTATTAGTTATGCTCAGCCTAAAATTAATTAAAAATCTTTAAAAATCCAAAAATAATATATTACATCAGTGGGTAAAGAGTTTGATATCAAAAATTATGTTTAAGTAGGCTATACGCTAAATACGCCGTTTAATTAACATAAAGCTTTAATTTTACGCTAACGAGCATAACTCTTATTCTACACCTCAAACTGATGTCAAACTTTGCATAAAAGTCTATATGTCAGTAATTAAGGTTTCTACTCTTTTACATTTTCAAAAATCACGTTTTAAGGTGAAAAGGGCATAATGGTCAACATATGAGCATTTAACGGAATCATGTGTATTAATCGGTTAACTAATGAACCATGGTGTATAATCATAGAGGGTTATACTAGCATGTAACCTGGTCCAAATGAAGCTCTTAGGTATTTCTAAAACATACCATAACGGGTCAGAACTGAAAGTCAAAGTATAAGTCAAACTATGCGACTTTCGGTTCCGAACCGGGTCTAAACAGGAATTTGTCGGGTTGAACATGTTTAGACATGTTCTTACACTCATTACCAAGTTATAATAATGATCCAACAGGTTGTATATGATCTAAAATGTTAATTATGCATAAATGGCATTTTAAACATTCTGTTGACTTTTTAATTACACGTTTGACCCGACATTAGACCTAGTTAGAGTGGGAATCAGGGGAACCCTTTTGAGGGTCTATTACCCGCATAATTACCAAATTATAACTACTTTTGATTCGACTAATCACTGGACCATTAGTGATTAATCTTAAAGTCAACCGTCAATTACGACGGTTTGACTTTTAAGCTAAAACTAGGCTAAAACTTAATTAAGAAAGGTTAAGCCAACTTACACAGGTCCTAAGCTTGATTAGTGATCACTTGAGAGCAGGCTTGAGCTCCAGGAATGATCAGAAAACTTGAAGAAGATGTGAAGAACAAAGGTTGCTACTCATGGCCTTTTATAGTGATAATTTCACCACAAATCCTTGACACTTGGGGTCTACAACCCACCATACCCTTCCAACAAGTGTCCTAGATGTTTAGGGGTCGTTTAGGGGTCAAGAGGAATGTGGAAAATTGATTTAAGGCGCGCATAAAGGCAAGGGCAGGCAACAGCCAACAAATTCGAAGCTGGGCACCCCTAGCGTGACGCTAGGCCCCCCTCGCGTCGCGCTAGGGCCCCTCCTGATCAGAATCTGAATTTTTGATTTTTGCAATTAGATCCTTGGCTCTTCAAAATTTGATTAGGCATTTGTTTCCTTGCATTGTAAACCCTCATATTTGATCTATAAAGTCTTTAAAACATATACCCACTTTGCTAAGTCCCCGGTTAACTTTATTGTTACCCGAAAAGTCCTAACTTTCAACGTTTACGCTTTAACCCTTCGCACACGAGTTTGATCATAACTTTCTCATACGATAACGAAACTTTATGAAATTTAAGTCGTGCGTTCTAGTGAGTATAATTAACCGTTACAAAGCTTCGGGTTTGTCAGAAGGTCACTCAGAGGAATAATTAAACATGTTGACACATTTAGCCCCTGTAGTTTGTAATCTCTCACTTTTAGCTCCGTATGATCCATGATTTATTCGTTTGAAGGTATGAGCATCTTGTAGGGTTAATGTACATTATATTTATTCACTATTGACATTTAGAATACGTATATTTACATACTTTCCATGATTGTCAACTTTAGTCCTTCTATAATATTCTTTCACACGTTTAAACAATCGACACGTGTCTACACATTATAGGACGTGAATTTTCACGGTGTTACATCAATGATGCGTGTGAAGTGTCGTATAGTTTTTAATGTATATTTTAAGCCCTTTAACACTTTTTAGCCAAGTTTTAAATTTATAAAACACGATATTTACTAACACTAAACACGCATATGGGCAAGTGCACCCATCGTGAGTGTAGTATAGTGTTGGTAAGATACCTAGGTCGTCCAAGGACACAAGAGCTTTTAATACCGGTTTATCCTCAACGTCTAATCAAATCAAAAGTTTAGAAAAAGGTTTTTAAACAAGAAAAATAAAACTAACTAAAATGCTGAAAAATAAAATAAAATAAAACAGATAGACAAGATGAATCACTTGGATCCGACTCGTATTTAGTGTAACCTTTGATTATTTCCGCACTTTTGCACTTTTTAAGAGATTATCTTTGTTATTGTAGTAGGCCCCTCTTCTGAAGGTGCGTTACCCTCAACCCAGTAGTTTGAGTCAGCAAGGATACAATCCTAAAGGGTTGGATTATTGAAAGATAATTAATTAAGTTATTAATGCATATTGTGGTAGGCCCCTCTTCTGAAGGTGACGTTACCCTCGGCTAAGTAGTCTGAGTCAGCAGGGATACAGTCCTAAGTAGCCGGGTTAAAGTATTAATAGTAGTTTACATATGAGGGGATCAAGGAGTTCGGACCCCCGCCATCCAATACCAGTGGGTATTGAAGGAGGTCCTACTAATTTGACCCAGGTCCTTGCAGGATCTATACACTGAACAAGGCAAGACTCTTACCAAACTGTTCCCTTAACCCCCGACCAGGTAGCCAACATATCTCCATATAGACCGTAGAGATATGAATGGTGAAAATCTTTTATTTTATATAGACAGTAAAATAATGTCAAGACACCACGGACAAACGATAAGGAAGACACACCTTCAACATAAGAAACTAGTTATTAAAGTCATTAATACAAAACCAAATAAAAAGTATTACACTAAACACTTGTCTTCACCAAGTGATGTAAGAGATTTAGGCAAACATGACCTTTGATTGTCAAGAACTCTTACGATCAATCTTGGATCCCGAGACTACTCACACACTCTATGATGGATGATGGTGGTGGATGTGGGTTGTGATGGTGGTGGTGGTGGTGGGTGGGTGAAGTGTGAGAGAGGTGGTTTGCCAAGGGATGGTTTGCAAATGATCCAAGCACCCATATTTATAGCTTGTACAGAAGCCCGGGCACGGCCCCGTGTCCATTGGGCACGTCCCCGTGTCCACCCATCTTCTATTTCTTCATTAATTGCAGTTTGTCTGCATTAGTTGACCACACCCCCGTGTCCGCTGGGCACGACCCCGTGTGCAGAAGCGTATCTGTACTATCAAGATTTTCCTAGATTCTGCGAATCTTAGAGTTGACCACGGCCCCGTGTCTGCTGGGCACGCCCCCGTGGTGGGTGATAGAAGCTTCTACAACTTTGTCTTTTCTGCAGACACTTGGGCACGCCCCCGTGCTCAGTGAGCACGGGGCGTGTTCAGTCTTCTGTTCTCTTGTTTTTGCTTGGGGAGATGCTGTCGAGGGGTCGGGCATGCCACGTTTATTCCTTTTCTTGTATTATTGCTGGATTTGGCTGCATTTTTGCTTCTTTTGTTCATTTAAGCTCTTTTAACCCTGAATACAAAAGGAAGATAAAAGCACACTTTTTCCAACATTAGTACTAAAAAAATGGTTAGTTTTATGCCTCATTTGATGTAATTTATATGTTGCATTTTGCACACATCAAATACCCCCACACTTGAATCTTTGCTTGTCCTCAAGCAAAACTCTTTACAATGTGGCTTTACACTCCCAAATGGAATGGGTAGAAGAGAAGGTTTTTGGGCTTGTCATAGAGTGTCGGGATTTCCAAGATTCTTTATTAGGTTTTATTTTTATTTTATTTACAATCCTATTCGTCATGATTTATTTAAAACATTACATAAGAGAAATTATTTATTAGGGCATAACATGCCTCTTTAAAATTCCATTTATATACAAGTTCACATACCTCATGGGGAATCACTCAACACTCGGCCGAAGATGTATTTTTGTGAAACACTCGAGAGCGACATGGAATTTATTCCTACCATAAGCTTGCCAAGTAATCAATCCTCCTCCTTTTTAACTAAAAACCTTTGTAAATATCAAGAGGACTTTTGGGGGAAGGGTTAGGCTTGGGTTAAAGGTAGGTGGTTGGGTTAGTGGTTAGTAGAAAAGGGCGAAAGACGTAAAAAGCTTCGGTTTTCGTAAGACTTTTATTTTTATGACTTTTTATTTTAATGAAGCATTTCTTTAAACAAAGTTCTTTTTGATGAACTTATTTGTTTATTTCTTTTGGCTTCATTATCATCATTTTTTTAAGGAAGTCATAAGAAAACCGAGCTTTGTTACTAAAATAAAGGGTTTAAAATGAAAAAGAGTTTTGGTGGGTAAAAGGGTGTTTGTTTTGGGTTAAGGAATGAAAAGGTTTAGGCTCAAAGGGGTTAACTAGGGGGATTTTGGGTAGGTGGTAAAAAAAATAATGGTGTTGAAATAAAAAGGGTTAGTCCTAATGCCCCCATCATTTACTTACTTGGGTTTAAGTTGGTAAGGACCGGGAATGTATTGTCATGGCAAGTTCTAGAGTCGTAAGGACCAAGCGGCTATTCACACAAGAAACGAAAAATGAGCATTTAGTTTAAAGATGTGTATTTGTATGCTCAATAAAGGCTCAAAACTCACTTTTTGTGGGAATGGGTTTTTATGTGATCAAGTATATATAATCAAATTTTAACTAGATTTGTCAAGCCGTTTCATAATTTTCTTATGTTGGTTCTTTTTATCACAACGCTATCGGTTGTAGATTTGTAAAAATATCACCTTTTTAGAACTTGTAATTCCTTATTTAAACCAAGACAAGTAAAAAAAATGAAAATTTTTGAAAAAAAATGGGGTGTTTAGCGGTTCCAATAGAGTTTTGTGTAAGGCTTGTAATTAGGACTTGCAAAATTCAAGGTTTTAGAATCCCCCCACACTTAAATTACACATTGTCCTCAATGTGTCCCAAAAATAAGTTTTTAGGTTGATTGAATGTGTAAAAAGATGTGAAAAAACAAAATTTTATGTTACTGGGCGTCTGGACACGGCCCCGTGTTGGGTGAACACGGCCCCGTGGTCAGATTGCCAGTAACGAGAACTTACAGAAGGTGGACACGGGGGCGTGTCGGCTGAGCACGACCCCGTGTCTGGCAAAAGTCTGCATATTCTAGACAAACAGCAGGTCTGGGGAAATGGGCACGGGGGCGTGTTGGCTGAACATGACCCCGTGTGGACAAACTGCAAAGGTGCAAAACAGGGTTCTGGCTTCGGTTTTCCTGTTTCGGCTTTAGTAGCACTAATGTTTAGTGCTCTAAGCCTCGTATGTACCTGTTTAACTAATAAATACCACACCAAACCATAACAAGCATCCTAAATTACCATTGTTCAAGCATCCATGTCACAAAGTTAAAACGAAAAATAAATGCAGAAAGTAAAAAGAGTTAAAGAAAGTATATTGTTCAACAAACGACACGCAGGCCGGAAATTGTTCATAAGACAAAGGGTTAACCTGATAGATCTTCAACCATGAACCGCTACCTCCACTCCTCCCGCCTAATCCATGTCCTCGTCTTCATCATCATCGTCTCCTCCGTGCCCCGCCATAAAATTCTTAAATTTCTTTTGTTGAAATTCTGACTTCTGCATATAGTAAGTAGACTTTCGCAGGTCTACTCCCCCTAATGGTCATCATGAGGATTTCTTTCATAGTCGCAAATATTTATTTGTTTCATTTCTTGGTAAAACCACACTGTTTGTTGCGCATGTGGTTAGTTTGAATTATGAAGACCACTGGAGGACTTCATTCTAAATTGTTGTTTTATCAAAACTCAAATATCATTTCGCTATACTTGATTTTTGGCACTGTAAACCGCATTATTGCAAAACGATGACTCTTTGATATCGAGTCAATGAATATCTTGAAAAATTCAATTTTCTTTGGCATACATGGTTTTTGTTGTGACCATGTCAGAACTTTCTTATTGATACATGAACTCGTTTTGTTTAAAACAAGTTCAACTGTTTGAACTTGCTCGCATTACGTATTCAATTCAAGATCCCATATGATGGATTAAGGCCATCATATTCAAATTAATCCCAACAAGCACTTCAATTACTTTGAACCATAACATGCTTGTTTGGTCTTCGACTTCTTTAAATCGTTTCTTTAATCACGATCACCTTGTGGTGACGTTGTCACAAAATTGAAGCTTGCACTAATCTCGTTTGTACATATCATATACAGAATTAATTATTTATTTATTTATATTAAATCTGCTTCGTTGGTTTATCCTATAAAAGCAATCTTAACACAATCGTGTGCTAAGATAATGATACACAAATTCATGTCATATCTCAGTATATCTCTTAACAGTTCCTACAACATCGATCGAGAATTTCTTGATCTTTTCGATCGAGAAACATTATTCAATTGTTTCATTTTCAATAAAAAATTCTACTAGATTGTTTGAAACAAACATTCGGAATTACTTCGTTGAACTTTCATTTGGTTTCAAGCATGGTGAACTCATTCATTCACCGCTATTATTATTTCGATTACTACGACACCTTGTGGCGTCGCTATAAACTTGTAGCTTGAGCTAATATATATATACCTTTCGCTTGACTCATCCTTGAAAATAGTCTTAATACAACTATGTGTTAAGACGATGATACACTAAACTCTGTTGTATATCGGTGTATCCTTGTAATTCGATAAATGTCAACCCATTGATTTTTCTCATCTCATAATTCGATAATTGAAGTTTCATTTTCGTGCTTCTATTTCATTTGAGCTTGTTGATTCCGAGTCTTCCTCAGTTAACAATTAAAGTAAGCTTTCTTTTTACCGTATATTCTATTGTTTCTAAGAGTCATTTACAACATATAAACAGTCAATTTAATCATATATCTGTTTTAACTTGAACCTAGTCACCTTGAAAATTATTTCATCTCGTTCCATTAATATCGATTTCTGAAACTAATTCAGTTAAACCATTGAGTCCTATTTATTGTATAACTCGTATCCACAAAATTTGAACATGTCTTGATTCTGTGTCATTTACCTTAATATTGTTCTTATCGATTAAGACATAACTTTAAGAAGACATCGTAGCCCAAATCTCAAGGACGAGATTTAAAACAAGGTGGGGATGATGTAACATTCCTATTTTTATCATATAAGAATTTTAGGTTTGTTTAAATTTATTAACCACTAGTAACTAGTTTATTTTTAATATAATTATTCGACCCAGATAGTTTTAAAAACTATTTTATATTGTCGCAACCCCCGATCCCTAATTCCCGAGAACGGGCGGACGCGATCTCAGAGTTTCGGTGGTATCAGGTTATTAAATCTCGCAGAGGAATTTACATCACGACCGTAGTTAGGAAATGTTTATCAGAGTAAAACCACCTCATTTACTATTAATAATCACATGGGTAAAACCCAAGTTTCTTGTTACAATACATTTATAGGGACAAACCCTATTTTATTGAATTTAAAACATCGTTTATTAGGTAACTTTTATAGCCACATTTTCCCCAAGCCTTCAGTGCTCTACAGCTGGCTTACATTAATTGGTTGTTCACATTGTGTTACCTGTAACGCGTTTTAAAAACATTTGTCAGTCGGAAATACTGGTGAGTGAATCCCAGTTTAATCAAGAAACATTTTATCAATTAAAACAGTATTGAGAGCGATCACATTGTTTATTTCTACACAATTACTCATTCAGTATTTGCCACTCGACCGGATCTATGGCTATGGTCAAATTACCCATTGGCTAACTCGTCGTCCAATGGTAATGCATTGTCATTCAGACTTACTACTACTCGTAGTAAATTTTGTATACAAAACCCCATAATACCGGCAGTAATTGAAGAACTACAAAGACTCAATCACCGCTTAATCACATTGTAAAATAATTAAGGTTTTGTAAATTATTCCAAAAAGGTTAACAAAAAGAGGATAAACTCACATTGCTGTCTTAGGCTTTTCGTAAGGGTTTCCTGGGTATAATCTATAATTTATACAAACGTACATTAATTAGTACCATAACCCTTTGAAAATATTAATGATACCCTCCCCGAGACGGCATTCCAACAACTACGTCGGGCAGAACCACGACAGTTGTTACGGAACCCTAAATCAATCGGGCAGCGTAACTATTACGAAACTGGGGTTATAATACTTACAACGGAGCAAAACCTCGCTAATTAGGGGTATAATACCCGACTATAATGCCTCTAATTCAGAAAGTGAGATTGAGAATGAAATTGTGAGCGACGGAAATTGAAACCCGAGGTCTCCTTTATATAGTTGCTGATATTGACTCTCAGGCGGCCCGCGTAAGGTAAGGCGAAGCGTTACGCGGCCCGCGTCAACACCTGGTCAACCTATAGCTTAGCTGGGTCAACTACTAGACTCGCCACGATGTCGACACGTGTCGGCATCTGGTGTCTTCGCGTGTATAGGTTTCTCGCGGCCCGCGTTAGTGTAAGCTAAGGCTTACGCGACCCGCTTGAACTAATGGAATCAACGAAGTCAGGTTCTAGCCCTTATACCGCCCGCGTAAGTGGTTAAGGTGGGTCTACGTGGCCCGCCTTAACTTACTATTTTTTGTTTTTAATTTATTTTAAATATTCTAACGTATTTCGGGCTCGGTTTTCACATACGGGGTGTAATTAAAGACATATAAGGGTATTTTAAAATATACTAGAGTGTCGGAAATATTATGAGGATGTTGGTTTTACCGAGGGTTGTTACATTCTCCCCACCTTATTTTAGAGCTCGTCCTCGAGATCTATTGAAACAAGTGCGGATATTTTCTTTTCATTTCTGATTCAAGCTCCCATGTGTATTCAGGTCCTCTTTTGGAGTCCCACTTCACTTTGACTAGAACTAGTCTCTTATGCTTGAGATTCTTGACTTTCCTGTCTTCAATTTGTAGAGGTCTTTCTACAAACTTGAGTTGTTCATTTACCTCTATATCCTTAAGAGATACTATTAATGACTCATCAGCTAAACACTTTTTAAGATTAGATACATGAAACACATCATGTATTCCTGCCATTTCCTCTGGCAGTTGTAGCTGATAGGCTACTGGTCCTATTCTTCTAATAATCTTAAAAGGTCCAACATACCTGGGACTTAGCTTTCCCCGTTTGATGAATCTTACCACTCCTTTCCAAGGAGAGACTTTCAATAATACTTTATCTCCTACTTGAAACTCCAATGGTTTTCGCCTGTTATTAGCATAACTTTTCTGTCTATCACGTGCTGCTTTCAGTCGTTCCTTGACTTGAATAATTTTATCGGTTGTTTCTTGCACTATCTCAGGTCCAGATAGTTGCTTTTCCCCAATTTCTGCCCAACAGACTGGGGTTCGACACTTGCGTCCATAAAGTGCTTCAAATGGTGCAACATTGATACTTGTGTGATAACTATTATTATAAGAAAATTCTATTAAAGGTAAGTGATCGTCCCAATTACCTCCAAAATCAATTACACAAGCTCTAAGCATGTCCTCCAGTGTCTGAATTGTCCTTTCACTTTGTCCATCCGTTTGTGGATGATAAGCCATACTCAACTTTAATTTAGTTCCCATTGCCTTTTGGAAACTTGACCAAAAATGAGATGTAAAACGGCTATCCCTATCAGAAACAATTGATGAAGGAATACCATGTAAATAAACAATTTCATTTACATACAGTTTAGATAATTGTTCCATACTAATTGTTTCCTTCACTGGTAGAAAATGAGCTGACTTGGTTAGCCTATCTACAATCACCCAGATTGTATCATTTCCTTTCCTTGTTTTGGGTAATTTAGTAACAAAATCCATTGTTATAAATTTCCATTTCCAAACTGGCATTTCTAATTGTTGTAACAAACCTGAGGGTTTCTGATGTTCAGCTTTGACTTGTAAACATGTTAAACATTTAGAAACATAGGCTGCTATATCCTTTTTCATTCCTATCCACCAGAAATTTTTCCTTAAATCCTGGTACATTTTATCACTTCCTGGATGCATTGTATACTTAGACTTATGGGCTTCTTCTAATATACAATGACGTAGATTTCCTAATTTAGGTATCCACATTCTCTTTTTATGGAATCTCCAAATTCCATCTGTCCCTTGTTCCAATTCTTTTAGCATACCTTTTAATTTTTCAGAATCATCCTTGATTACTGATTCTTGTGCTTCTCTTATCTGATCATTTAAATCTACTTGCAGATTTAATTTAAGAGAACGTACCCTTTTTGGCTTTTCATGATACTTTCGGCTTAAAGCATCTGCCACTATATTGGCTTTTCCTTCATGATACTGGATATCACAATCATAATCACTAAGAAATTCCATCCAACGTCTTTGTCTCATATTTAACTCTTTTTGCCTGAAAACATACCTTAAACTTTTGTGATCAGTAAATATGGTAAACTTACTACCATAAAGGTAATGTCTCCAAATCTTAAGAGCAAAAATTATAGCTCCTAACTCTAAATCATGGGTTGAAAAATTCTTTTCATGATTCTTAAGTTGTCTAGATGCGTAAGCTATAACCTTTTGTCGTTGCATCAACACACATCCATAACCTAATTTAGAAGCATCACAATAGACTACGAAGTCTTCAGTTCCTTCTGGTAACGCTAGTATAGGTGTATGGGTTAATCTTTGCTTAAGGATTTTAAATGCTTCTTGTTTAAATCCCCATTCAAACTTAACAAATTTACAAGTTAACTTAGTTAAGGGAATGGCTATTCTAGAGAAATCTTTAATAAATCTTCTATAATAACCGGCCAATCCTAAGAAACTTCTAACCTCAGTTGGTGACTCAGGGGTTTTCCATTTAGTGATTGCCTCAATCTTGGTTGGATCCACATGAATTCCTTCATGATTGACTAAATGTCCAAGGAATTGTACCTGTTCTAACCAAAATTCGCACTTTGAAAACTTAGCATAAAGCTTTTCCTTTCTTAACAAACTTAAAAGTGCGTGCAAATGCTTAGCATGATCCTCTTTACTCTTAGAGTAAATTAGAATATCATCTATGAAAACAATTATGAATTTATCCAAATATGGCTTACATATTCGGTTCATCATGTCCATAAATGCAGCTGGGGATTGGTTAAACCAAATGGCATGACAGTAAATTCATAATGGCCATACCTTGTTCTAAATGCAGTTTTAGGAATGTCCTCTTCCCGTACCTTTAATTGATGATATCCTGACCTTAAATCAATTTTAGAGAAAAATCGGGCTCCTTGCAGTTGATCAAACAGATCATCGATTCTCGGTAATGGGTACCGATTCTTAATTGTGACCTTGTTTAATTCACGGTAGTCAATGCACATACGCATTGATCCGTCCCTCTTTTTAACAAAGAGTATCGGCGCTCCCCATGGCGACGAACTTGGTTGTATGAATCCTTTCTCTAACAATTCGTCTAATTGTTTCTTCAACTCCTGCATTTCAGCAGGTGCCAAACGGTAGGGTGCTTTGGCAATTGGTGATGTTCCTGGTATTAAATGGATTCTGAATTCAACTTCTCTGTCTGGAGGTTATCCTGGCAATTCTTCTGGAAATACATCAGAAAACTGAGATACTACTGGAATATCTTTTAAATCCTTTCCTTTAGTGTTAGTGATTATAGAAATCAAATACACTATAGAACCTTTTCTCATACAACTTGCAGTTTTCATCACAGAAATGAATTTAGTAGATCTAGAAGATTTATCTCCTTTAATTGTGATCATTTTACCTTTTGGTGAATTTATTTGAATTAACTTTTGATCACATAAAATACTGGCTTTATTAGCTATTAACCAATCCATACCTAAAACAACATCAAATCCTACCAGATTCATGGGATAAAGATTTGCAATAAATTTCTGATTTAAAATTTCTATGCTTGCTCCCTGCAAGATTTCAGAAATTCTAACAATTTCCCCATTAGCTGTCTCTACTAAACATTCTTGTGGTAGTTTAGTTAATGATTGATTTAGAAATTTGCAAACCGATGTATTAATAAAACTTTGGTTTGTACGAGAGTCAAATAATACTCTAGCAAAAACATCATTAACTAAAAACGTACCAGCTATGACATCTGGAATCATCTTGGCTTCTTCTGCAGTTAGAACAAATGCTCTAGCATTTTTAGTATTCTTGTTATCTGGAGCTGGAGCTAATTTTGGACAATTTAGCTTGATATGACCTTGTTCTCCGCAATTGTAACATACCCTGCTGTTAGCTTTCTTCCTGCAGTTTTCTTCTTTGTGTCCCGATAGTTTGCAAAAGTTACAATATATGGAGCATTTTCCGGAATGCTTTCTTTTGCAATACCTACAGTAGGGTGCAGAGGTAGAACCTATATTTTTCCCACGGTTAGAATTTCCAGAACGAAATTCTTGGGTCAACTTCTGGGTTAGGTTCCTCCTTTGATCCTCTTCTCGGGTACGAACTAACTCATCAGTCAAGGTATTTGCTAGTTCTACAGCTTCTTCTATTGTTTGAGGTCTAGCTGCCTTAACTACGTGTTTTATCTCCCCAATTAATCCCCAAATATAACGAGAGATTAATACTGGTTCTGGTGAAGTAAGAGTTGGCACTATCCTAGCATATTCGAAGAATAACTTTGTGTACCCCTTGCTATCCACACCAGTCATCCTAAGGTTTAGGAATTTGTTTGCTATCTGTTTTTTTTCATTTGGAGGGCAGAATTTCCTTTCTACCTTGTCCTTAAACTCTTCCCATTCCATATTATAGGTTCTATCACTTCTTTTTGTTTGGAGGATAGTGTTCCACCATTCTAGTGCTGCATTCTTAAACAGATTAGAAGCAAACATCATCTTATCTTCTTCAGCACACTTGCTTATCCTTAAGACTGCCTCAGTCTTTTCTATCCAGCGTAAGGTTGCAATGGCCCCTTCATTTCCCGAGAATTCCATTGGTTTACAAGACCAAAATTCTTTATAAGAACAACCGTAAGGCACGGTTCTTCTTCTTTTGGGAATGGGCATTTGAAGTACAGGTCCATTGTTCACGCTGTTTTCTGGTTCACTTGGTCGCTTACTGCTATGCTTACTTTTATTATCAGCATCCTTAACAGTTTGAAGAATAAATGGCATTGCATCTATAATTCCCTGTGCTACTATGTGTTGGATAGCACTATTATCCACTTGATTGTTATTGTTATTGATGCTTGGATTCTCATTAACCACGTTAATGTTACTCTGGTTATCGTTATTCAGATTTCCTTGATTTCCTTCGTCGGCCATCTGAATTTTAAACATTTATCCCATATTAATATAACAAATAATAGGTAATATAGTTAATTACATGACACGCAATTTAACCAAAACCGTCGATCATTGCGACTTGTACTCTATTTTCATATACTATGCGTCTATTACACACTAGTACAAAAATAAAGATTACAATACCAACAGAAAGAAAATTACACTAATAGTAATATGCATCCGTACACACATATTTTATTTTATTTTATTTATATTTTATTATTATTACTACTACCATTTCCTCCATTCACATTCATGGATATGGATTTATCCAAAAATCCAAATTGCGCTCATCGTATTTCCATACGAGACGCTCTCCCACCTGACGCATTCTCTCACTGTTCTCTAAAATTTCCTCCCCGAAAGTCCTAAGTTCTTGGACATTTTCTGCACTCATTGGGGGTGTAGGTTCTCGAACTGGGTTTGGAATCTGGGGTGCGGGTTCCTGATATGGGGGTGACGGTTACTGAAATTGGTAAGGATCCTCTAAAATTTCCCTAATATATTCATCTTGGTAATAGGGATCTAAAGGGTCCACACCTAGGTAGGCTTCTATGTTCTGTATGGGTGGGTATTCCTGGATAGGGTAACGTTGCACAAAATCCCTATTATCGTCCCACCAGGGGTCGTAATTTGGATCTAGAGGGTTTTGGCGCAGGTACCCTAGGGATTTCTTCTGGGTTAAAGTCATGCATCTCCACCTGATTTTCCTGGTTTTCTATTTCCAAGGGTTGATCTGGGTTTTATGGTTGTGGGGCTACTAGTTGTTCCAGACTCGGGTCAGCAGCAGTTGTAGCTAAGATATGGAAATTAGCTAGGCTTCTATTAAGCATATCCTGTGTATGGGCATCAGTTCTACGTTTAGCAGCTGCTAGAACTCTTTGATGTTGCAATTTTCGCATTCTCTTCCTACGAGCAAAAGCTTCCTTACTGAACCATCCTCGTTTCTTATTAGGGAATGGCTCTTCTGACTGAGCTCTAAAAGCAAACACTCCTTCATCCTGATCAGCAGAATACCCAGAAAGGGCATGCTGTGACGAAGTACCTTCACTCTTAGGTGATTCAGACAACAGACGATTCATGTCTGATGGTCCTTGATCACTCATACTGTAAACTAACAGACAGTCAAATAACACATAACAAATAAATACAGTTATGCATATACTTTCATAATTTATTTCCTAACAAAATTTAAAATTTAAGTGTCAGCAGAACACTTCTTTGGCTCAGACCAGTGGCTAGGCTCTGATACCACCTTCTGTCGCAACCCCCGATCCCTAATTCCTGGGAACGGGCGGACGCGATCTCAGAGTTTTGGTGGTATCAGGTTATTAAATCTTGCAGCGGAATTTACATCAGGACCGTAGTTAGGAAATGTTTATCAGAGTAAAACCACCTCATTTACTATTAATAATCACATGGGTAAAACCTAAGTTTCTTGTTACAATACATTTATAGGGACAAACCCTATTTTATTAAATTTAAAACATCGTTTATTAGGTAACTTTTATAGCCACATATTCCCCAAGCCTTCAGTGCTCTACAGCTGGCTTCCATTAATTGGCTGTTCACATTGTGTTACCTGTAACGCGTTTTAAAAACATTTGTCAGTCGGAAATACTGGTGAGTGAATCCCAGTTTAATCAAGAAACATTTTATCAATTAAAACAGTATTGAGAGCGATCACATTGTTTATTTCTACACAATTACTCATTCAGTATTTGCCACTCGACCGGATCTATGGCTATGGTCAAATTACCCATTGGCTAACTCGTCGTCCAATGGTAATGCATTGTCATTTAGACTTACCACTACTCGTAGTAAATTTTGTATACAAAACCCCATAATACCGGCAGTAATTGAAGAACTACAAAGACTCAATCACCGCTTAATCACATTGTAAAATAATTAAGGTTTTGTAAATTATTCCAAAAAGGTTAACAAAAAGAGGATAAACTCACATTACTGTCTTAGGCTTTTCGTAAGGGTTTCCTGGGTATAATCTATAATTTATACAAACGTACATTAATTAGTACCATAACCCTTTGAAAATATTAATGATACCCTCCCCGAGACGGCATTCCAACAACTACGTCGGGCAGAACCACGACAGTTGTTACGGAACCCTAAATCAATCGGGCAGCGTAACTATTACGAAACTGGGGTTATAATACTTACAACAGAGCAGAACCTCGCTAATTAGGGGTATAATACCCGACTATAATGCCTCTAATTCAGAAAGTGAGATTGAGAATGAAATTGTGAGCGACGGAAATTGAAACCCGAGGCCTCCTTTATATAGTTGCTGATATTGACTCTCAGGCGGCCCGCGTAAGGTAAGGCGAAGCCTTAGGCGGCCCGCGTCAACACCTGGTCAACCTATAGCTTAGCTGGGTCAGCTACTAGACTCGCCACGATGTCGACACGTGTCGGCATCTGGTGTCTTCGCGTGTATAGGTTTCTCGCGGCCCGCGTTAGTGTAAGCTAAGGCTTACGCGACCCGCTTGAACTAATGGAATCAACGAAGTCAGGTTCTAGCCCTTATACCGCCCGCGTAAGTGGTTAAGGTGGGTCTACGCGGCCCGCCTTAACTTACTATTTCTTGTTTTTAATTTATTTTAAATATTCTAACGTATTTCGGGCTCGGTTTTCACGTACGGGGTGTAATTAAATACATATAAGGGTATTTTAAAATATACTAGAGTGTCGGAAATATTATAAGGATGTTGGTTTTACCGAGGGTTGTTACATATATAGTTGGTTGAAATATTATATTAATTAATTGACCTGTTTATGGGTGACCTTTCTAAATAAAATAAAAGTATATAAAAACTTATATTATTAGACAGGTAGATTACGGGTAAGTTGAATGTTAGAAATATGAAATACCTAAACGAGCCCATGAACCGTTTAATAATTATATTATAAAAATACATTATATTTGAACTTACTCTGTTTTTAATGAAACTTGGTTCAAAATGTAGACAAAAATATTCTCGTTCTAAAGATATATTCATTGTCTTATAAAACGTAATATTTTAGAAGTTAAAAGCGCCAAATAAGTGAAGCAGGTGAATTAATTATAAGAATAAAATAATAATAAAAACCTTTAACTAAATTGAAATCAAGTTACGTGTATAATAAAATAATAAAAAAAAAAATCAAGTTCTTACATTTCATAAATTCATGCAAGGTGTCTCATATATGGTATGCATGAATAGAATGTAGATAAGAAGGAGGTACGTGTCTTGCCAAATCATGAGTTTCCTAACAAATATATAAATGAGGACAATTCAATGAACATTCCTTCTCAGACCTATCGCCCATCTTTTTCTCTCTACAATTCTCTAGTGTTTATTTATTTTTATTTATAATAATAAATAAAGCCATGCCCCATAGTGTTTTAACTCCGGATCACCGCTACCCATTTCGATTGATCTGGAGCCCCATAACGCATGTCAAGGCTCTGCCCGACTAAGTTCGTTTGGGTTCGGTCTCGTGACATAGGGATAATGTTGATTTAGGGGTACTATACTTAACACGAGTGCAAAAATATATATATATATTTTTAAAATAGCTCGGGAGTTATACCCAAAATTTATACCAGGAGGCTTTCTAGTTAAACCCATAAGTAAAAAACCCGGACCCCTGAAACCCTAATGCATATAAAAAATCAAGAAAATCAGATATTTGGTCTTCTCGCGGGCCGCGTAAAGAATAGGCAGGAGGTCACGCGGGCCGCGTCAACTTGAAGTTTAACCGGATAAGCATCCGGGGCTACGTGTCATCCACGTGGCACACCTACTCGTGACCCAGCAAGCCTATACGTAGACTAGACCTCCACGCGGGCCGCGTAAGGATCGACTTAGGGTTCACGCGGGCCGCGTGAGACCCATATTTCACCTATAAATAGAAGGGGTTACGAGCATTCATCTGATGTCAAAACCAAAACTCAAAAACGAAGTTTGGCTGCTCAAAAGTCGAAATTACAATTAATATAGAGAGGCGCTGCTACGATACAGGGTATTAACTCGATCACTGCTACGACGATCGATTTAAACTATCCGATGAATGTTTACGTGCTGCTCTAATTAGGGTTATACTTTGTCATTCGTCGTGAATTCGATGGATGTTTAAGTATTGCACTTTGTCATTCGTTGTGAGGGTTTTAATCTCGTGATTCATCGTAAATGCTGTATTAGTTACTGACCTAGTTCGTGTGCATTGTTATTTAAATTAGGGTACAAGGTTAATCAGTAGGCTAAACTATGCCCGTATAAATCTACAATGTGAGTTATTCTCTTTTATCAAAAGTATTTTACAATACTCCATTTTCAAAAGTTATAATTACAGGGATTAAGTCGTGGTTATCTTGAATCACTGGCTAGTGGGGTATTGTGCACATTACTAATTTCTCACGGGTTAGGCTAATAAATCCTAACAGTGATAATCGTCACTACTTGGGGAAAGACCCAATAGTGGTATGACCATCGTCACCAGGTGACACGGCGCCAGATAAAAATAAGATAAAAGCCATTGTAATCGCTCTTATGCTGTAATTTATAACTAAGGGTCATTTTATAAAACCTGAATGAACTCACTTGTATTTCCTGCTGACCAAATCTTTTTAAAAACGCGTTTCAGGTAATTACAGTAGATCAGGGATTAGAGTTGGATGCGGCACCAACAAGGCTTACAGAAGTGGCTTATTTTATCAATTAAATTAAATTATGAAAAGTTGTTTTATGTATTTTGATTTATTCTATATTAAAGCTACCTTTCAAAACATGGTTTTATCCCATCTATTTAATAAATAAAAATCCGGTGTTTTCTAAACTCTAATATTTTTCCTAACTCACGGTCCTGACGAAATTTCCGCTGCACTACTTTTCAAAATAAACCACCGGTACCACTTGGCTGCTCGCGGCTCCCGATTCCGTCCAGGGTGGGGTCGGGGGTCGTGACAGAAGGTGGTATCAGAGCCACTGATTTAAGCCTATAGGTGTTGTGATAATAATACCTAAGCTTATATAAAAGAGTTAGGAGATTGCTATTAACTGGTAGCACACATGATAGCATTTAGACTTGAACTTAAGAAAAGATGCCTTAGTATTAGCTTCGAGATAAGCTAAATACTTGTGTAAATAAAGTGTGACGGGGTCTTGGTATGCCGTGAGGACGAGAACTAAAACATTGCAAGTATAATAAATAAGCAATAACACTTGACCACTGTTATTTATTATTTATTGGTACTACTTTGTTCTAGAATATGATATGTCATGTGAAGACTAATTTTCTTAGTCTTTGTTGAAAGTTATAATGCACTTTCCAAATCATGATTTAAGAAAAATACTATTTATGGGAAAATCTAAATTTCTTCTCCGACAAGACTGGTTATGGTGTAGCAGACTCTCCAGCTTGTCCAGATATAACGGGGTTACCTCTCTGGCTAGAACCGGGTAAGAAGGTATATAATATGTCAAACAAGTGACAAGATTTCCCTAAATAGTATCATGACCTGATATCTGACTTGTTTTTGGAAATATGAATCTGTTAAATACATTAGCCTTATAAAGGGTATGTATAGTACAACATGTGAAATATATGATTATACAGATATGTATATCTATAAGGAAATCCAAAAACCATAAGGATTGACAATTTGGAATAAAGCACAAGCATATGTGTCTAGATTTCTTTATCAGGAATCTCTTTAATTCCGATATCAAACATTATTTCGTTTGATCATCTACCTCGTAACTCATGCAACAATATAAACAATGGAAACCCTTTAAGTTGGGACACCATCAAAAGTATAAGAATTTCCAATGCGTTACCATAAACTATTAACGCAAGTAAGAAGCATGTAAAGTTGTGCTAGTGCACAAGAAAACACATGAAACTTAAATTATACGTCCACAGACGTCGAAGTATATCACACACGACTTTCGAGGCAAGGCCTTTTGAAAATATGATTGGGCACAACGACATCAATGCGAATCCTGTCAGTGGAAGAACTACTAATCAAAAAGCAGCAATTGGCCATGTGATCCTACAAACAACATGAATCTCGCTGAGGTATGTTGGAACAAGGTTTCACAACCATCGGTGCACAGTCTAATCCGACTCATAATTACTAGCACTGCAAAAAGGAGTCACATACCTTTGCAAATCCCCTATTTCATTTTATTCGACATTCCTTGGTAATGTCACTTAACAACGGTTATCACACGAAATTTCAGATAAAATTCTTAAATTTCTTTTGTTGAAATTCTGACTTCTGCATATAGTAAGTAGACTTTCGCAGTTCTACTACCCCTAATGGTCATCATGAGGATTTCTTTCATAGTCGCAAATATTTATTTGTTTCATTTCTTGGTAAAACCACACTATTTGTTGCGCATGTGGTTAGGTTGAATTATGAAGACCACTGGAGGACTTCATTCTAAATTGTTGTTTTATCAAAACTCAAAAATCATTTCGCTATACTTGATTTTTGGCACTGTAAACCGCATTATTGCAAAACGATGACTCTTTGATATCGAGTCAATGAATTTCTTGAAAAATTCAATTTTCTTTGGCATACATGGTTTTTGTTGTGACCATGTCAGAACTTTCTTATTGATACATGAACTCGTTTTTTTTAAAACAAGTTCAACTGTTTGAACTTGCTCGCATTACGTATTCAATTCAAGATCCCATATGCTGGATTAAGGCCATCATATTCAAATTAATCCCAACAAGCACTTCAATTACTTTGAACCATAACATGCTTGTTTGGTCTTCGACTTCATTAAATCGTTTCTTTAATCACGATCACCTTGTGGTGACGTTGTCACAAAATTGAAGCTTGCACTAATCTCATTTGTACATATCATATACGGATTTAATTATTTATTTATTTATATTAAATCTGCTTCGTTGGTTTATCCTATAAAAGCAATCTTAAAACAATCGTGTGCTAAGATAATGATACACAAATTCATGTCATATCTCAGTATATCTCTTAACAGTTCCTACAACATCGATCGAGCATTTCTTGATCTTTTCGATCGAGAAACATTATTCAATTGTTTCATTTTCAATAAAAAATCCTACTAGATTGTTTGAAACAAACATTCGGAATTACTTCGTTGAACTTTCATTTGGTTTCAAGCATGGTGAACTCATTCAGTCACCGCTATTATTATTTCGATTACTACGACACCTTGTGGCGTCGCTATAAACTTGTAGCTTGAGCTAATCTATATCTACCTTTCGCTTGACTCATCCTTGAAAATAGTCTTAATACAACTATGTGTTAAGACGACGATACACTAAACTCTGTTGTATATCGGTGTATCCTTGTAATTCGATAAATGTCAACCCATTGATTTTTCTCATCTCATAATTCGATAATTGAAGTTTCATTTTCGTGCTTCTATTTCATTTGAGCTTGATGATTCTGAGTCTTCCTCAGTTAACAATTAAAGTAAGCTTTCTTTTTACCGTATATTCTATTGTTTCTAAGAGTCATTTACAACATATAAACAGTCAATATAATCATATATCTATTTTAACTTGAACCTAGTCACCTTGAAAATTATTTCATCTCGTTCCATTAATATCGATTTCTGAAACTAATTCAGTTAAACCATTGAGTCCTATTTATTGTATAACTCGTATCCACAAAATTTGAACATATCTTGATTCTGTGTCATTTACCTTAATATTGTTCTTATCGATTAAGACATAACTTTAAGAAGACATCGTAGCCCAAATCTCGAGGACGAGATTTAAAACAAGGTGGGGAGGATGTAACATTCCTATTTTTATCATATAAGAATTTTAGGTTTGTTTAAATTTATTAACCACTAGTAACTAGTTTATTTTTAATATAATTATTCGACCCAGATAGTTTTAAAAACTATTTTATATAGTTGGTTGAAATATTATATTAATTAATTGACCTGTATATGGGTGACATTTCTAAATAAAATAAAAGTATATAAAAACTTATATTATTAGACAGGTAGATTACGGGTAAGTTGAATGTTAGAAATATGAAATACCTAAACGAGCCCAGGAACCGTTTAATAATTATATTATATTATAAAAATACATTATATTTGAACTTACTCTGTTTTTAATGAAACTTGGTTCAAAATGTAGACAAAAATATTCTCATTCTAAAGACATATTCATTGTCTTATAAAACGTAATATTTTAGAAGTTATAAGCGCCAAATAAGTGAAGCAGGTGAATTAATTATAAGAATAAAATAATAATAAAAACCTTTAACTAAATTGAAATCAAGTTACGTGTATAATAAAATAATCGAAAAAAAATCAAGTTCTTACATTTCATAAATTCATGCAAGGTGTCTCATATATAGTATGCATGAATAGAATGTAGATAAGAAGGAGGTACGTGTCTTGCCAAATCATGAGTTTCCTAACAAATATATAAATGAGGACAATTCAATGAACATTCCTTCTCAGACCTATCACCCATCTTTTTCTCTCTAAAATCCTCTAGTGTTTATTTATTTTTATTTATAATAATAAATAAAGCCATGCCCCATAGTGTTTTAACTCTGGATCACCGCTACCCTTTTCGATTGATCTGGAGCCCCATAACGCATGTCAAGGCTCTGCCCGACTAAGTTCGTTTGGGTTCGGTCTCGTGACATAGGGATAAGGTTGATTTAGGGGTACTATACTTAACACGAGTGCAAAAATATATATATTTTTTTAAAATAGCTCGGGAGTTATACCCAAAATTTATACCAGGTGGCTTTCTAGTTAAACCCGTAAGTAAATAAAAATCCGGTGTTTTCTAAACTCTGATATTTTTCCTAACTCACGGTCCTGACGAAATTTCCGCTGCACTACTTTTCAAAATAAACCACCGGTACCACTTGGCTGCTCGCGGCTCCCGATTCCGTCCAGGGTGGGGTCGGGGGTCGTGACAGGATTGTAGATGCCTTCTCCTATTTATGCCCAAGCAGCTTGGCGGTCACTTCCCTTAATCTCGCGGAGACCGCCGGTGTTTTCTTCATCCCCCGCATCTTCCTCCGCATACAACCCAACTATCGACCCAAACTGTGCTATCGAGATTGAGTACATAGTCCCTCCACACCGGAATTCTACCCCATCATTATCGAATGGACCAGCTCTCGTTTTGAAAGCAAATGTACTGTAGAATTCCAGGTTATATTCATGGACTAAACGAAGTCGAGTGCATAGGGTGGCTCTCAGTGGGCCGGTGACTAGGTTATTAAATCGGTCAAGCTGGTTCACTGCTCCTAGAAGATCCATGCAGACTTGTCGTGGGAACTCCTCTGGCCTGGTTCTAAGCACATCGTATCTTGCCTTAGCATCCAACTCATTTGCATTGAACCGAGTGAATTTCTTGGCCATCTGAAAGGAAATACCAAACAATTAGCATGAAACAATGAAATTTTCGTAGAAAACATGAAAACAGTCGGCTGAACACGGCCCCGTGTTCAGCGGACACGCCCCGAGTTAGCTTGATATTTACTGGACACGCCCCCGTGCTCAGCAAGCACGACCCCGTGTCCAGACGTCTGTTTCCCAAAAATCCCATTTTTCGACCCGGTCCCGAAAACTTGAAAATTTTTGGTCCAGTAGGGGCGGTTTTCCCCGAAAATGAAATCCTAAGTGCCGTTTTTCCCAAAACAAACCGTTTACCCCTTTAATTTTATCTTTTTCGGTTAAAAAACAAGGGTTTAGGGTTTTTGTGAGAAATCGGGAAAATCTACGAACAATACAAGTTGATTTACTTCCTATAACATGTATCTATACTAATGCTAACAGATCTAAGCAAAAATTTGAGGTTCGATCCGGATGAAGTTCAAGAACCCTAGATTTTTCCCTAAAATTTTGATGTTTTAACTACATGCAAGTGCTTAATCTAACTACTAATGATGATAGAATCATACCTTGATGTTGTTAGAAGTAGAGGAGACGTCGGAATCTTGCAAAAAAATCGCATGAACCATAGAGTTTTCGTGGAAACGGGGCGTGTGGAAATGAAGAAATTGTTTGGAAAAGGGGTTTTATCCCGACAGTTGCGCGAACACGGCCCCGTATCCAGCGGACACGGCCCCGTGGGCACGCAAGTTTTTTTTTAAGTGCTCTTGTGAGTGCCCTGTTTCCCAAAAACTTGGTTAGAAGACTTACCTATTTAGATGTCAACCTGCTTGCTCGTAACTTACCAGGTATGATGTTGATGCTTTCATTCTTCGACCGTTTGAATCGAGATTTCTTCCTCCTCATCCTCAATGAATCCTTGATAGAGCTTCAGCCGTTGGCCATTAACTTTAAATGGATTTCCATTTCGATATTTAATTTCTACTGCACCGTGTGGGTAAATATGGGTGATTGAAAAAGGTCTTGACCACCTAGACTTTAATTTACCAGGAAATAACCGAAGTCGTGAATTAAACAATAGAACTTGATCTCCTACTCAAAATTCATTAGGTTTAATGTGTTTATCATGCAAGTTCTTCATTCTTTCCTTATAAATTTCGGAGTTAGAGTATGCATAATTCCTTAGTTCGTCTAATTCGTTTAATTGAAAAAATCGATTTTTACCGGTAAATTCTAAATCTAAGTTTACATTTTTAATTGCCCAGTAGGCCTTGTGAGCTATTTCTACTGGCAAATGGCAGCTTTTTCCATAGACGAGCTTATATGGGGTTGTACCTATTGTTGTTTTATAAGCAGTTAGAAAAGCCTATAAAGCATCATCTAATTTATCGGCCCATTCTTTTTTGTTTAACCCTATGGTTTTTTCAAGTATTCGTTTTAAACCTCTATTAGTCACTTCGGCTTGTCCGTTTGTTTGAGGGTGATATGCCGTTGAAACCCGGTAATAGACGTCATACCTTGTTAAGATTTTTTCAAGTTGATGATTACAAAAATGGGTACCTCTATCACTTATTAAAGCTTTTGGTGTTCCAAAACGAGAGAATAACCTTTTCAGAAATCTTACCACGACTCTTCCATCGTTGGTTGGAAGTGCCTCGGCCTCGGCCCATTTAGACAAGTAATCAACTGCCACAAGTATATATTTGTTTCCTTTTGACGGTGGGAAAGGTCCCATAAAGTCGAGTCCCCACACATCAAAAATTTCACAAACAAGAATGCCATTTTGTGGCATTTCATTTTTGGAAGAAATATTACCTGTTCTTTGGCAAGCGTCACATGTTTTGACAAGAATTTGGGCGTCTTTGTAAATGGTTGGCCAGTAAAATCCTGAATCAAATACCTTTCGTGCGGTACTAGCGGCACCATGATGTCCTCCATATGGACCTTCATGACAATGGCGGAGAATCCTCCTTGCTTCACTACCATGTACGCATCGTCTGATGAGTTGGTCGGCACACATTTTGAAAAGATAAGGGTCTTCCCAAAAGTAATGCTTTACATCAGCAAATAATTTTTTTCTTTGATGATGTGGCCAACCTTTTGCGACTATACCGCTAGCTAGGTAGTTAGCATAGTCGGCGTACCATGGTTCTTCTTTGTATTCCACCATTTCCAGGGATTCTGTTGGAAATTTTTCATTGATTTGTTCATCCCTGGTTGCCTCCAAAGCTGGGTCTTCTAGGCGTGAAAGATGATCTGCTGCGGTGTTTTCTACTCCTCTTTTGTCTTTGATTTCGATATCAAATTCTTAGAGGAGTAGAATCCACCGAATCAAACGTGGTTTAGCATCCTGCTTCTTGAAGAGATATCGAATGGCTGCATGATATGTATAGACTATTGTTTTAGAAAGAACAAGATAAGAACGAAATTTATCAAAAGCAAATACCACGGCTAGTAACTCTTTTTCTGTTGTTGTGTAATTTTCTTGTGCATCGTTAAGTGTTTTACTAGCATAATAAATTGGGTGAAAATGCTTTTCTTTTCTTTGTCTCAAGACTGCTCCAACTGCAAAGTCACTTGCACCACACATGATTTCGAAAGGTAATTTCCAATCAGGCGCTATCATGATAGGTGCATTGACTAGCATTTCCTTGAGTGTTAGAAATGCTTGATTGCAATCCTTGTCAAAGATCAAAGGGGCATCTTTTTCAAGTAATTTTGTTAGAGGCCTTGAGATTTTTGAAAAGTCCCTGATAAATCGTCTATAAAATCCGGCATGTCCTAGGAAACTTCTGATAGCTCTAACGGAGGATGGTGGCGGTAATCGAGAAATAGTGACTATTTTGGCTCGATCTACCTCCATTCCTTCGCTCGAGATTTTATGACCGAGTACTATTCCCTTCGTTACCATGAAATGGCATTTTTCCCAGTTAAGGGCGAGGTTAGTTTCCTCACATCGGGATAGCATTCGCTCAAGGTTATCGAGGCATTGGTCGTATGAATCTCCAAAGATAGAAAAGTCGTCCATGAAGACTTCCATTGTCTTTCTATCATGTCATGGAAGATGGCCACCATGCAACGTTGAAAGGTCGCGGGGGCATTACATAGACCAAAGGGCATGCGTCGATAAGCAAAAGTTCCATAGGGACATGTGAATGTTGTCTTTTCTTGGTCCTCGGGTGCTATCGGTATTTAAAAGTAACCTGAAAAACCATCCAAGAAACAGTAAAATTTATGACTGGATAATCTTTCTAACATTTGATCAATGAAGGGTAAAGGAAAGTGATCTTTCCTTGTTGCTTCATTTAATCGCCAATAATCTATACATACCCTCCATCCTGTGACGGTTCTCGTTGGTATTAATTCATTATTTTCATTAGTTATTACCGTCATACCTCCTTTCTTTGGAACTACTTAGACAGGGCATACCCACGGACTATCGGAGATAGGGTAAATAAGTCCGGCGTCAAGCAATTTGATGACTTCATTTTTAACCACTTCTTGGACATTTGGATTTACTCTACGTTGTGGTTGTATTACCGATTTGTAGTCATCGTTCATTAAAATTTTGTGCGTGCACATGGAAGGACTTTTGCCTTTAATATCTACAAGCTTCCAAGTGATCGTATTTTTGTGTTTTTTCAAAAGTGTAATTAATTTTTCTTTTTCTACACTAGTTAATTTAGACGAAATAATTACAGGTGATTTACCATCTTTGTCGAGAAAAGCATATTCCAAACCTTTTGGGAGTTCTTTGAGCTAAAGAGGTGGGTCTTTAGGAGACTTCTTATTTGGTTGCTCATTTCGATCAAGAACTACAAACGTTTGTTCTATGGCGACCTCTTCTTCAACAAAGTGGTCAATTTCTTCTCTTGTATCGGGTGGTTCATCTTCATCTTCAATTAGGGGGTCATTATTGCCGAATGGATATTTCATTGAACGCTCAAGATCGACACTCTTTTTAAATGCCCCTAATTGAATAGATAGATTGTTGCGCTTCTGGTTTTTCAAAGCTTCGTGGGTTTTTACAAAGGGTCGTCCCAACACTAGAGAAGCGTCATCAAGGATGACAAAGTCGGTTGGGATTACCATTTGATTTGTTTGAACCAAGACATCCTCAACTACACCGATTGATTTTATTACTTTCCGATTGGATAGAAAAATGGGTATTTGAAGTGGAGAAAAATCACCAATACTTAATTTTTCGAAAATGTAGTTTGGCATTATGTTAATACAAAGATCCTTATCAATTGTGATATTACCAATAAATGAATTTTGAAAAAAACATGGAACCGGTGTAATGTTAATTTCAAATGGATCTTCTTTTATTAGCGAAGTTTGATCATTAGTTAACTTAATGCTTACCGTTTCATCAATTTTAGTGTTAGTGTTTAACCCTTTTAAAAACTTAGCATGAGTGAGAACTAAACAATGATTTTTGAAAGAAGGTGACAAGAGATTAATTTTTTCAAAATTAGACTCTTCTTGAATTTTAACTTTAACGGACTCACCCTTTTCGTTGTTTAACTCATGTGTCGGTTTTTCACTTATTTGTTCTTCCATTTTTACATTTTCAACTATCTCTTTTTTATTTGATTCTTCTCTTGCGCGGGACTCCTCTTCCCTTGCGCGAGATTCTTTTATGCAACGTTCGATAGTTTTAATGTGTTCTATTATCCTATCGGCTATGTCGGTGATAGAGTAAGGATCGGGATCCTCAAAGCTCGAATCCGGTTGTTCGATCCTTTGTTCCTCATAATACTCATAGGAAGTAGATGGTTCACACCATTGTTCTTCATTGTAAGTATATGATGGATAAGGGTCGTAATTTTGTTCTTCATAATACTCATACGAGGTGGGTTGTTCACGCCATGGTTCCTCATAATAAGTATATGAAGGTGGTGGCTCATATTGTGGTTCCTCAAAGTATGAGTATGAAGGTTCATACCTTGGTTCTTCAAAATATGAGTATGAGGGAGGATGTTCATACCTTGGGTCTTCATAGGATGTGTATGAAGTTGATGGCTCGTACCTGGGCTCCTCATAGTAGGTGTATGAAGTGGATGGTTGAAATAAGTCACAATATTGAACCGAGTGCGGGTCACCACAAATGGTGTAATAGTCTTCCCTATAATCATCCTCCTCATAGGTGTAGTTGTAACCTCCTGAGTATTGATCCATGAGAATCACTCAGCAGACCTCAACAGAGTCTCGAGACCAGCAAACAAAAATAAAAACGGAAACAGAGGCTGGATACGGCCCCGTGTTCAGTGAGCATGGCCCGTGTTCAGATTATGTATCTGGGTGTTTGAATTAAAGTTACTGGTTTCATTGAGCACGAGGCGTGTTCAGTGAGCACGACCCCATGTTCAGGCTACTGTAAATGCAAAATCTAACTAAAATGCAGAAAAAATTGCGCGCGTTTAAAAAAAATGTTTTGAAAAACTGATTAGGCCGTCGATTTTAAGCTTTCTTAAAATCCTTGTGTCCCCGGTAGTGGCGCCAAAAACTTGATGTGTGTGAAGTGTCGTATAGTTTTTAATGTATATTTTAAGCCCTTTAACACTTTTTAGCCAAGTTTTAAATTTATAAAACACGATATTTACTAACACTAAACACATATATGGGCAAGTGCACCCATTGTGAGCGTAGTATAGTGTTGGTAAGATACCGAGGTCGTCCAAGGACACAAGAGCTTTTAATACCGGTTTACCCTCAGCGTCTAATCAAATCAAAAGTTTAGAAAAAGGTTTTTAAACAAGAAAAATAAAACTAACTAAAATGCTGAAAAATAAAATAAAATAAAACAGATAGACAAGATGAATCACTTGGATCTGACTCGTATTTAGTGTAACATTTGATTATTTCCGCACTTTTGCACTTTTTATGAGATTATCTTTAGTTATTGTAGTAGGCCCCTCTTCTGAAGGTGACGTTACCCTCAACCCAGTAGTTTGAGTTAGCAAGGATACAATCCTAAAGGGTTGGATTATTGAAAGATAATTAATTAAGTTATTAATGCATATTGTGGTAGGCCCCTCTTCTGAAGGTGACGTTACCCTCGGCTAAGTAGTTTGAGTCAGCAGGGATACAGTCCTAAGTAGCCGGGTTAAAGTATTAATAGTAGTTTACATATGAGGGGGTCAAGGAGTTCGGACCCCCGCCATCCAATACTAGTGGGTATTGAAGGAGGTCCTACTAAAGTTGACCCAGGTCCTTGCAGGATCTATACACTGAACAAGGCAAGACTCTTACCAAACCGTTCCCTTAACCCCCGACCAGGTAGCCAACATATCTCCATATAGACCGTGGAGATATGAATGGTGAAAATCTTTTATTTTATATAGACAGTAAAATAATGCCAAGACACCACGGACAAACGATAAGGAAGACTCACCTTCAACATAAGAAACTTGTTATTAAAGTCATTAATACAAAACCAAATAAAAAGTGCAAAAAGATTAAAAATAAAAAGTATTACACTAAACACTTGTCTTCACCAAGTGATGTAAGAGACTTAGGCAAACATGGCCTTTGATTGTCAAGAACTCTTACGATTAATCTTGGATCCCGAGACTACTCACACACTCTATGATGGATGATGGATGATGGTGGTGGATGTGGGTTGTGATGGTGGTGGTGGGTGGGTGAAGTGTGAGAGAGGTGGTTTGCCAAGGGATGGTTTTGCAAATGAGCCAAGCACCCCTATTTATAGCTTGCACAGAAGCCTGGACACGGCCCCGTGTCCATTGGGCACGGCCCCGTGTCCACCCATCTTCTCTTTATTCATTAATTGCAGTTTGTCTGCATTAGTTGACCACGCCCCCGTGTCCGCTAGGCACGACCCCGTGTGCATAAGCGTATCTGTACTATCAATATTTTCCTAGATTCTGCGAATCTTAGAGTTGACCACGGCCCCGAGTCCGCTGGGCACGCCCCCGTGGTGGGTGATAGAAGCTTCTATAACTTTGTCTTTTCTGCAGACACTTGGGCACGCCCCCGTGCTCAGTGAGCACGGGGAATGTTCAGTCTTTTGTTCTCTTGTTTTTGCTTGGGGAGATGCTGTCGAGGGGTCGGGCATGCCATGTTTATTCCTTTTCTTGTATTATTGCTGGATTTGGCTGCATTTTTGCTTCTTTTGTTCATTTAAGTTCTTTTAACCTTGAAAATACAAAAGGAAGACAAAAGCACACTTTTCCAACATTAGTACTAAAAAGGGGTTAGTTTTATGCCTCATTTGATGTAATTTATATGTTGCATTTTGCACACATCAGCAATTGCGTTAATTACTTTGTTTGGATTTCAACTGATATATATACGTGCTTTTTATGTGTTTTTGAGTCGTAGGAGTCCAAGTAATTTTAGTGTCTTTTTATTTTTTAGAGTCTTTTGTTGGAGTCGTCTTACTTGTTTGTTCTCGGTTTTGCAGTTCATGCCTCACACGCGTTCTCAAGGACCAGTGAAGCCGCCGATCGACAAGTATTCCTTCTCTACACCCAGTTTACAGGTTAGAAAATCTTCAACTTCATCTTCATCCCCTTCTGACTCTACACTACAATCTAAACCACCGAACTTTGACTTCACCCTGAAGTCATCACCCCACAACACCCCACCACCTTCCCGTCCAACTAGTGCACCACCAGTTCACCAAATGGCCGAAAACCAAACTGTCCACCAACGCTCTACTGCGGGGTTTACTGCAAATTCACCTATCACCCTCCCTGAAATCACCAATGACAAGTCCTGGCAAATTCCCTCATACATCATGACCGCCATTAACAACTCTTGTCAGTTTCACGGTCATGATGATGAGGATGTGCTGCACATATCAACCGTCTCACCTGTCTGTGTAGCACCTTCGGCATCGAAGGTGTTAATCTTGATGCCAGCTATCTCCAAGTCTTCCTTTTTTCGCTTGCTGCCCGTGCAACCACATGGCTCGATTCGCAGCCGGCAGGTACTTATACCACTTGGGCTGGACTTAGAGATGTTTTCCTTGCTATGTATTTCCCACCTTCGAAGGCATCTCGCCTTCGAGATCAGATCTATTCATTCAGAATGGAGCCTAACGAACCATATCACTTAGCTTGGGAGAGGTTTCAAACTTTACTCTCGCGTTGTTCCTAACATGGGCTTTCGGATTGGGCTTTAGTAGAAAAATTTTACAATGGTCTCACCCCTGATTGTAAGGCCCGATTCGACACATCTGCAGGAGGCCATCTTATGGGAAAGAAAACTGTGGCCGACTGCAATGATCTCTTTGAGAGCTTCGCTCATGCTGATATAGATCATAGTGCTACCAGTATGAATTCCAATCCTGTGACTACTACCTCATCTTCTCGAGGGGTAAACCAAGTCTTTTCGGACTCAAAGGTAGCATCTCAACTTTACTATATCACCAAAGAGTTGCTAGAAATTAAGAAGAAACTCGATAGGTGCGGAGTTTGTAGAGGGGGACATGACACCGTAGATTGCCCAACACTCACCCTAGAACAAGTAGAGTACATAACAGGTCAAAATAGGGGTCCAACTAACCCATTCAGCAATAGTAACTCTAATTGGCGTGCTAATAATTATCGCTCTTTAAGTAACCCCCCTGGTTTTTCATCAGGCCAATATCAAAGCAGGGGGCCAGGTTTCTATTCTAGTGGGAGTTCGGGTCAAACAGGTCAATTTGCTAGTTTAGGTTCAGGGGGACAGTTCAGAGGTAAGGGGTCAAACCAAGAGGTTCAACCTAGGAATGAGGGGTCAAATGGTAGTTTGTCTAGGATAGAGGACCTTCTTACCCAGCTAGTGGTCAAGGACCAGGCCACCCAATGTACCTTAGAAGAACACGCTACATTCCTAAAGAATAACCATTCAAATTTCTTAGACCTTCAAAGGCAAGTTGGGGATATTGCACGCCAGTTGCAAGAACGACCTCCCGGTCCATTTTCGGGAAATACAAAGCCCAACCCATCTGGCACTTTGAAGGCAATTTCGACCCGTAGTGGTAGGACCTTGGGAGAGGTAGTGAGACCCGAGAGTGTTGAGGTAGAAGATGAGGACCCCGTAGATGAAGAGATTGAAATGGAGGATCCTGGTAAAGTGCAACCTAGGTTAATCCCAGCAAGTACCGCACACACCGGGGGGCCTTCAAGTGAGAAAAGTATAGGAAAAAGGCCCATTTCCATCACCCACTGTTGATCTTTCCCGTGCTCCAATTCCTTCCCGTCTTAAAAATCAAACTTATTCCAAAGTGTTGGTGCATGCGTCTGTCGACTTCGTCTTGTATCAAGTCTTGCATTGTTCATGGCACGAAGTTCAAGAAATAATGTCAAAGGTTAATTCCGCTTGAACTATGTAATTCCGCTTGAAGATGTCAAGGTGTAATTCTGCATGGAATTAACATATAATTCCGCTTGAATTGTACTTTCGGTTGTAAGTAATTCCGTTTGAAGCATGTTCATGCGGAATTAGGAAGTCTATAAATAGGAGTGTTTCAGTTTCATTTCAAACGGAATTAGGAAGGTTGTTTCCGACGGCGAAGCTCTGTCGAAGTGTCTTCGTGGTGTAAATTGTTTCCAGATCAATATATAAGACAGTTTAAGTGAATATCTTGCTGAATCACACACAATATGTTAGTTTCCGCCTTTCATATTGTGTAGAACACCTCTGATCGACTCGTTTCGGGTCTGCACACGATCCTACAAGTGGTATCAGAGCTCAGGAGGAGGAGTTTTGCCATTTTCAGCTTGATTTCATCAGTTTTTCTTACTTCTACACTTTCTTTTCAAAATTGGACAACTTTTCACGGTTAAAATCGGCTGATTTTCTCATATATTGTGCGAAACTGTATTTTAACAAATCCTTGAGAATTTTAGACCTAAATTCTGCTTAAAACTTGATTAATTTGTAATTCCGCTTGAAAAGTTTTTGTGATATGATGACATCAGCATAATTCCGTTTGAGATTGCACGTAATTCCACTTGAAATCAGTAATTTCACTTGAGTATTCCATTTCAATAGGTATTCCGTTTGAAAGGTTCAAACAAAATAAGTAATTCCGTTTCAACAGGTAATTCCGTTTGAGGGTGATTTCGTTTCAACAGTGATTCCGTTTGAAAAGGGTTATTCCGTTTGAAAGTGTATCTCGTTTAAGTGGTATAATTTCGCTTGAAGAGTTAATCCCGTTTGAAAGTGCCTGTTTTTGTGAAAAGTTTACCGAAACATGGAAGAGGAATTTTATAATGCGTTTGCTACATCCCCGACTACTCCAGCTGAAATTGCTAAGAACATGAACATGGAAAATGAAACCGGAACTTTGCAAAAACCCCCGAAACCTATGGGAATTGAAGAATACCATGGCTGGAAAAATCGTTTTGAGAATTGGGTTCTGGAAAATCATCTAAGAGCTTGGGAAAGCATTGAAACAAAATATGTTAGACCACAGACCGCTTTGAATGTTGATAAAATTATCTCAGAATTTTCAGACAAAGAGAGAGATAGTTATAAAGGAGAGAAAATGATGATTAGTCTTTTACAACAAACTGTCAAAGAGGACATTTTTGTTTTGCTTCAGCATGATGGTAGTGCTTTCTCAATATGGGAGGCACTTGAGAAGAAATTTGAAGGAAGTACGGAAATGATCAATAGCAAAAAATCATTATTGAAAAAAGAATTTGAGTTGTTTACAAGTATGCCAGGTGAATCTACAAAGACTCTCATTGAGATATATTGTCATCTTGTGCGTACCATGTCTCAGTTGAAAATTACTAAAACTCCAGCAGAATGGGTTGAAAAGTTAGCTGATGCTTTACCTCAGAAAGAATGGGGTACATATCTCATGATTTTAAAGAATACAGGAGAGTTTAGTAGATTGTCAATTGGACAGTTTATTGAAAAGCTTGAGGGACAGGATCTTGAACAGCAAAAGATTGCCAGAATGAACAGCTCGAGCAATCAACAAGATATCAAATTGTATTATAAAGGAAATGTTCAAACTGTTGAAGAAAGTCCAAAGATCCAAACTGCTTTTAGTGCAGGAAATTCATTTGGATCAGCCAGTCAAAGTTCAATCAACACTAGTGGATTTTCAAATGTCAATCCTCCAAGTGTTCAAAGTTTAAATGTTGGTAATGGACATATGATTCAGTGCAATGTTGCATTGCATCTTCAAAATGGTAAAAAATTTTCTGAAGAAGTTGTTAAAAGTCATATGGCATTACTGGTTACTGCTTTGGAATCTTATGAAGGATTGATTGCTGGAAGAATTGGTAATCCTATGCTAACCAAGGAAGATTATGATCAAATCGATGCAGAAGAATTGGAGCTAATGGATATAAAGTGGTGCTTAGCTAGTGTCTTGAGAAGAGCTGAAAAGTTCAAAATAATTACAGGAAGAAATGATTTTTTGGATGCTCATGTTTCAACTTTGGGTTTTGATAAATCTAAAGTTACTTGTTTTCGATGCAGGGAGAAATGTCTTTTCAAAAGAGAGTGCAAAAATCAGGAAGCTAGTGGATCAAAGAATCCTTTTGGAAAAGATGATTACTATCGAAAAGCCATATATCAACAGGTTGCTCATCAACCACATCAACAAAAGGAACCACAAACTGCACATGCCAGAATGATCGAAGATGCAAATAAGAAAGCTTATTATGGTATCATTGATCAAGATGATGAAAAGATGGCTCCAGGATTTAGCTGGGATAGGTTTGTGGATGAGAATAGGGAGTTTAAAGCTTTCATTGCTCAAATTGTTCAAAAGCCAGAATTGATAGCAGTGTTAGCTGATGAAGAGAAAAGTCAAGATGAAGAATCTGTTTCTTCTGAAAATAGTTCAACAGATACTAGTGATGATGAAGAAATTGAACAGATAAACATTGGAAAAACTCATTTATCTTCTGACAGTTTTGAATTTTATTTTGCAGATAAATTGAAGAAACTTAAAGAGAGAAAAGCTGCAAAAGAAATGGAAGAAGTTAAGGTTGTTGAGAAGATTGTTGAAGTGGAAAAGCGAGTTGAAGTCGAGAAGATTGTGGAGATTGAAAAGATTATTGAAGTAACTAAACCCTGTCTTACATGTTTGGAATTTTGCAAACAATGTGAAGATAAAGATGAAAAGTTTAGTGAGCTTGAGAAGTTGAAAGAAAAGTTGATGTTTGATGTCAAGAATGTGAAAGAGTCGTACGATGTATTGAACAGAACTATGAATAGTTTGCAGAAGACAAACTCAGAAAGAGAAGATGCTTTGACAATGATGAATGCAACAATGATGTCTAAGCAGAAAGAGATAAATTTTTACATTGAAGAATGTGCAAAATTGAAGCAAGAGTTGGAAAGTGAAAAAGTTGAAAATGAAAGAATCAGATGATTACTGAAAAGTTATTCAAGTTCTGATTACTTAATTGATAGAATTTATCCAACTGTTGCAGGTTTTGAAGTGTTTGATGACAAGAAGCCGAAGAAAAAGGATACTGGTAAGAAACAGAGTGTCAGTTATAACAAGTGTCCGCCTCCAATTTGGGAAGGGTACTCACCTAGAAAACCGAATAAGGAACAAGTAAAAAAGGCAGTCAATATAAAGTTAGAGTCCGAGATAACCGATGCTTTACCAGACAATATTGACATCATATTCACAGCGTCTGACATAGATCATGAGTTTGAGTTAATAAAAAGGATGGTTGATCAAGTGTTGGATAAGGATGAGGAGTCCGACTCAATGTCCGAGTCTGGGAGTTCGAGTTCGTCTGTCAAGAGTTCAAAGTCATCAGGAAAACGGGTTTATAGTAAAGAATTTTTGTTGTCAAAATCCAATTTGAATGACGAAACATTTGAAGTGGCATACACTTTAAATGATTCTGACAAATTATATTTTGATAAAGAATTTCCAATAAGAAGTGTTCAAGTTAAAAAGATCAAAACGGTTTTCAAACTAACAGAAATCAATATTTCTGAAATAAAAGATGTAAATCTTACTGAAAAACCTAAAAAATACACTTCAAGAGTTCAACAACGTTTAAACAAGAAAAAAAGGTTACGGTTTTGGTTCAGGTTTTCAAAAGAAAACAAACCATAACGGTAATTTCAAAAAGAAAGGTCTTGGATTTATTCCACCAGAAAATTATAAACATGAAAAAACTTTTAAAACAAATACAAAATTTGTTTCAGGGACAAGCTGTGAAGAGGAATCAAAAAGCTCATTTTGGAAGCAATCAAACAGAGAATTCCTTGTCAAAAAGCAAGAGAGAATGAAGAATGGAGCTTTTCAAAGAAAGGAGACAAGAACCTGTTACAGGTGCAATGAGTTTGGTCACATTGCATGGAATTGTCCTCAAGCAACAAAAACAAAACCGGAAGTCTCTGAAAAACTCAAAGAAAAAGTTGTTGATAAAACTGAACCGCCAACTGAAAAGTTCAAAATTTTCAAAAATTCTACATACGAAGTTGGTGAATGTTCTACAAGATTTTACAAACGAAGAGTTAATCTTGACAACCAAATGTGGGTTGTTAAAAAATCAGATGTGAAATCTGGCGATGAATCTGATTCCACAAAGTCAGAGGAGCCACAGGTTGAGGTAAAAGAAGAAAACTCAGTGCCTCTAATGGATGATGTTAATTTTCCACCATTGAGAGCTGAGAATTTTAAATCAAAAATTGGAAAGGTTGAGATTTCAAATCAATTCTATTCTGAGAAGAAAGAATTGATGTTGAAAAAGTGTTTAATGGATATGTGAAAAAGATTTTTGGGAAGATGGTCGATGGGAAGGTCAAAGGGGTAAAGGATTTTTACGAAACAAAGAAAGCATCTTATTACCCGAGTACAGATGAGGAGGGAACATCCAAGTTTGGTGAAGCTTGGATGTCTGTTTTTCATAAGTGAACAGTATGACTTGCCGGAGCTCCCAGGTTTGTAAGCGAGGAGCAGGTATCGGCATCTTTCTTGAGAAATTCACGAAAGTGATTTCGTCTTACAAGTGGTAAATAAGGGACATTAAGTTGTACTTGATTTTCTACAAGGGGTATTTGATGTTTGAACCTAAAACTGTTATATTTTTTCAAGAGGTTGAAAGAACAATGTGATGAATCCCCTAACCTACAAAGTGGTTTTATGTAATCAATCAAACTTATTTTCCAGAAAAACCATTTGATTAAAACAAACTTAAGTGTTTTGAAATCACAATGGGAAAATAGTTTGTTGTGAGGGGGAGTTCTGATTTTTTATGCCAAGTGAATGGCGAATTGAAGCAATTTGATATCAGGTGTCACTTTACCTTGTACAGTTTGTGTCACAACCCCCGATCCCTGTTTCCCGGGAACGGGCGGACGTGAGCTCAGAGTTTGGTGGTATCAGTTTGTTTAGTCTCGCAGCGGAATTTACATCAGGACCGTAGTTAGGAAATGTTTATCAGAGTAAAACCACCTTCTTTCATATTAATAATAACATGGGCAAAACCCAAGTTTCTTATTACAATACATTATAGGGACAAACCCTATTTCATTGAATTTAAAACATCGTTTATTAGGTAACTTTTATAGCCACATTTTCCCAAGCCTTCAGTGCTCTCCAGCTGGCTTTTTACTAATTGGCTTTCACATTGGGTTACCTGAAACATGTTTTAAAAATATTTGTCAGCGGGAAATACTGGTGAGTGAATCCCAATTTAATGAAGTTTAAAGTCACAGTGAACAGTATTGAGAGCGATCACATTGTTTATGTCTACACAATTACTCCAATTGGTACTATCAATCCTGACTTGTGGGTCATATTACCCATTGGCTAACTCATTGTCCAATGGTAACGTATTGTCATCCCGACTTACTACTCGCAAGTAGTACAAAATTTTGTATACAAAACCCCAACATACCGGCAGTAATTGAAGAACTACAAAGACTCAATCACTGCTAATTTTCATAGTAAAACATTTAAGGTTTGGTAAAACATTACCAAAAAGTTATCAAAAAGAGGATAAACTCACATTGCTGTCTTAGGCTTTTCGTAAGGGTTTCCTGGCTATAATCTATAATTTATACAAATGTACATTGATTAGTACCATAACCCTTTGAAATTATTAATAATACCCTCCCCGAGACGGCATTCCAACAACTACGTCGGGCAGAACCACGACAGTTGTTACGGAACCCTAAATTAATCGGGCAGCGTAACTATTATGAAACCGGGGTTATAATACTTACAATGGAGCAGAACCTCGCTAATTAGGGGTATAATACCCAAAATATTACTTCAACTATTCAGAATTCGAGATTGAGAAAAGAACGTGAGCGACGGAAACTGAAATCTGATGCATGCTATTTATAGTTGTGTAATTAGGTTCTGTCGCGGCCCGCGTGAAAGACAAGCAAGGCTTACGCGGCCCGCGTCAAAGCTGGTCAACGGACTAGCTTAGCTGAGTCGTTGAGTAGGTCCGCCACGATGTCGACACGTGTCGGCCTCTGGTGCGATCGCGTGTCCAGGTCTCTCGCGGCCCGCGTTAACTTATCTTAATCCTTACGCGGCCCGCTTTGACTAAAGAAGTCAGCGAAGTCAACCCTGGTCCTAATACGGCCCGCGTTAGTTTGAGGTGAGGTCGTTCGCGGCCCGCCTCAGCTTACATTTTCAGAATTTTATTTATTTTATATAATTATAACATAACTAAAGCTCGGTTTTCACATACGGGATGTAATATAAGATATATAAGGGTATTTTAACATATAACAGGGTGTCGGAATAATTTATAAGGGTATTGGTTTTACCGAGGGTTGTTACATTCTCCCCACCTTATTTAGAGCTCGTCCTCGAGATCTACTGAAATAATTGCGGATATTTCTTTTTCATTTCTGACTCAAGCTCCCAAGTGTATTCAGGTCCTCTTTTGGAATCCCACTTCACTTTGACTAGAACTAGTCTTTTGTGTTTGAGATTCTTGACTTTCCTATCTTCAATTTGTAGAGGTCTTTCTACAAATTTGAGTTGTTCATTTACCTCTATATCTTTGAGAGGCACTATCAGTGATTCATCAGCTAAACACTTTTTAAGATTAGATACATGAAACACATCATGTATTCCTGCCATTTCTTCTGGTAGTTGTAGCTGATAGGCTACAGATCCTATTCTTCTGATAATTTTAAAAGGTCCAACATACCTGGGATTTAACTTTCCTCGTTTGATGAATCTTACCACTCCCTTCCAAGGAGAGACTTTCAACAATACTCTATCTCCTACTTGAAATTCCAATGGCTTGCATCGGTTATAAGCATAACTCTTTTGTCTATCCCGTGCAGCTTTCAGTCGTTCCTTGACTTGAATAATCTTGTCAGTTGTTTCTTGTACTATCTCAGGTCCAGATAATTGTTGTTCCCCAATTTCTGCCCAACAGACTGGGGTTCGACACTTTCTTCCATAAAATGCTTCGAATGGTGCAGCATTGATACTTGTGTGATAACTATTATTATAAGAAAATTCTATTAAAGGTAAGTGTTCATCCCAATTACCTCCAAAATCAATTACACAAGCTCTAAGCATATATTCCATTGTCTGGATTGTTCTTTCACTTTGTCCATCTGTTTGTGGGTGATAAGCTGTACTCAACTTTAACTTGGTTCCCATTGCCTTTTGGAAACTTGACCAAAAACGAGAGGTAAATCTACTATCTCTATCAGAAACAATTGATAAAGGAATGCCATGTAAAGAAACAATTTCATTTACATACAATTTAGCTAATTGTTCCATACTAATTGTTTCTTTCATTGGTAGAAAATGAGCTGACTTAGTTAGTCTATCTACAATCACCCAGATTGTATTATTTCCTTTCCTAGTTTTGGGTAATTTAGTAACAAAATCCATTGTTATTAATTCCCATTTCCAAACTGGCATTTCTAATTGCTGTAACAAACCTGAGGGTTTCTGATGTTCAGCTTTAACTTGTGAGCAAGTTAAACATTTAGAAACATAGGTTGCTATGTCCTTTTTCATTCCTATCCACCAGAAATTTTTCCTTAAATCCTGGTACATTTTATCACTTCCTGGATGCATCGTATATTTAGATTTATGGGCTTCTTCTAATATACGATTACGTAGATTTCCTAATTTAGGTATCCATATTCTCTTTTCATGAAATCTCCATATTTTATCTGTTCCATGTTTTAATTCTTTTAACATACCTTTTAATTTTTCAGAATCATCCTTGATTACTGATTCTTGTGCTTCTCTGATTTGATCATTTAAATCTACTTGTAGATTTAATTTAAGAGAATGTACCCTCTTTGGCTTTTCATGATACTTGCGGCTTAAAGCATCTGCCACTACATTTGCTTTTCCTTCATGATACTGGATATCACAGTCATAATCACTAAGAAATTCCATCCAGCGTCTTTGTCTCATATTCAACTCTTTCTGCCCGAAAACATACCTTAAACTTTTATGATCAGTGAATATGGTAAACTTACTACCATAGAGGTAATGTCTCCAAATCTTAAGAGCAAAAATTATAGCTCCTAATTCTAAATCATGGGTTGAATAATTCTCTTCATGATTCTTAAGTTGTCTAGATGCATAAGCTATAACCTTCTGTCGTTGCATCAACACACATCCATAACCTAATTTAGAAGCATCACAATAGACTACAAAGTCTTCAGTTCCTTCTGGCAATGCTAATATAGGTGTATGGGTTAATCTTTGCTTAAGAATTCTAAAGGCTTCTTCTTGTTTTACTCCCCATTCAAACTTAACAGATTTACAAGTTAACTTAGTTAAGGGAATGGCTATTCTAGAAAAATCTTTAATAAATCTTCTATAATAACCGGCCAATCCTAAGAAACTTCTAACCTCAGTTGGTGATTCAGGGGTTTTCCATTTGGTAATTGCCTCAATCTTTGTTGGATCTACATGAATTCCTTCATGATTGACTAAGTGTCCAAGGAATTGTACCTGTTCTAACCAAAACTCACACTTAGAAAATTTAGCATAAAGCTTTTCTTTTCTTAACAACCTTAAAAGTATGTGCAAATGTTTTGCATGATCCTCTTTATTCTTAGAATAAATTAGAATATCATCTATAAACACAATTATGAATTTATCCAAATATGGCTTACATATTCGGTTCATCATGTCCATAAATGCAGCTGGGGCATTGGTTAAACCAAATGGCATGACAGTAAATTCATAATGGCCATACCTTGTTCTAAATGCGGTTTTAGGAATATCTTCTTCCTGTACTTTTAATTGATGATATCCTGACCTTAAATCGATCTTAGAGAAAAATCGAGCTCCTTGTAATTGATCAAACAAATCATCGATTCTCGGTAATGGGTACCGATTCTTAATCGTGACTTTGTTTAATTCACGGTAATCAATGCACATACGCATTGATCCGTCCTTCTTCTTAACAAACAATATCGGCGCTCCCCATGGTGATGAACTTGGCTGTATGAATCCTTTTTCTAACAATTCGTCTAGTTGTTTCTTCAATTCTTGCATTTCTGCAGGTGCCAAACGGTAAGGTGCTTTGGCAATTGGTGATGTTCCTGGTAATAAGTGAATTCTGAATTCAATTTCTCTGTCTGGGGGTAGTCCTGGTAATTCTTCTGGAAACACATCTGAAAACTGAGATACTATTGGAATATCTTGTAGTTCTTTTCCTTTAGTGTTAGTGATTATGGAAATCAAATACACTATAGAACCTTTTCTCATACAACTTGCAGTTTTCATTACAGATATGAATTTAGTAGATCTAGAGAACTTATCTCCTTTAATTGTGATATTTTTACCTTTTGGTGAATTTATTTGGATTAACTTTTGATCACATAAAATACTAGCTTTATTGGCTATTAACCAATCCATTCCTAGAACAACATCAAATCCTACCAGATTCATGGGATACAGGTTTGCTATAAATTTCTGATTTAAAATTTCTATACTTGCTCCCTGCAAGATTTCAGAAATTCTGATAGTTTCTCCATTAGCTGTCTCTACTACACATTCTTGTGGTAGTTTAGTTAATGACTGATTTAAAAATTTGCAAAACGATGTATTGATAAAACTTTGGTTTGCACCAGAGTCAAATAATACTTTAGCAAAAACATCATTAACTAAAAACGTACCAGCTATAACATCTGGGATCATCTTGGCTTCTTCTGCAGTCAGAACAAATGCTCTAGCATTTCTAGTATTCTTGTTATCTGTGGCTGGAGCTAATTTTGGACAATTTGGCCTAATATGACCTTTTTCTCCACAGTTGTAGCATAATCCATTACTGGTTTTCTTTCTGCAATTTTCTTCCTTGTGTCCTGGCATCTTACAATGATTGCAGAGAATGGAGCATTTTCCCGAATGCTTTTTCTTACAATTTCTGCAGTATGTTGCAGAGGTAGAACCCATATTCTTACGATTGAAATTCCCCGAACGGAATTCTTGAGTAAGCCTTTGGGTTAGGTTCCTTCTCTGGTCTTCTTCTCTAGTACGGACTAATTCATCAGTCAAGGTATTGGCTAATTCTACAACTTCTTCTATGGTTTGTGGTCTAGCTGCCTTGACTACATGTCTTATTTCCCCAATTAATCCCCAAATATAACGGGAGATTAACACTGGTTCTGGTGAAGCAAGAGTTGGCACTATCCTAGCATATTCGAAAAATAGCTTTGTATACCCTTTGCTATCTACACCAGTCATTCTAAGGTTTAGGAATTTGTTTGCTATCTGTTCTTTCTCATTGGGTGGGCAGAATTTCCTTTCTACCTTGTTTTTAAATTCTTCCCATTCCATATTATAGGTTTGATCACTTCCTCTTGTCTGAAGGATAGTGTTCCACCATTCCAGTGCTACATTTTTAAACAGATTAGAAGCAAACAATATCTTATCTTCTTCAGCACACTTACTTATCCTTAAGACTGCCTCCGTCTTTTCTATCCAGCGTAAGGTTGCAATGGCCCCTTCATTGCCCGAGAATTCCATTGGTTTACAAGACCAGAATTCTTTATAAGAACAACCGTTAGGCACGGTTCTTCTTCTTTTAGGAATAGGCATTTGAAGTATAGGTCCATTGTTCACGCTGTTTTCTGGTTCAAGTGGTCGTTTACTGCTATGCCTACTTTTATTATCCGCATCCTTAACAGTTTGAAGTATAAATGGCATTGCATCTATTATTCCTTGGGCTACGATGTGTTGGATAGCACTATTATCCATCTGGTTCCCATTGTTATTGTTGTTCGGGTTCTCATTATTCAGATTATCATCAACCACGTTAATGTTACTCTGGTTATCGTTATTCAGATTTTCTTGAATTCCTTCATCTGCCATCTGAATTTTAAACATTTATCCAATATTAATCTCACAAATAATATCTTAATATAATTAAATCACATGACACGCAGTTTTGCCAAAAGCGTAGGTCATTGCACCTTTACTCTTTTCATATACTTATGCGTCTAATACACACTAGTACAGAAATGAAATTACAATACCAACAGAAATAAAATAATAATATGCATCCGTACACACATATCTTATTTTATTTTATTATATTATTATTACTACTGCTTTCTCCATTCTAACATTCATGGATATGGATTTATCCAGAAATCCATATTGCGCTCGTCGTATTTCCATACGAGACGCTCTCCCACCTGACGCATCCTCTCACTGCTTTCTAAGATTTCCTCCCCGAAAGTCCTAAGTTCTTGCACGTTTTCTGCACTCATTGGGGGTGCAGGTTCTTGGACTGGGTTTGGAATCTGGGGTACGGGTTCCTGATATGGGGGTGACATTTCCTGAAATTGGTAAGGATCCTCTAATATTTCCCTAATATAGTCATTTTGATAATAGGGATCTAAAGGGTCCATACCTGGGTAAACTTCTCTGTTCTGTATGGGTGGATAATCCTGGATAGGGTAACGTTGCACAAAATCTCTATTATCGTCCCACCAGGGGTCATAATTCGGGTCTATGGGGTTTGGTGCAGGCACTCTAGGGATTTCTTCTGGGTTAAAGTTGTACATCTCTTCTTGGTTTTCCTGATTTTCTATTTCCATGGGCTGTTCTGGGTTTTGTGGTTGTGGGGCTACTAATTGTTCCAGACCTGGGTCAGCAGCAGTCGTAGCTAAGATATGAAAATTAGCTAGGCTTCTATTAAGTATTTCTTGAGTTTGGGCATCTGTCTCTCTCTTAATAGCTGCTAAAGCCCTTTGCTGTTGCAATTTCCTCATTCTTTTTCTACTAGCAAAAGCATCTTTACTGAACCATCCTCGTTTCTTAGTAGAAAATGGTTCTTCAGATTTAGCTCTAAAAGCAAATATTCCGTCTTCCTGATCAGCAACATACCCCGAGAGGGCAGGCTGTGATGATGTACCTTCACTCCTAGGTGAATCAGCTAACTGACGATTCACGTCTGATGGTCCTTGATCACTCATACTGAAAACTAACAAATAGTCAAATAACACATAACACATAATTACAGTTATGCATATATTTCCTTATTTTATTTCCTAACATTAATTCAAAATTTAAGTGTCAGCAGAACACTTCTTTGGCTCAGACCAGTGGCTAGGCTCTGATACCACCTTCTGTCACAACCCCCGATCCCTGTTTCCCGGGAACGGGCGGACGTGAGCTCAGAGTTTGGTGGTATCAGTTTGTTTAGTCTCGCAGCGGAATTTACATCAGGACCGTAGTTAGGAAATGTTTATCAGAGTAAAACCACCTTCTTTCATATTAATAATAACATGGGCAAAACCCAAGTTTCTTATTACAATACATTATAGGGACAAACCCTATTTCATTGAATTTAAAACATCGTTTATTAGGTAACTTTTATAGCCACATTTTCCCAAGCCTTCAGTGCTCTCCAGCTGGCTTTTTACTAATTGGCTTTCACATTGGGTTACCTGAAACATGTTTTAAAAATATTTGTCAGCGGGAAATACTGGTGAGTGAATCCCAGTTTAATGAAGTTTAAAGTCACAGTGAACAGTATTGAGAGCGATCACATTGTTTATGTCTACACAATTACTCCAATTGGTACTATCAATCCTGACTTGTGGGTCATATTACCCATTGGCTAACTCATTGTCCAATGGTAACGTATTGTCATCCCGACTTACTACTCGCAAGTAGTACAAAATTTTGTATACAAAACCCCAACATACCGGCAGTAATTGAAGAACTACAAAGACTCAATCACTGCTAATTTTCATAGTAAAACATTTAAGGTTTGGTAAAACATTACCAAAAAGTTATCAAAAAGAGGATAAACTCACATTGCTGTCTTAGGCTTTTCGTAAGGGTTTCCTGGCTATAATCTATAATTTATACAAATGTACATTGATTAGTACCATAACCCTTTGAAATTATTAATAATACCCTCCCCGAGACGGCATTCCAACAACTACGTCGGGCAGAACCACGACAGTTGTTACGGAACCCTAAATTAATCGGGCAGCGTAACTATTATGAAACCGGGGTTATAATACTTACAATGGAGCAGAACCTCGCTAATTAGGGGTATAATACCCAAAATATTACTTCAACTATTCAGAATTCGAGATTGAGAAAAGAACGTGAGCGACGGAAACTGAAATCTGATGCATGCTATTTATAGTTGTGTAATTAGGTTCTGTCGCGGCCCGCGTGAAAGACAAGCAGGGCTTACGCGGCCCGCGTCAAAGCTGGTCAACGGACTAGCTTAGCTGAGTCGTTGAGTAGGTCCGCCACGATGTCGACACGTGTCGGCCTCTGGTGCGATCGCGTGTCCAGGTCTCTCGCGGCCCGCGTTAACTTATCTTAATCCTTACGCGGCCCGCTTTGACTAAAGAAGTCAGCGAAGTCAACCCTGGTCCTAATACGGCCCGCGTTAGTTTGAGGTGAGGTCGTTCGCGGCCCGCCTCAGCTTACATTTTCAGAATTTTATTTATTTTATATAATTATAACATAACTAGGGCTCGGTTTTCACATACGGGATGTAATATAAGATATATAAGGGTATTTTAACATATAACAGGGTGTCGGAATAATTTATAAGGGTATTGGTTTTACCGAGGGTTGTTACAGTTTGTTTTCAATTTTTCTTTAAATGTGTTTGAATTTTAGTGGGAGTAAGAATTTCCAGAAAATCCAAAAACATTAGAAAATTTGAAAAAGTAAAAAACATGATAAAAGCAAAAATGAGTTTTGTTGTAAAAAAGAGGAAATGATAGTACATCAGTGGACGATCACAGCATGCTAAAGAATTGGAGTTTAAAAATGTGATAAACGGTCTCTCTGGTGATGTGCCAGTAGGTTTTCACACATTTACTAGATTGTGACGAGATATAAACCTAAATTTCAAACTTACTTATATCATGGGGAACATCTCTCGGATATATGGGTAACCCCTGAAATCTTGTTTGAAAGGTCCCTCTTTCTGAGATATTAGGTCTTTATACTCAGTGATATCTGGGGTATTATCCCGGGACTTCTGATTTTGCGGAAGCAATAGCCTAGTCCCCGTATAATACTTTACGCTTGCTTGAAATATTAGCATACCCTCAGCATAAAAAATGACGAAACATTGTAAAATGCTAATCATGTGCTGTTGAAACAAAAGATCCTCTAAAGGGGATACACCAAAAGTCGAAGCTGTCATCTCTCTGCTGAATGGAAGTTCTGACCTGAGCTCTCACGGCCTTCGCATCTAACCCCTTACAGATATCATCTGTGGTATACTCACCTGTAAGACTGAATATTGGGATCTGGATACGAGAGTATATTCTGAGGTGGGACACGCGAATAAGTTTAAGTCTCTAAAACACTAATCTCGTATCTCGAAACAGTTGAACTTTGTGTGAGAATTTAAGTGGATCAGTATACTGACAATCTAAGTGAATCGTTTAGAACTTAAAATGTTTAAAGCTTAACGGTGTTGGTGATTTGTCTCAGAAACTGATATGATCCTCTTACACAAACTCACAAAAATATTGTATGTAAATATTTTTTATTGCATTTCTATTATATAAAAATCCAAAAAGATTTTCAGAGTGTTTTAGCATAATTTTTGAACAATTCAAAAAGATTTTCGACAACTGATATTGAAGAGCTGATCTTCAAAATTCCGAGTGCTAAACACGATGACAATTTGTGAGGGGGAGTATGTTTGAAACAAGAAAAGGTTTTAATAGAAAAATGTTTTTCATACAAGTGGTTCATCAGAGATTAATATTGATAAAATCATTTATGGTTTTTGTGTATACAATTGGGAAGCTGTGTATAAATTTGTGAAATTTATTGTAAGGTAGAGGATGTGCAGGATAGCCTGGATTCTAAAACTGAGAATAGAGCCAGATCATGATCCTGATCCTGAAAAGGCATGTCACAAGAGGGAGTCTGTTGATGCTGAAGAGAAGAGTAAAGAGAAGATTGAAGAAGTTGTACAATGTAAGATTCTTCAGAGAGTGAAGTCAGACTGATAAAGACTGAAGACGTTGAAGACTCGACACTTAAGACTCGTCAACATTCGAGGGGGGAGTCTGTTGGTGCATGCGTCTGTCGACTTCGTCTTGTATCGAGTCTTGCATTGTTCATGGCACGAAGTTCAAGAAATAATGTCAAAGGTTAATTCCGCTTGAACTATGTAATTCCGCTTGAAGATGTCAAGGTGTAATTCCGCACGGAATTAACATATAATTCCGCTTGAGTTGTAATTCCGGTTGTAAGTAATTCCGTTTGAAGCATGTTCATGCGGAATTAGGAAGTCTATAAATAGGAGTGTTTCAGTTTCATTCCAAACAGAATTAGGAAGGTTGTTTCCGACGGCAAAGCTCTGTCGAAGTGTCTTCGTGGTGTAAATTGTTTCCCGATCAATATATAAGACAATTTAAGTGAATATCTTGCTGAATCACACACAATATGTTTGTTTCCGCCTTTCATATTGTGTAGAACACCTCTGATCGACTCGTTTCGGGTCTACACACGATCCTACACAAAGAGTACGGGAAATTTTTAGAAATCTTTAAGCAACTTAGAATCAACCTTCCTTTCATAGAAGCCCTCCAATCGATGCCTAAATATGCAAAAAATTTAAAGGACCTTCTAAAACGTAAGGATAGGTTAGGAGAGGTTTCTAACATCCCCCTTAGTGGAGGGTGCTCCGCCGTAGTCTTGAACAAGGTCCCGGAAAAATTGACAGATCCGGGCCTTTTTACCATCCCGTGCTTGTTTGGGAGTGATACCGAGTGTAGGGCCCTAGCCGATTTAGGAGCGAGTATAGACCTCATGCCATATTCCATGTATGAGAGGTTAGGTCTAGGAAAGTTATCCCCTACACTTATGTCTTTGTTTCTAGCCGATAGATCAGTGAAGTATCCACGTGGCATAATCGAAAACCTTCTAGTTAAAGTGGATAAATTCATGTTTCCCGTAGACTTTGTCGTTCTTGATATGGAAGCCGATGAGAAGGTTCCTATTATCCTAGGACGCCCATTCTTGTGTACCGCCAAGGCTATCATCGATGTCTTCGACGGTAAAATCACACTCTAAGTCGGTGAGGAGAGAGTCACTTTCGAGATAGCACGCTCCATGGAACACCCTAGTGGTTCCGATGATCTTAGTAGTCCTTGTCATTCGGTCTATTTCATAGAGTCCTTCTTATCATGTGTCGACCATTGCTTTGACTATATTAGTGGAGCCGATTTAGTTGAGGGTAAGTTAGATGAGGTAGTTGAGAAGGTAGAGGAAGTTGTGAGTGAGAGTGAGGAAGTAGAAGAAACCGAGTGGGTCCCCGAGGTGCTAGAGTTGAGTGAAGTAAAAAGTGAGTTTAAGAGTACACCTATAGAGAAACCCGCCCCATTAGAACTTAAGGTTCTCCCATCCCACTTAGAGTACGCTTTCTTAGGTGAGGGGTCCGATTTTCCCGTCATTATTTCATCTAAGTTAGAGGAGGGGGAAAAGGGTAGGTTGTTAGAGGTGTTAAGAGAGAATAGGGAAGCCATTGCATGGCGACTTTCGGATATCAAGGGCATAAGCCCCGCCTATTGTACCCATCAGATATGCATGGAAGATGATTATAAGCCGGTGGTGCAACCTCAACGGCGCCTAAATCCGAACATGCAAGAGGTGGTTAAGAAGGAAGTGCTCAAGTTGTTAGATGCCGGGGTGATATACCCTATTTCCGATTCACCATGGGTTAGCCCAACCCAAGTCGTCCCAAAGAAGGGTGGGATGATGGTGATCATGAACGAAAAGAACGAATTAATCCCTTCCCGTACCGTTATCGGTTGGCGTGTGTGCATAGACTATCGAAAGTTAAATGACGCCACCCGGAAAGACCATTTCCCCTTGCCATTCATTGACCAAATGTTGGTGCGTATAGCGGGTCAACAATTCTATTGTTTTCTCGATGGATTTTCGGGTTATTTTCAGATCCCAATCGCCCCGGAGGATCAAGATAAAACGACGTTCACATGCCCTTACGACACTTATGCGTATCGTCGCATGCCTTTCGGGTTATGCAACGCTCCGGCTACTTTCCAAAGATGCATGGTTGCTATATTCCAAGACATGCTTGAGACTTCTATGGAGGTTTTCATGGATGACTTCTCGGTTTATGGTACCACTTTCAATCAATGTCTTCTCAATCTTATAGGATGCTTAAGAGATGTATAGAAACAAACCTTATATTGAATTGGGAGAAATGTCACTTTATGGTAACGGAGGGGATAGTTTTAGGTCACAAGGTGTCTAGAGAGGGGATAAAGGTGGATAAGGCCAAGATAGATACCATAAGTAGATTGCCTCCACCTACTAGTGTTAAGTCCATTCGTAGCTTTCTAGGTCATGCGGGCTTTTATAGGCGTTTCATTAAGGATTTTTCTAAGATTACGCACCCCATGACCCGACTTTTAGAGAAAGATGTACATTTCATCTTCGACGAAGAGTGCATCAAGGCTTTTGATTTTTTGAAGGAGAAACTCATTAGTGCCCCTATCCTTGTTTCGCCCGATTGGAGCTTGCCTTTCGAGCTCATGTGCGATGCAAGTGATTATGTCGTAGGTACGGTCTTAGGTCAAAGAGTCGATAAACATTTTCATCCAATCTACTACACGAGCAAAACTTTAAATGATACTCAAGAGAACTATACCACCATGTAAAAAGAACTCTTAGCAGTAGTGTTTGCGTTTGATAAGTTTCGCTCATATCTCGTGCTTTCCAAAACCACCGTGTTCACCGACCATGCCACTTTGCGCTTTCTTTTCCAAAAGAAAGACTCAAAGCCATGCCTAATTAGATGGATTCTTTTGCTCTCTGAGTTCGATATCGAAATTAAGGATAAGAAGGGAGCAGAAAACGTGGCCGCCGACCATTTGTCACGCTTAGAGGATCCTAAGAGAGAGGAGGTTCGTGAGGATTCAATAGAAGACACTTTTCCTCATGAAACCATAGATTTTGTTAGTGCCGAGGTAGAGGGTTTGCCATGGTTTTCGGATTTGGCAAATTATTTAACGACCGACGATATTGTGAGGGGTATGTCCTACCAACAAAAGAAAAAGCTTCTTAGGGATGCTAGAAAGTACATTTGGGATGGCCCGTACCTATTTAGGATAGGTGGTATCGTGTGCTTAGGAGATGTGTTTCAAAAAAGGATGGGATGGACATCCTTAGACATGTGCACGAGGGTTTAACTGGAGGCCATCACGAGCCGAATGTGACGACACAAAAGGTTTTTGATAGTGGCTTTTATTGGCCAACGGTAGTTAAAGATGCCATAGAGTTTGTTAGGATATGTGACTATTGCCAACGCACCGGCAACATCTCATCCAAGGACGAAATGCCCCAAAATCCCATCCGAGTTCTTGAAGTCTTTGACGTTTGGGGTATTGGTTTCATGGGACCTCTCCCCTCATCGAGTGGGAATAGGTACATCCTCGTGGCCATTGACTATGTCTCAAAGTGGGTGGAAGCTCAAGCTTTGCCCACTAATGATGCCCGAGTGGTGGTGAGATTCCTTAAGAAATTATTCACACGTTTTGGAGTTCCTAAAGCTATCATAAGCGACCGTGGTACACACTTTTAAAATTCCACCATGGAAAAGGCACTTGCGCGCTACGGTGTCACTCACCGTCTTTCCACCGCATACCACCCGCAAACTAGTGGCCAAGTAGAGAATGCAAACCGAGGGGTGAAGAGAATCCTAGAAAAAACGGTTGGAAAAAGTAGAAAGGATTGGTCGGAAAAGCTCGACGATGCATTATCGGTATTCCGCACCGCCTACAAAACACCGGTAGGAACCTCGCCCTTCATGATTGTGTATGGAAAAGCATGCCATCTTCCGGTGGAGTTAGAACATAGAGCTTTGTGGAAATTGAAAACCGTTAACCTCGGCCTTACCGAAGCCGCAAGAAGTAGGTTCTTCCAAATCCATGAATTGGAGGCTCTAAGGGATGCCGCCTATGAACGATATTGGAGTATCAAGGAAAAGACTAAGGCGTTGCATGATAGGAGGTTGCGAGGGTTGAAGGAGTTTAAGGTAGGTGATAGAGTGCTCTTATTCAATTCAAGATTGAAATTAATAGCGGGGAAGTTGAAATTGAGATGGACCGGACCGTACGTGGTCAAGGAGGTGTTTCCATACGGTACCGTCGAGTTGTATGACGAAGTCGATAAAGGTGTGTGGAAAGTAAATGGTCATCGATTGAAGCATTACTTGGGAGGTCCCATTGATACTACCAATGAGGAAGAAATTCCTCTAGAGGACCCACCCACCTTTACCGAACATTGAGTTGAGAAGAGCTTCGTTTGTAGAGTATGTATCGTTTGTAAATTTCTTTATTTTTCATATTTCTCGTAGTTTTTCGTGTTTGTGTTTTGCGTGTTTGAGGAATTTTGGAGGAAACATACCATTGAAGAGCTGAAAATGCGAAGAAAACGACGTTCCAGGTAAGTCCCAACACTTAGAAAAAATTTGGGATGGTTTGGGGAAGGTTTGGAAAAAGTTAGCCATTTTTCTAAGTCCTGAGACATGAAATTTTTCGAAACATTCTGTTGAAAATCGTCCTTCGCGTCGCGCCACCAACAAATCATCACCTGGTGGCGCAGCGCCACCACTAGGGTCAAATACACACTTTGAACCGCCAAGGATTTTGAACCTTTTTATCTGAACCGGGCCGTGGCGCTACGCCACGGCTAAAGCCTTATTTAATGGCGTCGCGCGAGGACATTAAAGTTCAAATAAAACAAATTTTGTCATCAGTCTTCTCCACATATCCACAAAACCTTTCTTCCACCGCCCTATCGCCGATCCCCCTAAACACCACCATCTCAACACCATACAGCCACCGTTTTTCACCCCACAACCACTCACGTGATCGGTTTTACTCACCGAACAAAACCCACAAAAAAATTCCACCAACCAGCCGCCATATAGCTCCGATTCGGGACCCATCACTGGCAAAAACTTCATCTTTTCTTGCAAAAAAAATCAACGATTCATGTACGGTTCTTCGCATTCTTCTCGTGTATTTGCTGATTAGAGTCATTATGTGTCTTAGGGTTTCGAGTCAGTCGTGCAGGGTCGATTCGGTTCGGTACAGTGGTCGATTTAGTTCTGTTTGAGTCTTTTTGTGGTTTGGTGTGTCATGTGAGTCGAGTTAATATTAGTTGGTCCAATTGACATCTTGTTAGTGTCGAGTCGGTCCTGGGTGAGTGGTGTAGGGTTGAGTTGAGTCTATAGGTGATGATGTTTTTCGATTCATATTGAGTCGGTTGTTTGCCCTTTCAGCTGAGTTGATGGTGAGTCCTTGTTGAGTTAGGGTCAGGTCTGTCCTTTGTGATTTGTCGAGTCAGTTTAGTCGGGTCAAGTCAGTGTTTTAGGGTATGCTAGGTCAGGTTTGTTGAGTCGGGCATGAGTAAAGTCCGAATCAGTTTAGTGTCTAACCAATTCTGTTCGCGTGTAGTTTATTTAGTTTTATTGGTATGATACATGGTTGCGGCATGGGTTTGGTTTGGGCATTTGTTATATTGGTTGCGGATGGTTTTAGTTTGAGATTTATTGCTCGACTATGGTATAAAATATTGTGAAACATACGACTTTACTTGCATTTGATACATGGGTGCGGGTGGTGTCGGTTTGGGATGATAAATGTATTTGATTGATGATTGAATGGTTTGGGGTATTGACGTATAAAGTTCCGATCTTGCGCATTAAAACTAAATTTTTGCATACGAAATAAACCTCTGTAGGTCCCTCTCGAGGATGAGATTAAACCTTTTCCTTGTTATATCAAACACACTAGCGAGTGCGGAATCCAAGCTAGCATGCAACCGAGAATTTATACGAGAACAAGCACAAACACAAACACACAAGATTCACCGATTAACACCACATGTATTAATACGAATGAAGGGTCCGGTTACAAGCTCAATGTTTACAGAAGTGTTCTATAAACTCTCAAAGTGTGTGTGTTCTCCTGTCTCTCTCTGCCTTATCTCTCGTGTCTGTCTATGTCTACCTGTCTAAGAGAACACAACACACGGGTATTTATACCCGACACAGCGTGTCTGGTCGAAGGATCAGACAGACTGATCGAAAGATCATCTGTCGACCACAAACAGCTCGAATGATCCATATGTACCTCGAAGGATGATATCCTTCGAGGTCCATCTATCGAATGCTATCTTTCGAGCCTATCATCGAAGGATATAAACTATCCTTCGATGATCTATCCTTCGACACACACAACTAACAACCAATGTGCTAACTGGTAATGATCCCAATATTTTAATCAGTTTACAACTTCCAAAGCACAAACAAGTTCCAATATTCAAATTTTAAGATCAAATGTGTATATTTATGAAGAACACTATGAAGACTTCAAGAACACCAACCAGAAAAACAAGAATTTCGGTGAACCGAAACTCTCCAAACAAACGATTTTGCTAAGATGTTTAACAAAAACCAACAACTAACATGTAAACATGAAAAATAACAAGGTTTTTAACAAAACATCAAGCAAAAACAGAAAGATTTCCAGAAAAATATGAACTTTAAACACCCGGAAAACACCCGAAAACACTCGGTTTTAACAAGGAGAAGAGCCAAGGCTCTGATACCACTTGTAGGTCCCTCTCGAGGATGAGATTAAACCTTTTCCTTGTTATATCAAACACACTAGCGAGTGCGGAATCCAAGCTAGCATGCAACCGATAATTTATACGAGAACAAGCACAAACACAAACACACAAGATTCACCGATTAACACCACATGTATTAATACGAATGAAGGGTCCGGTTACAAGCTCAATGTTTACAGAAGTGTTCTATAAACTCTCAAAGTGTGTGTGTTCTCCTGTCTCTCTCTGCCTTATCTCTCGTGTCTGTCTATGTCTACCTGTCTAAGAGAACACAACACACGGGTATTTATACCCGACACAGCGTGTCTGGTCGAAGGATCAGACAGACTGATCGAAAGATCATCTGTCGACCACAAACAGCTCGAATGATCCATATGTACCTCGAAGGATGATATCCTTCGAGGTCCATCTATCGAATGCTATCTTTCGAGCCTATCATCGAAGGATATAAACTATCCTTCGATGATCTATCCTTCGACACACACAACTAACAACCAATGTGCTAACTGTTTGGCCAAGTCAAACCAGAAGGATGGTTGACTTGGTCAAACTTACATTGAACGCACATTGTAACAACCTAAGACGTAACCCAGACTAACATAAGACATCGTTTTGTATCATTACGAAATACAGACAAAGTACAGACATAAGTGCACCAACAACCTCCTTTAACTAGGCGGAATTTTTTTCGACGCTTAATTTGTTTTAAAAACTACTAAATGGCTGATTTTTAAGCGAAATGGGACTTCAATGTCATTGTTAGGCGCTTGTTTAAATTGCGGACAATTAAAAGTGCCGAAGGGGGGTAGTGTACATTGAGTCTAGTTAGTGTTTTTTGCGTCGTCTTAGTGTTTTTGGGTACTTGCACGTACAAGTGGTTTAAGCTCGCCCATACTCAATCTCCATTCGGGCGAGTTTAACTATCACTTAGCAATTGTAAAAAGTAATCCGTTTATTTCAGAATTAGCCGCGAATGAAATGCCATACGGTTATTCTGTCTTTTTCGAAAAAAATTAATAAAAAATCCAAAAAATATAAAAATTCAAAAAAATTAAAAAAATTTAAAATACCAAAAATAGTTTGTTATCACTAATTGTCTGCTTGTTTTGTCTTGATTTTATTTGTTTTGCAGACATGGCTAGTAGTTCCCACCGAGGCAGGGCGAGAAAGACAGGAGCGGGTCAGTCGGCACCACAACAGGATCCGCCTCAGCAGGACCCGGTCCCACAGGAGACTCCGATCATTCAGATAGCTGCCAATGATCCGAAACTGAGAAAGATTGAATATCAAAGCTCTTATAATTTTATCCCGGATATGAAAATGCTTAGAGCCAATCACCCGATACTGAAATTTGAGCCGAGTACAGCAGAATGGAACAAGTATGATAAACTGAGGAAAACTGATTTACTTCAACACAGGGTTATAGATTGGTTGTGGTTAAGTGAGATAGGCGCGAAGCAGGAGGTGAGGGACCTTTTGGATCAGAGGTTGATTGATGCATTGGAGTGTATAGAGCCTCAGTATGAGGAGCTGGTGCTAGAGTTTCTTAGCACTTGGATGCACAAGGAGGGAAAGTTCGAGCAGGACACAGCTATATCATTCAATTTAGGTAGGCAGGTGTATAAGATGAATGTGGCGAGGTTTGCCATAGTGTCGGGGTTGTATACTGAGGAGGAAGTGAAGAGGCCGGAGTTTGTTACTTGTTTGCGGGGTGCTTATTCTAAGCATAGGGATTGTGGTGTTGGTGCGACTGAGCTACGAGAGTTTTGGAGTACGATTTCCGACCACCCGTTCACGACTACGAACCTGATCACTTCGGTTCGTAACCCAGTTTATAGGTATGTGTTGAAGATCTTATCTATTACACTGGTGGGTCGGAAGTCGGGGGAGAATAAGGCGAACTGGATAAAGTTGTTTATCTTGATGTGTAGAGTGCAGAACAGGGAGATGAATCTGGCTACAGTCTTAGCAGATTCTTTTAGTAGGAGTCATCGAGGAGATCCTCGTGCTGGTTTGGATATGGGCCCCTATCTTACTAGGATTGCGCGAAATTTGGGGGTGTTTACCAAATATCTCCCTGAATTTCTCCATGAGGGGCCCACGACGGCGACATTTGGGATCAAGGAGTTGCAGCAGGCCGGTATAGTATCATCTATGGAGCCTTACGACTGGGAGCTGATTAGGCAGGGTCCGCAGGTGCAGCCATCGGAGGGACATCCCGCTGAGGATGTAATGCTTCAGATTGATTCTCCACACCGACAGCGACCCCCGCAGAGACACAATCTGCCAGCACACCAGTACCCACGCAGACAGCCACCACCTGCACCGCTTACCTTGGAGTCGTTCTCTGTGTATGTTGAGCAGAGGTTCGATAGGCTGGAGCACCTTATTTTGACAGGTCAGGATAGGCAGGAGGGTGCCCTCCGATATGTGATGAGTAGGCATAGCATGGGGATTCCAGACTTCTTCCAGCTGAGGCAGCAGGGTAGCTCGGCTGGTACTGATGAGAGGTTTGATCCGATTCCCCCGATTCGTGTTTTTGGATAGGGCAGTTCAGGAGCAGGTGGTCGAGAGGAGAGTAGTCACGAGTCTGCTAGCGAGCATGACGAGGACTAGTATGGGGATAGCATGAGGATGCAGGAGCAGCAGCTGATTACTATATCTTTTGTTGATGATTTTTTCTTTTATGCTGTTTTTTATCCTCATATTTTTTGGTCTGTACTGATATTTATACACGTTAAACAGGTTGGTTAGGGAGGTTGGGTTGGTTGATGTTGGAACTGATGATCTTTTGACGATATATATATTATGATATGTTTTGCTAGTTTGTGATGTTGATTGATAGGTTGATTTTTAGCCGCTTTCGTTCGTGTGTCTGAGGTTAGAGTTGTTTGCTGAGCGCGTATCGAATTGGAGGGCTTATGTGGAAACGACTGGCACTTTAACAGTCTCACATATCAGCTAAGTCGTTTCCCTTTTTGTTGTTGTATTTTTATTTATTTATTTCGTCTTTAGTTCGTTATTTTTTAGTTAGTTCGTTAGTAGTTGAGTAGTTGTTTTTAGGTAGTTCGGAGTCGTTTTCCATTCTTGCATTAGGGACAATGCAATCTTTAAGTGTGGAATGGGATACATGTAAATAATTGAGTCCTATATTGAAAAAAAATACAAAAAAAAATTGAAAAATCAAAAAAAAAAATTGAAAAATTAGAAAAATGTCCTTTGAATTGAGAAGTTTGCATATTTAAAACGGAAAATGATAGAAAAGGTGAATTTTTGCTTGGGTTCAAATAATAATAATATGATATTAAAATAAATCGAGCTTGCGTCTAGTTAGGGATATGTGGATAGGCCCGGGTTTGGTTTTAAGTCCCTTTGAGCTAATACACCTTAATTGTCGGTCTGCTAGTGGGTTTTCGCCTGGGAGATATGGGAAATCAAAACTGCCAATAAGAGTATAAGGGACACCATTATAAGTTAAAACCGTTAGAATTTGTGATCGTGCAAAAATAGTGAGAAAAAAAAATAATAAAAAGTGAGCTAGAAACTGAATGAAAGTAGCGCATTCCTATGTAGTCTGGGTTGGGGATAGTGACTTTACAACCGGATTACCGCTAGGATGTGTGAAATCGACCTTGGAAAGAAAAGCAAAAAGAGTACCGAAGCTTAAGTAATCCGAGTTGGGGATAGCGACTCTACAGCCGGATTGCCTCTTGGTTAGGGAAAGCAACGTCTACGCTCATTGAAAAAGAAAAAAAAAAGAGAAATGGAAAAAAAAATTGATTGTAAACTCTCTTGGTTTTGATATAAGACGGTTGGGAATTGGTCCACTTGTAACAACCCTCGGTAAAACCAACACTCTCATAATATTTCCGACACCCTATTATATTTAAGAATATCCCAATATGTCTTATATCACACCCTGTATATGAAAACCGAGCCTAAATTATGTTTTAACATATAAAATAAATTAAAAACATGAAATATTGAGTTGAGGCGGGCCGCGTAGACTCACCCCAACATCTCACGCGGGCGGTATGAAGGTTGAAACCATACTCCGCTGATTTCTTTAGTTCAAGCGGGCCGCGTAAGCTTAAGCTTACATTGACGCGGGCCGCGAGAGATCATCAAACGCGGTTTGACGCGGGCCGCTCGGTTTGACGCGTGTCGTCATCGTGTCAAGCCTAGTGGTGATCCGAACAAGCTATGCGTTGACCCTCGGTTTGACGCGGGCCGTGTAAGGCTTCGCCTTATCTTACGCGGGCCGCCTGGGAACCAGATTTCAGCAATATAAATAGAACGCATCAGTTTTCGTTTTCCGTCGCTCATTCTCAATTCTCAATCTCGCAATCTCTGATAATAGGCATAATTTTCAAGTATAATACCCCCTAATTAGCAAGGTCCTGCTCCGTTGTAAGTATTATAACCCTAGTTTCGTAATAGTTACGCTGCCCGATTGATTTAGGGTTCCGTAACAACTGTCGTGGTTCTGCCCGACGTAGTTGTTGGAATGCCGTCTCGGGGAGGGTATCATTAATATTTTCAAAGGGTTATGGTACTAACCAATGTACATTTGTATAAATTATAGATTATATCCAGGAAACCCTTACGCGAAGTCTAAAATAGCAATGTGAGTTTATCCTCTTTTTGTTAACCTTTTTGTAATATTTTACAAAACCTTAATTATTTTACAATGCGATTAAGCAGTGATTGAGTCTTTGTAGTTCTTCAATTACTGCCAGTATTTGGGGTTTTGTATACAAAATTTATTACTTGCGAGTAGTAAGTCGGAATGACAGTACGTTACCATTGGACGACGAGTTAGCCAATGTGTAATATGACCCACAAGTCAAGGATTGACAGTACTGAATGAGTAATTGTGTAGAAATAAACAATGTGATCGCTCTCAATATTGTGTTAATTGATAAAATGTTTCTTGATTAAACTGGGATTCACTCACCAGTATTTCCCGCTGACAAAATATTTTAAAAACATGTTTCAGGTAACACAATGTGAAAGCCAACTGGGAAAAAGCCAGCTCGAGAGCACTGACGGCTTGGAAAATAAGTGGCTATAAAAGTTATCTAAAACACGATGTTTTAAATTTAATAAAATAGGGTTTGTCCCTATAAATGTATTGTAATAAGAAACCTGGGTTTTGCCCATGTGTTTATTAATATCAATTATGGTGGTTTTACTCTGATAAACATTTCCTAACTACGGTCCTGATGTAAATTCCGCTGCAAGATTAAATAACTGATACCACCAAACTCTGAGCTCGCGTCCGCCCGTTCCCGGGACAGATAAGGGATCGGGAGTTGCGACACCAGTGATCGTTCCTTTAGTACTATAAGCTTGAGGTGGGAGTAGGTGGACCGTAGATTCTAGTATGAGACCCTAGGTAGATTGACCGCACTTAAATTAAATTCACATGAGAAGGGCTTAGGATCGGACTTGGGTTTAAAGGGACAAGTATATTCGTAATTACGGCTAACGCAAGCCTTGGTTTTAATAAAATATAAGTATGCTTTGATCCAAGTGATTTTTCGTCTCTAATTCCGTTGCATAATTCTTTTTCGAGGACGAAAAAAGAGTAAGTGTGGGGATATTTGATGTATTGCAAAATACATCCTTTATTCGTGTATAGTTTGTACAATTTTCCGTTATTTCTAGTTTAGTTTTAGTTAGAATTGCGTGCTATTGATATATTTGCGTTTTCCTGGTCTTGGTATTGAATATTGCTGAAAATGGAGTGGAACCGAGCTAAATTGCTTAAACACCAAGTCCTGGAACTATTTGTAAAAAGAGTTAGAATTATTTTGAAGTTTTTGGGAGTTCAAGCTGGAAAATTCACGCAACATTCTGTGAAAAAACATCCGTGGCGTCGCGCCACGGCAATACCTCTCATCCGTCGCATAGCGCCAAGCATTAAACAATAAAACAATGGATTATATTATGGTGGCGTCGCGCCACCACAAGTGGCCTCACTCGTCGCACGACGCGACGGGGTTAGATGACAACCCTGATTCGTTATTCGCTAGGGTTTGGTATTTAATCCCAAGATAATCATCATTAATGAGGTGACGAACTCAAGAAGCCCTAGATGATTTTCAGAGTTGATTTTACGGTTTTCGGAGTACTTTGGCTTGTGGGAATCATCCGGTTGAAGCTCGGAGCATAGGAAAGAAGATTGTTCGGGTTTTATCTCCCGGTTTTCATTATTTTCTTGTTTCAATACGTTGATGAGGAATTCTTGTTTTGAACTTGCTTTGTTGATTATAGACATCATGTTTTCAGGCTAAAACCTTCGTTACTACCTAGGTTAGATGATAGTTTAATGAAGTTTGGATTTTCTTTAACGGTTTCTATTGTTTGTTATGGATTGATCTTTGAAAGCAAATTATTCTAGAACCTCTAATTTGGTGCGTGTGCGTATTTAACTATTATTGTTAATTACTTGCTGTTTCACATAAATTTTGGTGGATGTCTTTCACATAATGAATTTGTGTTGATTATTCGCATCTTTATGGGTTCGGGTGATCTTTGGGGAAATCGGCCGATAGCCTTAGAAACAGTAATTAAAATTCAATTAGAATTAAGTATTCTGCTTAACTTATCGCTGAGAGGCTCGAGTTAGTTAGTAGGTCTCGATACGATGTATAGCTAAGATAGGTTTTGAGAGAAATCCGTCTTAGTCCCCTAATCGCATCTGTGTCTATTAAACCAAGTTAGAATCTAGGATTGCCTTAGACTGTCGAATTGAGAGGTAGATAGTCGTATTAGGGCACTTTTAGAGTCGTTAGAGGTCTGAGAAGAAGTCTAACAATCGGTGTTCACAACAGCCTTGTAGGGTTTCCTAGGTTTCTTCCTGAGAAGGGTCGGGAAGTCTTAGATTGAAATACCTTAGGATTTAGTACTTCACGATCCCGGTTTGAAGAAACACTGATTAAATGACCGGAATCGGATAAACCAGGGGGTTAGGTTCTGCATAAAGGGGTTGGTTTCTTCTCGCTCGGTTCAAGAGGACAGATCTTCTTCTCTTCTCGATAGCTGCAAAATAGACACCGTTAGACTCGCCACGGGGAGAATGGGGGTTCTCTCCATGACCACCCTCCGGCGTGAGAATAAGTATCGGTATATGAAGAAGAAGAAGAAGAAGTATAAGTGAAGTGAATGTAACTTGGGGATTATACCTGAATTACTCTTTTATTTATAGCCGAATTTTTGGGCGGGAAAACCTATTTATTGAAATGTTAACGGAAAATGCTAACCCCGTAAGTGGTTATTTTTCCCTCCGTTAATATTTTAATCGAGTGTGAGAGCACACAGATTGCGATCTAGATCAACGGCTGGGGTCTTGCCACGTGGAAAGTGGGCAAGTGGAGATTTCTCTCCAATTCCATGCCATCATCGTGACTTCAGGGAAGCCTGGGATGATGACACGTGGCCAGACGGTTATAACCGTCTGGTGGTGCACGATTGAGTCTTCTAGAAGTTTACGGCCGTAATCCAGTGTGACTCCTTATCGTGTGGTATCAGTGAAGTAAATAAAATCCAAGTCTGGGTATTATTAAGCGGGAAGGTTTATTGGGATTTTTATCCCTGTTTGTTATGGAGAGAAGCGCAAGGATACATTAGTTCCCCTTTGGCGCGCAGGTGTTGCTGTTTTTCTTCTAAGCTCTCTTTGTAGGACCGGTGCGCGGCCGCGCAAGGTCTAAAGAGGGTTAAAAGATGAGGTTGTGGTATGGTCCAACGTACTCAAAGCGAGGTTTTTGGGACCTTACCCCTTCAAGTCCCCCCAGTCTAGTGTTGTTCTTATGCAAATAAGTGGAGCACTAGACTATGAGAGAGAGTTGTTTTTGTTATGGAATTTTTGGCGCGAAAATAGAGAATCTTCTAGGAGAAGATACTCTTGCTTATTGATTTTTGAAAATCTTGACTTTTGCACGAAAAGGTAGAGTACTGACTGTTGATGTATGACAGGCTGTCGTTGTCAGTTGTACGTTACTCACCATGTCTTACACGCGCGTGTGAACTCGCGTTTTTGTTCCTTCCCACTCGTTCCTGACGCTTGGGTAACCGTGCTATCCCGAAAAAGGTGCTATCACAGTTATCTATGCTATTTATGGCGGTGAGTATATAAGTGTTTTCAGTTACCTATTTTCGGTAATCATTACTTTCTTGAAAATCCCCTTTCTTCTTCGTCTTCCTTGTCGGTTATTTTAGAAAGAATTTGCAATTTTTCCTTTCTTATGTCAACCGAAGATCATTACGAAGATTCTACTGAAGAAATGGCTGCCGAACTTCCACCGTTGAACTTTGATGATGAATTCTTGTTTTGAACTTGCTTTGTTGATTATAGACCATGTTTTTAGGCTAAAACCTTCGTTACTACCTAGGTTAGATAATAGTTTAATGAAGTTTGGATTTTCTTTAACGGTTTCTATTGTTTGTTATGGATTGATCTTTGAAAGCAAATTATTCTAGAACCTCTAATTTGGTGCGTGTGCGTATTTAACTTTGATTGTTAATTACTTGTTGTTTCACATAAATTTTGGTGGATGTCTTTCACATAATGAATTTGTGTTGATTATTCGCATCTTTACGGGTTCGGGTGATCTTTGGGTAAATCGGTCGATAGCCTTAGAAACAGTAATTAAAATTCAAATAGAATTAAGTATTCTGCTTAACTTGTCGCTGAGAGGCTCGAGTTAGTTAGTAGGTCTCGATACGATATATAGCTAAGATAGGTTTTGAGAGAAGTCAGTCTTAGTTCCCTAATCACATCTGTGTCTATTAAACCAAGTTAGAATCTAGGATTGTCTTAGACTGTCGTGCTGAGAGGTAGATAATCGTATTAGGGCACTTTTAGAGTCGTTAGAGGACTGAGAGGAAGTCTAACAATCGGTGTTCACAACAGCCTTGTAGGGTTTCCTAGGTTTCTTCCTGAGAAGGGTCGGGAAGTCTTAGATTGAAATACCTTAGGGTTTAGTACTTCACGATCTCGGTTCCATACCACAATAGCACCGTTAGAAATCCATCCCTAGTTAAACTGGATTCAAATAGTAGGTAGTCGTTAATCTCATTTGAATTAAACCTTAGTTCTTGTTCGTGTCATACTCTAGTTTTATTTCAATTCCAATTTTAGGATTTTAGTAACCCCCCCCCCCCTTTAAAACACAACAATAGTTAAGTCGCGTCAGTAGTAGTCTAAATAAAGTCTTTAACGTGATTAATTAGAGTCCTTGTGGGTTCGACATCCGGACTTGCTTTTCTTTGCTAGAGTCGACCGGTTCACTTGCCGGTGAGTAGTTTAGTCAAGTTAGAGAGTCTAGATTATTATTACTTGAGTCTAAATTTAGGTTTATTTTAGTTTATTTATTTGAACTACTTATTCCACATCAATAACAAACTTTCTAACCGAACTACGTATCCAATTTGTGCACAAACTCACCCGTGATTGAATATGATAGAGACAGGGTTAGCAAATAATTTTGTGTTGTGTTCTTGATTGAATAATTGAACAAATAGTTAATGCCTAATGGTTTATCTTACATAGAGTTCAACTTTAGACTAAAGTTTTGATCACTTAAATTGATTTTCATATCTAGGGATATTATTGGATATGTATTTGATTAGTATTTAATTGATAAAATCATGTTTTCTTTAAATTTGTATGTTCTATTATGTTCTAGATCAATGAAAGTATGTTAAATTAAAGAAATTTCAAAAGTTACACTAGAAACAAACTTCCATCAACTAAAACATTAAGGGCTTCACCCGTCATTAATTGTGTTCGCTACAAGGATAACACAAAACCACTAAAATCGTTTTATTGAAGTCCGTCAGTATCTTTCGAATATCACAATGGAATTCCAAGTCTTCAAAAGAGCAACTGAACACGCGACAACATACACAATTTACATAGTTATAAATCCCCGTTGTTGATCTTTCAAAGATCAATGCTTGATCTTTATCGAGACTCTACCAGATAAAAAAAATCTAAACATTTATGTGCTAGTTCACTAAAAGGTTTAATTGGTAACAAAACTTTTTATGTTATAAATAAGCTACATAGGTACAAAATATATTAAATCTAACTTAGACCATGGGGTATGGTGCGGCGGGGGTTTGGGGCATGGGTTGACACGTGGACTTCGAGGGGCACCGCTGGTCAGTGACGTGTTGGGTCGGTATGGCAGGGCGTGGCTAGCCCGTGTGGGTTGGCCACGTGTTATAAAAATTAAAAAAGCCTAAAATTAAAAAATACACACAATTTAAAAAAAAAAAGCCTAAAATTATTATTAAAATTTCCTAAAAATTACAAAATCCTACAAAAAAAAGGATTACAAATCTAAGAAAACATAATTAAACATATAAAAAAACCCTAATTAAGCGTTAGGTAGATTTCGAACAGGGCGAGCTTGTCAAACGACTTCCGCTCCTTGCCTCGGAACTCGATGTTGGCCACCGCCACCCGGTCTTCGTGACTTATATCACAGGCAGTGGGGGGTTTTATAGTAGTTGGGGTATGGATTTGGTTTGGCCAAACGGTTATTTTTCAAATTTAAATCCTAGCCACCTAGCCTAGCCAACCCAGCCAATTAGAGCCGGCCACGGAAGACCGCTAGCCCCGCCCAACGCTCGGGCTGAAACCCCCGCCCAAGGGGCCACGCCGAAACCCAAGCCCACCCAGGGTGGTAACTTTGGCATTTGTACCCAACCCACGCCCCATACCCCATCTATACTTTCTATAAAAGGATAAATCTGAGTGACATAAGAAAAGCTGATGTGTCAACCATAGATGCTGTCCAACAATGTTTTTCTTATGTCATTACTGCATCATAAACCGGAATATATAAATCACTTTAAAATACATTTAATTTAATTTCAAAGCACTGCCTTATGTATTCAAATGTTAAAAGGTCGAGCCCACATTCCAAAGGGCAAAGCACTGCCCATCTATAAGAAAGTAGCAGATGGTTCTTTTGGCAAACGTATACGTTAGCAGATGTTTTGAAATTGCGGGTAATTTCAAATTCAAAATGCATGGGGATATGTAATTTTCAATTAATGCATGTCACTCACTCACTTCTGTCAATCATCTTCTTATATAAACTGATTTATATTCTCATTTCACTCTTCATATTTCCATTCTCGTGTTCTCTTCTTTTGTATTTTCAAACCACATTTCTAATGTATCTCTACCTCAAATCCCTTATTCTCAATACTCAACATTTGTTCACAAAGGAAAAGAGAAAACGGAAGCTCTCTCTGAACCACTTTCAGAACAAATTTTGGGGATATGTGGTTTGCCTTGATGATGGTAATGTGATATATATGATTATGTTTGTTTTGGTTTTTGATTTTTACTAAAGTTTTTTTATCTGAGTTATGACTAAATGATGATTGTGAATGATCTGAGCAGATGATGATGTTGATTGTTCTACGGTTGTTTCCAGCATCATTGTTCCAACATCGTTTAAAGTATGTTTTTTTTTTTGCTACTCTAATTTTGAAATTTTGAATTTTAAATTTTGAAGTGATATACTCTAATTCTCGATTTATATTTCAGTCTAATCACAGTTGTTTGAAATTCATACAATCATCTGCGGGTTATTATAGGTTTCTATTAAAAGAAGCATAAAGTTAAATTAAACACAAATAAAGATTATTACATGTACATTTAAAATAATTTTTGCTTATGACTAAATGATGATTATATATGACTTGGGCAGATGATGATGATGTAGAACCCACAGTAGTTCCTACTAAACGCAAGAAAGGATCTGCTACTGCTGTAAGATAAGATTTTATTTTACTAGAGATTTGTTCTTTCCTGCATTTTTTTGTATTAAAAGAAGCATAAAGTTTGGTTTAAAGCAGATGATGAATGATCTGAGCAGATGGTGATGATGATGATTGTTCTACGGTTGTTTCCAGCATCATTGTTCCAACAACGTTTAAAGTATGTTTTTTTACAGCTCTTTATGAAGCAAGTTAAGGATTAAGTATATGAGGATAGGGCTACTCTTCAACAGCTGAAGAAGTGTTTTCATGTACTGCATCTTGGTCTGTTCACGAGAGACCAGGTTTCCAGAAACATGATGGAGTTTAATCTAAAAGCACTAAATTTTGTGGAGTTTATGGCGATTGTCGAAGATATACATTGAGAAGTTCGGTACTCGATGGAGTTCAAGCTAAAAGCACTAAATTTTTGCTGTTAGATTCGTAAATTTCTTGGTGTTGTTGTTAGATGTTAAAGTTTCGTTGTTCAGTAGTCGATGTAATTGTTAATCTTTTAATCCTCATAATTAAATTTTAATCCTAATAATGTTTGTGGAGCATTTTATTTTTACTAATTTTAAGGTGAATAAGTATTAATATGTAGTTTTTAATTTTAATATCATCTGATTATTGCAGATCGGTACTTTTGATGTAGAAGTGAAATTTTCTTTGAGTTTAATTAGATTATGTTGATGTTGTATCAATTTCTGTTAGTGTATAGATCTGTCAAAGTTAAAGTTTGCCAAAAGAGAACATCTGCTCTAAATCATCATCTGCTGATCTAACGGCTATTTGACTTGCTAGTGTTGCCAACATCTGTTGTTGACCAATAGAGCTTTTCGAAGAATTTCCTCCTCTCAATTGTAAATACTGATGCATCTGTTACTTTAACTCTCTATCAAAGGTAAAGTCTGCCCAAAGAGAACATTTGTTTAGTGGTGATATTCTGCTATTCTAACAGCTGTTTGACTTGCTACTGTTGGCAATATCTGTTGTTGGCTAACAGATGTTCTATATTCAAATGTCAAAGGTCTGAGATTTTTATCTGAGTTAAAATACATTTAATATCAAACCACTGCTCTATATTCAAATGTCAAAGGTCTGGCCCACATTCAAGAGAGCAAACCACTGCCCATCGCCAAGAAAGTATAACTTAGCAGATGTTTCCTTTGGTAAACATGTACCTTAGCAGATGTTTTGAAATTGCCGGTAATTTCAAATTCAAAATGCCTTGGGATATGTACTTTGCAATTAATGCACGTCACTCAGTCAGTTTTGTCTTATGGTAAAGGCGTCTTATGGTAAATGAAGAGGTTAATTTTAATTATAAGAACGTGTTTAATTTTATACTTTTCCCATGGAAATGCATTAAAAGCCTAACGAGTGTCGCATCATATTCTTTCGTCTGACGATGTATTTAGTCATAACCGCCTTCATTGGGTATATAAAATACATTGGGCAAAGGTTTGAAATCATTACCGTTTTCATCCATCTACTCAATCATCTTCAAAAGTTTTTTCTTTATCAATATCATTGCAATTTCTTTTACTTTCAAAGACGCGTTGGTTCACTGCAAAATGGAAAACATTGGATTTCAAGTGATTGTTGACGAAATTTTCACAAGGCTCTCTGCATAAGATATTGGTCGTTTGAAATGTCTTTCCAAGAATTTTTATAGGGAACTGTCAAGTCATGGATTTTAGATGATGCATGCTCTCCGAAGTGGAGATTCATTACAAAAGAAACTACTCTCCTTTAAAGACACATCAATTGTCGTTGATGACGTAGTTGCTGGTAATTTGGATGTTGTTAGAAGCAAAACCTTAAGTTTTCCTAACAGTGTCAACCCTAGCTTTTTACGTATTATGTCGTCATTTAATGGATTGTTGTTAGTTTGCAATGAAGGGATTTGCTGTGAGCTGATTCTTTGGAATCCAACTACTAGGCGCTATAAGGTTTTGTTTGATGACTACTTAAATTACAATCATGATCGAAACTCTGATACTGGTGGAATTTATTTTGATCAATTCAATGATCTGAAAGTGCTGAACATCAGATGTTACCGTAATGTAGCTACTGCTCGTGTTTACTCACGACGTCGTGAGTCATGGAGAACAATAAATTTCGGTAGCGTAAATAATTATGGTTCAAGTGGTTATGCATGGTCTACAGGAGTTTATGATGATAAAACCATATATTTCATGGTTTCAAATTATTGGTATCCACTAGGTGAGAGGAACATCGTTGCTTTTGATGTTCTGAGTGAGACTTTCAGAATGCTTCGTTTTCCAGAGAGTATTGTAGTCAATCCTTGTCAAGGGCATTTTTTGACCATCGCAAAGAGGCTGCATTTGATTGTTATTGGAAAGTCTGTTGAGCTAACTGCTGATTTGCTCAGATATGAAGAAGAAGGCTTGATGAAGGTGTTTGCTTTCAATAATCCTCGTGTAGTTGATTATGAAGAGAGGCGCCGAAGGACTAATATAATTGAAAACAACAATTGGCTGATAACAAGCATCTGGGGGGATATGGTTGAACTTGATCTGAGCAACGAACTTCTGAAATACCTCCAACATGTTGAAAACTACAATGGTCCGAAAGGAGCTTTACTTATCGAGACTACCGTTTCGCCCATTGATTAGGAATTAGTATGCTGTAATTTATTGAATGTTGTTTTCTGTTTTGAACTTTGTTTAGTATATAGTTACCTCTGTTTGACACTTGTAGTTTTTATATTATTAGTTGTGTTAAAATTATTAACCATGTTTGTTATTTAAATTAACTAAATGAATATTTAGGTTTGAGACTGTAAAAGCTTGTAATATTGGCAAAGGTCTGTTTAAATGATCAAAGCTTTGTTATTTTGAACAGATGTTTGAAAAGAAAACAGTGGTTGATACATTTGTTGACTTTGGTCAACAGATAGATGAACTTTGTATGTTGTTTCACCCATTGATTAGGAATTAGTATGCTGTATTTTATTGAATGTTGTTTGTTGTTTTGAACTTTGTTTATTATATAGTTACCTCTGTTTGACACTTGTAGTTTTTATATAATTAGTTGTCTTAAAATTATTAACCATGTTTGTTATTTAAATTAACTAAATGAATATTTAGGTTTGAGAGTGTAAAAGCTTGTAATATTGGCAAAGGTCTGTTTAAATTATCAAAGCTCTGTTATTGTGAACAGATGTTTGAAAATAAAACAGTGGTTGATACATCTGTTGACCAAAGTCAACAGATGGATGAAAACAGATGTTTCGAACTACTGTTGGGATAAAGCAGAGTGTTGTGGAGAAAACTGTGGTTGAAACCGCTGTTTGGTTAAAATGGTGGTTTAAAACCACTGTTGGGTTAAAATAGTGTTTTGTGGAGGTTGAAGGTGATTGAAACGACTGTTGGGTTAAAATATTGTTTTTTTGGAGAAGGAACATGTTTGAATGCAAATGTTATTTTGTTTACAAAAGATTAATAAATTGTATATTTTTGTATTTTTTATACTCTAAACTTTAAGTATATAAGGTTGAAGTTGAAGTTGGGGAGATATGGTTGAATTTGATTTGAGCAATGAAGTTTTGAAATACCTCCAACATGTTGACAACTACAGTGATCCGAAAGGAGCTTTATTTATCGAGACTACTGTTTCGCCCATTGATTAGAAATTAGTATGCTGTATTTTACTGAATGTTGTTTCCTGTTTTGAACTTTGTTTATTATATAGGTACCTCTGTTTGACACTTGTAGTTTTTATATAATTAGTTATGTTAAAGTTATTAACCATGTTTGTTATTTAAATTAACTAAATGAATATTTAGGTTTGAGAGTGTAAAAGCTTGTAATATTGACAAAGGTCTGTTTAAATGATCAAAGCTCTGTTATTGTGAACAGATGTTTGAAAATAAAATAGTGGTTGATACATCTATTGACTTTAGTCAACAGATGGATGAAAACAGATGTTTCGAAGTACTGTTGGGATAAAGCAGAGTGTTGTGGAGAAAATTATGGTTGAAACTGTTGTTTGGTTAAAATGGTGGTTTAAAACCACGGTTGGGTTAAAATAGTGTTTTGTGGAGGTTGAAGGTGATTGAAACGACTGTTAGGTTAAAATATTGTTTTTTGGAGAAGGAAAATGCTTGAATGCAAATGTTATTTTGTTTACAAAAGATTAATAAATTTTATATTTTTGTATTTTTTATACTGTAAACTTTAATAAACATGTTTGAATGCAAATGTTATTGTATATTATTGTGGAGGGTGAAGGAACATGTTTGAATGCAAATGTTATTTCGTTTACAAAAGATTAATAAATTGTATATTTTTTTATTTTTTATACTCTAAACTTTAAGTATTTAAGGTTGAAGTTGGGGAGATATGGTTGAAGTTGATTTGAGCAATGAACTTTTGAAATACCTCCAACATGTTGACAACTACAGTGATCCGAAAGGAGCTTTATTTATCGAGACTACTGTTTCGCCCATTGATTAGAAATTATTATGCTGTATTTTATTGAATGTTGTGTCCTGTTTTGAAGTTTGTTTATTATATAGTTACCTCTGTTTGACACTTTCATATTGTATATAATTAGTTGTGTTAAAATTATTAACGATGTTTGTTATTTAAATTAGAGTAAACTGCTAAATTCGTCCCTGAGGTTTGACTCAAAATGCTAGATCAGTCCAAAATCAATTTTGTTTGCTAAAACAGTCCCTGAGCCTAGTTTCATTTGCTATTTCAGTCCAATTAATAGGAGTTAATTGCTAAATTCGTCCCTAAGGTTTGACTCAAAATGCTAGATCAGTCCAATCATTTTCCCTTCATTGGACTGAAATAGCAAATGAAACTAGGCTCAGGGACTGTTTTATCAAACAAAGTTGATTTTGGACTGATCTAGCAATTTGAGTCAAACCTCAGGGACGAATTTAGCAGTTTACTCTTTAAATTAATTAAATGAATATTTAGGTTTGAGAGTTAAATGATGAAAGCTCTGTTGTTGTGAATAGATGTTTGAAAATAAAATAGTAGTTGATACATCTGTTGACTTTGGTCAACAGATGGATGAAAACAGATGTTTGAAACCACGGTTGGGTTAAATGTATTTGTTGTGGAGAAAACTATGGTTGAAACTGCTGTTGGGTTAAATCGGTGGTTTAAACCCACTGTTGGGTTAAAATAGTGTTTTGTGAAGATTGAAGGAACATGTTTGAATGCAAATGTTATTTCGTTTACAAAAGATTAATAAATTGTATATTTTGTATTTTTTATACTCTAAACTTTAAGTATTTAACCCAACAGTGGTTTTAAACCACCGTTTTAACCAAACAGCAGTTTCTACCATAGTTTTCTCCATAACAAATACATTTAAATGCAAATGTTATTTCGTTTACAAAAGATTAATAAATTGTATATTTTGTATTTTTTATACTCTAAACTTTAAGTATTTACCGACTGACTTATTTATTTATAAGTCTATATAAATATAACCATATTCATCATTTATATTTGTTATGTATGGTTTTCTAAGAAACGACCCGTGTTTGCACAGGGTCTTACCGCTAGTAGTCTTATAATAAAAGACTCCAAATAATGCCACATGACATTCTCTCCTTCAACCTCAAAATTTTTATTTATATTTGTTTAATAAATTTCTTTTAATATTAATATTAATTAATAACCAATATATAGATATCACTTATTTTTATCCTTATCTTTATTTAAAATTAATAAATAACTTCAATTTTGCAATTTAGACTCTTTGTTTTTTTTTGTTTTTTACTTTTAACCCAAAGTTTTTCATCTTTTGCAATTTAATCCCAACTATTTTTTATTTTTGATTTTAGTCCACCATACTTTTAATCTTTCTCAAGTTTTTCGTTTCGTTCTAAATTTTGTGAGTTAACGCACCGCAACGTGCGTATGGTGTTCAACATTTTTTCGTATATGTTTTTCCCGTTTGACTAGCCCGTCGCGTCACATCTATTTTTTGCGTTTGACAAGTTCGTCCAACATGTGGGTCCTAGATGGATTTGGTTATTATTTTCTGTGTTTTACGTTTCGGTTTAATTTCTCAGCAACGGACGTGCGTGATTCAAAGATTTTACGTCTGCTTTTCGCTCGGCGTTATTTTTTCCGTTTTTATTTATTTTGTTTTTACGAGCTTTTCCGGTTTTGGTGGTCGCTGACAATGATATAGTATTACTACTACTTAACACATTTTTATAACAACCGTTGCAACGCAGGGGCTTAATACTAAGACCGTGGGGTATGGTGGGGCGGGGGTTTGGGGCATGGGTTGACACGTGGATATGCGGCACTCAATACACAAACCCAAGTTTCATAGGGGTATGGTGGGCGTGGCTGGGCTGGCATGGCCAAGCCACATCATTTTTTTTAAATTTAAAATGGCCCTAGCCAACAAGCCAATAAGAACCGGCCACATAGGATCACTAGCATGCCCCACGCCCGGCCTTAAACTCCCGCCCAAGGGGCCACGCCCAAACCCAAGCCCACCCGGGGTGGTGACTTGGGCGTTTCTCTCCAACCCACGCCCAAACTCCCGCCCCATACCCCATAGTCTAATTGTATTACTAAAATATCTTGAATTATTATGGTTTGTTGATCTATGTCTTTGTCAGTAGCTAAAGTCCTAAATAATTGTGTTTGACGAATGATGAGACTAAGACTTGCTTAAGCTTCGAGACAAATATGTATTTTATTTATTTAACGAATTTTAATATGAAAATCACGTCTAGCCAATCGTAGTTTGAGTACATTTTTAAACAAAAGTAAGTATGCCATATATAATATATGTATATGTGTACGTTTGGTACACCACATCCTGTTAATGACATGTTAATTATTATATAATATATAAGTAATAAGGAAATTGTAATACAATATTTATTACCAGGTTTTTCTGAAAAATATTTTTGTGTTTTATATTTTAAAATGATATACATGGAATTTCTGCATATGTTTTCGTTGGTATAAAAAACTATTACATATGACATATTACTCAGGAGTTATTATGTAGATAGCATTTACTACAATTTTTTACAATAAACGAGTTATGATTTAGTTAATTAGTTTTCATTAAAAAATGTTTTTATTATACTTACATAAATTATTGAACATTATTAACACCATCAATCATTTTAAAAGTTGAAAAAAATATTAATACAGTGTTTTACTTCAACTTGATTGTAATTATAATTAAGGCTCAAACTATCTACACACCAACCCAAAAAGATGTTTTTTGTCCTATGTGCATACCCTGCAGTGTCGAGCTGTGGCCAAAGCGCGGCGTTTTGGTCCGATCAACCAGACAAAGACTGACGGGTGTCTGACGGGTCTGTTGACCGGACCAAAACGCCGAGCTTTGACCGCGTTTTGGTCCTGTCAACCAGACCGGGTGTCAGTCTTTTGTCTGGTTGACAGGACCAAAACGCGGCCAAAGCTCGGCGTTTTGGTCCTGTCAACAGACCCGTCAGACACCCGTCAGTCTTTGTCTGGTTGACCGGACCAAAACGTCGGGCTTTGGCCACAGCTCAACACTGCATGGTGTGTATATAAGACAAAAAACAACTTTTTGGTGTGCCAATAGGCAAACGGGTGTGCAAATAGGTACACCCATTATTAATACCATTACCAACTAGCTTGAGTTTTAGTTGCAAGTAATTATACTTATTGTACTTATATAAATATTAGTGTTTATGAGTGTTCAATAACATAGAAAAGCTAGCGATAGTTTATGAGATCATGGGTAATGGTTAATGACATTTAAAGAGCATTTTTCACCGTATCAAATTACAATGCCCCATTTTTCGGGCATTATTTTATTAATATTCATTCATCTTCATGCCGCTATAATACCTATGGACTATGGAGAATGGTGTAGAGACATTATCATACTTTTTACACCCTATAACGGGAACAATATTAATGTTTTGACTATTTTATCTGCCCATGGCTTTATTGCCTAGTGGCATCTTAGGGGTGAGATAAAGCTTTGGGACCAAAAGATTCTGGGTTCGATTTCCACAAAAGGGGGTTTTTCACATATTTATTGGGTTTCCCCCTGAATTGGTGTGTAGGCGTTATGCCTAGTGGAGATGAATATGATCGGGTGGTTCCGCTGGTGGCACGATGATACTCCAGTGGTCCGTCAGTGATCCAAATTTGCCGTTAAAAAAACTATTTTATCTATACAATATTAAGTTGTTTGATCATATGTTAATTCTAACCGGGACCATTATTAATTTTTAAATATGTTATCTCAAAAAATATTAAGTTGAAATATTAAGTTGTTTTAATCAGACGATGTTCTTGCTAAAGCATCAAATGACAATAAAGATGCGTTTATTTAATTTAATTATAATATAATCACATGATTAAATATTTGGTCACATAACATATATATAATCTTTAGAAATAGCATGCACACCCCTCATGTTCCACCATGACTTAGAAGATAATATTTTTTTATGATATGGCGGTGAGACCAAGCATCTTCTCTCCATTATTTACAAGTCTCCTCAGATTGGTTCACTTCATATCATTAAACTAAAATCTACTTTTTTTTTAATCTAACTTTATAGATTATGGTATCTCATACCTTTACACTATTTATTTATTAATTGGCATGGAAGGTGTAACATATATTGATAGATCTTTGTTATGGTATCCCAGCTCGATAGTAGTTTTGCAGCAAGCCTTGGACATAAGACACATAACACTCAGCAATCGAGACAACGACCGATTAGTGCAAGTACCCTTTTGTCATTCAGCTATCAACACCACCATATGATGCATGATTAACCGTCATCAGCTTTTAACGTTATTTTCATGAAATTAGTAAAATAACGTTAAAATTAGTGCACTTTCACAGTTCACTTTTGTTTCCTGATAGTCTACACGTATACATTATATGCACATACCGCAAATGGGACGTATGTTTAACTCGTAATAATGTGACTAAAACTCTAAAAGTATATGTTACGATTCCACAAAACTAAGATAAAGAGTGAGTGGTTGTGGAGATCACTAACTAACCACTTAACATAATCAATAACACATAAAGTCAAGAGTACAACCCATCAAGGCATCAATCCACAATTAAGACACCCAACCCAAAGGGCAAATTAGTCATTTCCAACTCAACGGTCTTTTCACAAAACCAAGACAAACTTCCATATTAGATCAAATCTCGAAAACACCATTCCTCGACCACCTTTGTTTAATGTTCGATCAAAACAAAAACCTTATAAAAACACCCCTTGCAATAAATATGCAACTTTCTTTATTCATAAGAAAACGGTCTTCCAACAAATCCATCTTTTTGTTTTTCTTAATCTCTACTTCTACAACTCAACAACACTCGAAAGCTTCACTTCAACCTCTTTCAACCACACCAATTTATGTTCACCATTTATACAACAATATAACATATATATAAGTATATATATGTTCAACACCATGGCGAAAAACCGCAACGGATTCTATGTGAAGATGAAGTTTTTCCCAACCAAAAACCCGAAACCAGAAAAAGCGAAACACTTTTTTGTCAAACACTTCAAGTGGATTTTATGGTTCTCGTTATCTTTTTATTTTTTCGCTAAGTTTTTAAATAGTCATGAAACCGGTACCAGTATTATCAAAACCATTAAAACCACCACGATCATAAACCACTCGCATCGCGCTCTTTCCGAGTCAAAAGTTGACAATGGTTTATTGAACGGTTTAAAGGTGTATGTGTATGAGCTGCCCTCGAGATACAATAGCGATTGGCTATCGAACGCGCGGTGTAGGAACCATTTGTTTGCTTCGGAGGTTGCGGTTCATAGAGCGTTGGTTCACAGCGATTTTCGGACGTTTGATCCTACGGATGCTGACTTTTTCTTTGTTCCGGTTTATGTTTCGTGTAATTTTAGCACGGTTAATGGCTTTCCGGCTATTGGGCATGCTCGCGCGTTGTTATCGTCAGCCGTTGAGTTTATCTCGACCGAGTTACCGTTTTGGAATCGGAGTAACGGGTCGGATCATGTGTTTGTTGCTTCTCATGACTATGGAGCTTGTTTTCACGCTATGGTAAATTAATTGTTTTCGTTTCGTGTTTTTTATTTTAACAGCGAACTCACACACCTTCTAAACCTATTTTTTTTTTAATACAAACCTTAGAGTAGGTGTATGAATTATGATATTGAATTATTCATGGGTTATTGAATGTTTGATTTTTTTTTGTTTTTATAAATATATTAGGAGGATCGAGCTATGGCGGATGGGATACCGGAGTTCATGAAGAATTCGATTATATTACAAACGTTCGGTGTTAAATATAATCACCCGTGTCAAGATGTCGAGCATATCGTTATTCCGCCGTACATTCCACCGGAAAGCGTTAAGTCAACGCTGTCAAAGTCGCCGATTGATGGTCAACGGGATATTTTCGTGTTTTTCCGAGGGAAAATGGAGGTTCACCCGAAGAACGTTAGCGGACGCTTCTATAGCAAGTAATTAATAAGAAATTTTGTTAAGTCAGTTAATTTGGTTATGGTTCGATTTTTTTAGCAGTAATTTCTAGATTTTTTAGAATAATTATATTGTTACCTACATGCCGTAAGCTTTGAACTCCTAACCTTTTTCTGTACTTGTCATACAGGCGTGTGAGGACGGAGATATTACGAAAGTATGGAAATGACCGTAGGTTTTACTTGAAGAGACATCGGTTTGCGGGTTACCAATCAGAAATCGCTCGATCGGTGTTTTGTTTGTGTCCATTAGGGTGGGCACCATGGAGTCCGAGGCTAGTGGAATCGGTGGCGTTAGGTTGCGTGCCGGTTATTATAGCGGATGGTATTCAATTACCATTCGAGTCCACCATACCGTGGTCGGAGATTTCTCTCACGGTTAGGGAGAATGACGTGGCAAAACTCGGCAGGATGCTTGATGATGTGGCGGCGACAAACCTATCCGCGATTCAACGGAACTTGTGGGACCACAAACTCCGGCAAGCGGTTTTGTTTCATGATGACGTGGAAACTGGTGATGCTACATGGGAAGTGCTTGTTTCGTTATCTAAGAAACTCGGTAGGTCTCGTCGAAGGTCAAGGGTTTTTAGCGAATGAGCGATTTACACGTGGCGAATTTTAATTGGAAATGGTGTATATGACATTGGCTTGTGGGACCCTTTGGCTGATTTGGCAAGTGGTGATAGGTTTGTTGATGTTTCTGTGGGACCCATGAGTGTAGAATACGTTATTGACTTTGGTTGGATAAGATGGAATGGTCCTCACGGTTCATAGTGTAGATATGCTTTTCATGAGACTATGAGAGATTAGATAGGGGTATTTTGTTACACATTTGGCCCTTGTAAAATATAATTTATTCTCTTGTAAAAAATAAATAATATTTTAAACTTTTGATGTAGAGCGAAAACAAAAGAAAACTTGTTAAAGTGACCGAAATAAAAATATGTCTGCTCTTGGACCCCCTACTCATCATCTGTTCAATGAATCTAGGGGTGTCAAATTGGTCGTGTTATTGTGTTAATGGATGATACTGATACGAACCCAAAATCTTCAAAACTATAAACTGACTGAAATAAAACATTTGTCAGCTTTTGGACTCGCTACTCATAATTCGTTCAATGAATCTAGGGGTGTCAATCTGGTCGTGTTATTGTGTTAATGAATGAAACTAACACGAGCCCAAAATTTTGATATGGTATAAATGAAAATTATGTCAGACGTATAAACCTAAACACAAATTTTTAGAGATTGCAAACTTGTATGTGAAAATACGATGAAATGTGTGAGATTGTGACCGATAGGAAAAGAATGTAGCAAAATTGTAAATGAAAAGGGTTTTTTTAATGGTAAAAAATCTTACGTGTAAACTCACCCTATTTAAGGTTATGTTCAAAGTCGACTCCTCGACTGTCATGAGATCGTGTCCGAAACGGATGTAAATGAAAGGGTTGATCATTGATGTTGTTGGATAACACGTGAGACCATGGGGTATGGTGGGGCTTGGGTTGGGGCGTGGGTTGGGCATTGGTTGACACGTGGAATGGGGTGGCAGACATGGGTAAACCCACATTGAACACGGTATGACCGGGGCGGGGGTTTGGGGCGTGGGTTTGGTGGGCTTGTGGACTGACCGGCTGGGCAGACCCAATATGATTTAAAACACAAATTTATTTTTTTTAATATTTTTAAATAAAGAAAATTACAAAAAAAAAAAAATTCCTAACTTTTATATTTGTTTTTTATCTCTTCTCTCAACGCCAAGACTATTTTTAACTCGTCACCCTGTAGGTGATCAATCGGCTGAGATAGAATTTTCAAATCATCCCGTCTTTGTTTCAGGGCATCTCTAGCGGCATCTCTAGCTTCTTTGCTCCTTCGTATTTCGGCCCTTTGTTGTTGGAATACGTTGAATTTTTTTTTATATAGCCGTTGGCCAACGGCTAGCCCATCGGCTATTTTCTTTTGGCCATTCACAAACCGCCATGTCACCTTGCTCCCCCGCCCCACGCCCGGCTTGAAACCCAAGCCCAAGGGGCCACGCCCCAACCCAATCCTCATACCCCACGGCCTGAGTGTGGGGATAAAACAGGAAAAAGATTAAATATGATACAAGAGGGTATGTGTCAGAAGTTTATTAATGAGAATTGCAAGTGGTGGAGACATGTAGTTTTCAACGGTCACGGTTTCTTGATGTTTGGCTTAAATAACATATTCTTTTATAAAATCAACATTTTGTTATTTTTAACATCATTTAATATTGATGTATATGTAATCTAGACATAGGATTTACAAAATTATTTACTATCTACTTTTTTGTGATTTACTATTCAAGTGAATGAGTGATTTTTCATAATCTGCAATATTAACTTGAATCAATAAATAAATTCTTAAACCTTTTACTTGAATTTTAATTGTTGAGATACAAAGAATGCAGATTAAGTATAATTAGGGAGTGTAAACGAGTCGGGCCGAGCTCGGCTTGCGAGTAAAACCCAAAGCTCGAGATTGGCTCGGGCTATTTTGAGAACAAACTCAAAGGAGCTAAAAGCTTGTCTCGAGTTTGCTTCAACATCACTGAAACGAGCCAACGACTCGACAGTGTCGTCATCATTATTATATATATAAAAATAAAAATTTTGTTTGGCTCGTTTAGGCTTGAGCTTGGGCTCGATAACTAAACGAGCTCTGTTTCAGACTCGAGCTCAGACTTGGGCTCGTTAAGGCTTTGCTCGTTCGAGCTTTTAACCGAGCCGATCACGAGTAGCTCTCGAGCCTGTAGGCTTCTTTACACCCCTACATATAATAAGTTAGTTTGAGATGGTTTATCAAATCGAAATTATTTAAAAAAACACCTTTTCAATGTGATCACAATAATTTTTTATCATACTTTAGTGTATATATTAATTTAAGAAACATGAAATAACGTGGTTTAAAAAATAACATAACACAATAATTTGAGTTATATTTCTAGACGAACTAACATTTTGATTAAATTCATTCAGATGTCAATGATGGCTTGTGGGATGTGGCTTTAAGCCAAAGTCTTTAAATGCGTGTTCTATAACTTGTGACATATATCTATATTTCTAAAAAAGACCACTAGACGAAATCATTTCCTATCGATCCAAAATGTTGTCGGACTTAGATTATCAACAACGGAGAACGCAAACCCTTTGGTGCGTGTATGCTGAGGTTGAAGAGAGAAGTGACCAACGAGGAAAAACGAGGAGGCAAATTCCCAAGAGGAGGCGAATTCCTGATCATACCCCTTGAAAATTTGGTTAAACCCCTCATCTACGCCCCCAGAAAATATTTACTGGGTCCACCACCGATTGCGTTGGTCTTATACGGGAGGACATACCATATAACATGGGGTAGCCTCCGCTACCCCTTAACGCTCCAACGGTAGTGTAAATTTTGGGAAGAATGATGTTTTTTCGATTTCGCAGCCTCTATAAAAAAAGAAATTTTGAAACGTTGCTCCTTGACGTTTTTTTCTAGATCCGCCACTGGCCCACTGCTTATGCCTTAAATTCACAAGTCTTTGGTCATGTAATTAACATGCAGTTTTACTCTCGTATTCAATATAATTGCTATGTTGTTCCACAATATGATGAATTTATACAATGCCATATGTGTAATAGTGCTAGTTCAAATGTGCAACGATAATGTGATTACATATCGGTATAAATTCATGTGTAATGCACGCTTTCATAAAGATATCTCAACTTTAACAAATGTATTTGTAAAATTAATAATATCAAGTTAGTTAATTATAAACTCAAAATTAGAAAGTTAATGATCAGGAGGGTTCAAATCTTACAAGACTCATATATGTATGGATAATATAAGTATTTAGAAGTAGGTTAGTTGTCATTAAAAAATATAAACCAACATAGCATTGTATATTGATATATAAATAAGTAAAAGTCATTTGAATCCCATCAACTAGTTGTTTCTCATAAAAAAGTTACCAATTCATGTAAATAAAGCAGATGCTTATCTTTTTGGAAAGTGATTCCAGTATAATTTGAAACATTTTGAAATGCAAACAAATGTAAACTAGCTTCTAATAAATAGTTTGGGTGAGGAAAGAACCCTCAACTTAATGAGTCCACACCCATCCTTGGCCGACCCACTAGGATTAAGCCCAACATCAATTATTATAAGCAAGGAATGGATTAAATTTGTAAGGTATTGGAATGTTCATATTAGGAGGCCTGATTTTCTTGAGCCTCACTAGTGATAAACACCGAACCGGTTCTTAAAACCCGACTCGAATTGAAACTGGCTTGGAACAAAAAAAATCCATGAATTGGTTCTTAAAGTTTGGGAACCAACCGGTTCCCAAACTTATGCGGGAAAAATTGGTTCTTACTTTTAGATCGTTTTGAATGGTTAAAATCAGTAATATCCGGGTTTTACCAATTTTCACCCCCTAATCACCGTTTTACCCCCCCCCCCCCCAAAAAAAAAAAAAAAGAAGAATAGTATAAATAGTTATTTGGTGTTTTGGGATGATCACAACACTAGAAAACACACAAAAAATGCCTATGAAAATGCCTCCACTTGTTCCCCTATTGGACCGATGTCTCACCCTGATTTTCAAGTGGGCCCGGACTTGGGTTTTATGCGTGACGATTGATATCAGTAATCACAAAGCACAGAAGAAGATGGGAATTAGAATTAAATATTACAAAGTACAAAGTCCAAAGTTTAAATTATTATACAGGCGGATTTGTACTAAAAGATCCACAGGCGGACCAGATGTAATAAAATAAGACTTGAGACCAATAGGTCTTTCGTGGAGTTGCAAATTCCAAACCGCCTAGACTGAGTAGCTCCAGCCTATTCCGTATTTGTTATATAATTTGTGCTTAGTCTTTTGAAAATACGTCAGTTTTCACTAGTAAATACAATTAACCGACTCTTTTGAAAATATTTTTCAAAAGTGTTTGATACCATTTGGTATATCATTTTAAAAATAACTTGGGATAAGATAATGTTTCTTGTTACCAGTTTTACATGCTTGTCAATATATATGAGGACTAGAAATGAACACCGGTATATGATTAACCGACACACCACATTTTCAAAATCATATAAAATAGCATTAGCGTTTGTCAGGTGTATGCCTGCACTTGTACTTAGGTGTCACACCCCGATTTCCCGATGGACCCGGACTTGGGGTTTACGCGTGACAAATTGATATAGATATTCACAATAACACAACGGAAGTCTTGGGAGTATAAAATAATTATTACAAAGTATAATGTCCAAAGTTCAGAAATATTATACAGACCGACAGTGTATATAAAAGATCCACAGGCTGGTCGAATAACAAATGATCACATAAAAGACTACTAGGCTTCTTGCATGGAGTTGCAAATTTCATTAAGCAATTACTGGGCAGCTTCCAGCCTATTACGTACTTTGCAAACCTACGCTAGTTTTCACTAGTAAATACAAATAATCGGCACATTTTGAAAATATTTCAAAATCATTTTATATACCATTTGGTATATCAGTTTTCATAAATAACTTGGCACAAACTATATCTCTTGTTATCAGTATTACATGCTTGTCAATACATATGGGGTCCGAAACTAAACTCTGAGACATGATTAACCGACACACCACTTTAATCCCCATATTGGGTAAGAAAAATATTTTATCATAGCATTAGCATCTGTTAGGTGTATGCCTATACCCCGTGCTTAAGTCGTGGCCATTTGCAATTAAATAAGCCGAGGATATCCAGGATACGGTCGCATTAACCCCCAATGTTTAAGTTATCAAGTAAAACGAATTAAGACGAGTTATTTGGATTTTGGACACATAGATCATTGATCCCATACCCGACCAAGCGGTAATATTTTACCGTTTCCGAAGCCTATATAGGGAAAATAGGTTAAGAGTATTTATCTGAGCTTAAATCTTTACAATCCAAAGATATTTATAAGCACAATCGTTTAAACACAACAACTAACAAGGTTGCAATTTACTGGACGCCCTTAGTCTGGAATGAACGGAATGATGATCCATTAGAATGTTAACGGGTCTTTATTCAAGTCATATGACTTGGATCGGTTAGCTAATAAATAAATCGATACGGTTCGCTAGATTAAGTGGAGACAGGATAGAATGTGGTTTGTACCCTCACAAGTACTATGAATTGTATATATGGGTCAAACAATAATACATTTTGATTATAAATGAATTTGAAGGAATTTGACCCAATTCGGTTAACTTATATAAACTAAGCTATATAAGTCAACCGTACGCGCATAGGCGGTATCAGGTAATCGAATGAGTCAATGTCAAGTTCATTATGCCAAAACATGTGTATTACATTACCACATCAGTAGGTATTTCAATTTATATGTTCAACATGTTTCAAAATCATTTTATGCTCAAAAGGGCATTTTGGTCAATATTTAGGCATAATACATGAACTTGCACACGACCCGATAAATGATTATGATCGAATGGTATCACCTCAGAGGGTCATACCATACATTAATATGATCATAATACAACGTCAAATCAGTAGCTAACTTAGCTTAAACGAGTCAGAATCAAAAGTCAAAGTAGAAGTCAAACTGCTTGACTTTCGGTTGCGAACCGAGTTATAAGCAGGAAATGACGGGTTGGACATGATCTAACATGTCCTAATATGTTATACCAACTGATATAATATCAAAATTTGGCGTTCAGATGTTTATAAGTTCATTTAACATATTTTCCGAAAATCTGTGTTTTGACTTTTATTTTGTTATAACTTTGACTCGTCATTTGACCAACTTAATATGATCTTCAGGAGGTGCCTCATAGGGGATTATCACCTACCTTATTACGATCACGTAGCCATGTTCTATTAGAACATTGGCTTGACCATAATGGTCATAACCGAAAGTCAAAGCAAAAGTCAATTTGCTTAACTTTCGGCGAATAACTTAGCCTAGAAATGAAAAGAACTATGAAAGAACACTTACAAGTGTTCTAGGAGAACACTTACAGGTGTTCTAGAAGAATATTGAACTCAGTAGGAGGCCTCTAAGCAGAAGCAAACTGGAGTAAGAGTGATTAGAGAGAAGAATGAGAATTGAGCAAGGAAAATTGGTGCAAATGAGGTGCTATTTATAGTTGCACAAAGTTCCTAAGATCATGCCAAGTGTTGGTATGATTTCCAGATTATTACAAGTATCCTATGAGGTGTTAGAACCAGGAAGAAGTGGCATTTTCGCAAGCTAGATGGCAAAAGATGCAGGCTGCCATGTCAGTCTGCCAGCTACACCCCTTGCGGAGCGTAAGGGGTGGTGGCTTACGATCCATAAGGACCTAGCGCGCCCATAATTTTAAATATCCTTACGGTCCGTAAGGAATAATCCTTGCGTTCCGCATGGAATTGTCAGGAACAATATTATTAACTACCTTACGGTCCGTAAGGCATATGCCTTGCGATCCGTAAGGATCACTCAGAGGCCAAAGTTTGGCATGTTGACACTAGGGCTGGCAATAGATATCTATATAAGACACGATTAGACCTGTTTACTGTAAAAGTACACAACGTGATTTTTTAACTTTTTAAAAATAAATATAATTATGAGGTTAGGATTCATCATTTTTTCTTCTTGGTACATAAAACGTAAAACTGTGTTATAAACATGGGATATAAAGTAGTTAAACGAGTTATATTCATGTTTAATACTTGTGTTACACGCGTCGTTAGAGACATGTTAAACCCGATAAGACACGATTTTCCAGCCTTAGTTGACACATTTGATCCTTCCACATCTAATCTTTTTTTTGGGTAAAGGGTCTTCCACATCTAATCTTCCACAATTTTACACATATAGTCCCTCTCGTCCAAACAATTTGGTATATTTGAGAGTTGATTGGACACATGTTGCCATATAATCCGATATAAATTTCCGAGGTGTTACATTAGGTCGTGGCCACTTGCAATTAGATGAGTCAGGGATATCCAGGATACGGTCGTATTAACCCCCAATGTTTAAGTTATCAAGCAAAACGGATTAAAATGGGTTATTAAATTTTAAGCATCATTCACCCATGATTTAATACCTGACCAAGCGGCTAGTGCCGTATCCTAAGCCTGCATAGGGAAAATAGGCTAAGAGTATCTACCTGTGCTAGTTTTTATAATTCAAAGGGCTAAACACAGTCGTTAATCAAAAACAGCTAAAACATGCGCAATTTACTGCATGCTCCTAGTCTGGAATGAACGGAACTATGATCCGTTAGATTGTTAACGGGTCTTATACAAGTCATTTGACTTTGACCGGTTAACTTTAATAATTATGTACGGTTCGCTAGATTAAGCGGAAACCAGATATAATGTGGTTTATACCCTTCTGAGTACAAGGACTCGTATAATACGGGTCAAACAACCATACATTCTGATTAGAACTGATTTAGAAAGGTTTTGACCCAATTCGGCTAACTTATATATTTTATGTTATAAAAGTTAGCCGTATGCGAATAGGTTGAATAGGTCTATGACAAGTCCATAATGCCAAAACATACTTTATTATACTACAACATCAGTTTCAAACTCAGATTCTAAGTCAAATTGGTTTTAAAACCATTTTTAGGTGATAAGGGCAATTTTGGCATATAATATGGACTTTAGCATTAGACCTATCAAATGATATGCTCAAGTGGTAAAACCTCAGAGGGTTATTCCATACAATATTATGATCATATAATGACCCTTAATCAGTTTCTTAACTAGCTCAAACGGGTCAGAATCGAAAGTCAAAATAGAAGTCAAACTGTTTAAGTTTCGGTTGCGAACCGAGCTCTAATCAAGAAATGACGAGTTTCACATGATCAAATATGTCCTAATATGTTATTAAAACTATTATAATGTCAAACATTAAGGTTTCAATACTTGGAAGTTCATTTAACGTAATTTACGAAAATCTGCGTTTTTTACTTTTATTTAATAAAACTTTGGCCCGTCATTTCACTAACTTAACGTGATCTTCAGAAGGTGCCATCCTAGGGGATTAACACCTTCATTATTACAATCACGTAGCCACGTTCGATTCAAACTTTCGCTTGACCAAAATGGTTATAACCGAAAGTCAAAGCAAAAGTCAATTTGCTTGACTTTCGGCTAATAACTAGCCTATGAATGGAAAAGGACTGAGTTAGAACACTTACAAGTGTTCAAGGGAGTGTTATAACTCCAGGAAGGAAGCCTCTATAGATCAGAAGCACTCCAAAAATATTAGAGAATGAGAAATGTGAAGGTGCAAATCTTGATTGGCTCATGGAGTCCTCTATTTATACTTGCACAAGAGTTACAAGATCATGCCACATGTCCCTGAGGCTTTGAGGGGATCCTAAGTGGCATACCAGGTGTAAGGAGGTGGCAAATTCGCGAGAATGGTGGCAAGAGTAGCAGCTACCAGCTATACAAACTGCTAGTGACCCTCTTGTGGACCGCAAAAGGTGAGGCCGCAAGGTCCGTAAGGGATTTTGGCGCCCACATAATTCAAATGCCTTACAGACCGTAAGGCATATGCCTTTTGGTCCGTAAGGGACCGTCAGAAGCCATAATTTTGGCATTTATTCATCTTTGATCCCTCAACTTTCAATATTCCATATTTTTATGAATTTGGTCCCTCTCGTCATCGGGAATATTTAAGAGTTAAATGACATGTGTTACCATATTATTCGATAAAATTTTTTTGAGGTATCACAACCGAAGACGAGGAATACTCATTGGGTCTAGCTTTTGTTCATGTTAGGACCTTGGACTTACAAGAGGAACGTACAAGGTGTCAATGTTGTCCTGAGTTTTGGAATTGCTTTCAGGATAAATTTGACAAGGAAATGGGTTTTGTAACCTAGCCTACAAGCAATGAAATCAAAAGAAAGATGTTGAGTATATATCCACAATGCTTGCAAGATTTCAAATAGTCTACCGCAGACTGATTGACGAGCTGGAAGATTCAAATAACGATGAGAATGTTGTTAATGAATTTATAGTCGTTTACTAAGTTAGAAATTCGGAAGCTTATAATGGGCGTCACTTAATTTATAATAGTATTGTAATATTATTTAAGTTATTTTATTCGAATTAAAAAATATATGTATAAACCGGTCATTTTTAACCTAAAACAGTTTGAAAGCTATAAAAAAAGTTGTATTTTCTATTTTTTTTAAATTGCCATCAAAACGGTAGAAAAAGGTGCACGGAAGAACCTGTTTAGAACCGAAACCGTGTTAGACCTTATAAACTGGCCAACCGGGGTGGAACCGAACCAAATCCGATTTGGCCTTGAACCGACCAAGAAAAAAACCCGGTTTGGAACCGATTTCAATTTCACCCTACACTCTCCCCTTATATGTATACACGTGTCTATGATATTTAAAGTTATTGGTTAGCATAATTTACTAGAACTGAAATTTTGATTTCATAAATTAACGTGTTTAGCCGAGAAATGAAGGGAATAGAATTAAAAGGGGCAATTACATATATCCCCCTATAAACTTAATAAATTACACATTTACCCAAGCCAAAAATTAAATTACATATTTCCCCTTCTAAAGAGTTAGAAATATCAAATATACCCATTTCATTAAAATTATATTATAAAATGAATATTTTACCCTTCTTTTTACTAAATCAAAAAAATTACATATTTACCCATTTTAATAGTAAATTGTTTTTGTCATTTTCTTGTGTTATTTTACTCGTTTTTAAAGCATTTTTTTTTGTTTTTTTGGGCCTTTTGTTATCAGTTTACTTTCTTTAATTTTTTTTAACAAGCATCAAAGTGTAGAAAAAAATGCTTAAGTTGTAACTAAACAAAAAAAATCAATCTTAACAATCTATAAAATCCAAAAATCACTGTTAACACATTTTAAAATCCAAAATGAAAAAAAAAAACAAATGCTAAAGTTTGGACGGATTACAATAGCAACCAACCAATTACTCAACTTTGATGAGCCTTTGTATTCTTTCCTCGTCCTTTTTTACTTGATGGTAGATGTTGATTAGGATCTTCAGAAACCGTATTTTTGCATTTCTTTTCATGGTGTCCATACTTACCACAACGTGGACATTTATGTCTTTTTTTTGATGACTCGTCATGTCCTTTAATCCTATTCTTTCTTGGTCTTCCAGGAGGACGTTTAATAGCAGGCGGGTGTATCTTCTCCTCAGTATCTATGTGTACCCATTGGTCCTTTGCAGGTATCGGAGCAACTTCTAGAGCATAAGCCGCTTTATATTTATCGATAGTGTAATATGAATCAAAATATTTATCCCAGTTTAACTCCCTATTGAAAACGATAAAATCAGCTGCATGATAACACGGAACCCCTTTAACTTGCCAAACCTGACAGGTGCAACTACGTTCATCAAGTGATACCTCCCAACTCTTTTCATTGTGTTTCACTTCGGCTTGATTTTCACCAATTCTACAAACTTCATACTCACCCAATTTCTACATACAACATAGAAATATATTATTTTAATATATAAGTAACAAAAAAAAAGCCTTAAACTCACCTTAGAGATTTGGTTGAGATAACTTTTAGTATTAGGTACTAATGCACCCTTCCATTTCTTTAGAATCCTTCATTTCTTGTCTAACCGTACCATAATCTTCTCCCTAATGGAATCAAGAAGGTCAAGCACTGGTTGATAACGCACATCACCTATCCAAGAATTAAAAGCCTCTGAAATGTTGTTAGTAATGTAATCACATTTGGATATTGTCCCAAACTTGCAATGGCTCCATATCTTCTTATGGTTTTCATTAAGATATTTAAGTGCATCCTTGTTCACTTCAGCAATTTCATCTAATAATGTGTCATGCTTGGTAACATTAAAAGTTCTTGCAGCTCAATATAATTTTTTTCTCGAAGAAGTCACCACGGAAATGTTTTTTGAAATTGCTATACAAATGACTGATACATTCTCTATGCTCTACATTAGGGTAAATTTGTCTAATTGCAACGTCCAAACCTTTTTGCATGTCAGATGAGATGACAAGACCGTCTGGCGTGCCAATTGCTTTCTTAAGTAAGTCAAGGAACCATATCCATGAAGTTTTATTCTCAGATTCAAGAACACCATAGGCCACTGGAAAAACGGAATTGTTACCATCTACACTTGTGGCAGCGACTAGTACCCCATTGAACTTTCCTTTTAGATGGCAGGCATCAAGAGCTATGTAGGGACGACAACCATCGCGAAACCCCTTCGAGCAAGCTATTAGTGAAACAAAAAAAACGTAAAAAGAGTTTCTTATTACCTTTTGTTTCAAAGTCAATGTCCACAACACTACCCGGGTTTCTCCTTAGTAGTTCTTCTTTGTAATCATTTATCGTCATGAAAAAGTCATCCCACTTGCCATATATTTCATTGTAAGCTTGTTCTTTCCCTCTAAACACTTTCATGTATGATACATCAATGTTATACTTTTTCATAACCCACTTCTGAAGTTTTGGAATAGGGACATCCCTATCTGATTTTAGCTTATCTCTAATCACACTAGCAATCCATCCTTGACTTGCAAGCTTGTTACCACCCTTGTTGCTTCGAGTGCAAGAATGTGCTTCTACGAAGGTCTTAACCTTCATCATGTAAATTAAACATACAATTTGTTAATAATAAAAAAATGATCTTTTTTAAACTTGTAAACTTACCTCAAATGCGATTCCATCTTGCTTGACAGAAGCGTGTATTCTCCATTTGCATTCTAAGTTTGAACATCTTGCCATGACTCGTGTGGGTTCACTCTTCTCAACAAAGTATTGAAATTCATTTGTTATTGCATATTGGATCAACGCCCTTCTAAACACGACTACATTATCAAATGTCGAGTTTACTTTTATGGTTGGAGTTTTCTTGCTATACGTTTCTTCCTCTTCAGAACTTTGTAGCTCAACTTCATTATCGGTACTATAACGACTATGATAACTTTCATCGCTTAATGAGTATTCAGATTCTTCCTCGTGTGTTTCATTAACAATTTCATCTTGACCCCTATTTATGTAAGATTCTTATCAAAACAATCTTTTACCTCTGTGTGTTTGAAATAGTCGCAAAATTATTATTCGTCGTCACATACACGGTTAACTCTTTTTCCATCTCATATATATCAAGCATCAATTGCAAGTTGTCATGAGAATCAAGCTTAATAAAGGATTGCTTTGTGGCATTCTTGTCAACGAAACAAATTGAGAAAACGAGATCTCTATTTCCTGAGTAATGATTTGAAATCTCTTCCATTAAATCATCATAGTGGTATGTGTATTTGTCAAAATAGATACATTTTGGAAACCAAAACAATACTATTTCCTAGATGAGTTCTTCACTAACCGAAACCAACCACCATATTTTAACTTTATTTTATACTTAGATGTTACTTGGACATCCACATTATTATCTCCCATCTTAACTCAAACCTGTTAAAAAGCAAAATAAGAATTTAAACAGAAAAAATATTAAAATTAACTTACTCACATAACTAAATTATAGTTTTGATCTATAGTTATATTATAACTAGCAGCACGTATTAAATAGCAAAAATATTATACTATTATAATATTACATCTCAATCATGAAGAAAGGAGTTTGGCCATGGAATAAAAAGCATCTTTACTTCAGCAAGTTCAAGGATAATATGCATGGAATGAAAGAAGTGATTACATTTAATTAATGGGTTTCTTTTGGCCTAATTTACATTCGATCAGATACAAACAAAAAACAAAAAGGAAGGTATTTTAGAAAGAGGGTTCGCATGGGTTGGTACGACATCGACAATAAATTTTGATAGATCCTTTACACTTGTGTTAAATAGCCTACTATGGACGTTTGGATTGAATTCATAGTTAAATAGTTAGAACTTGTTAAACAAGGGTTTGATTAGGGTTTGAACACAATAAAAAACACACCTGGATTATGAATAGAGTTCTGAACATGGAATGAAACCTAGCTGATTTTGAACTGGATCTTTTCGTCGCCGGTGATGTGTTGCCTGCAATTATAATCATCTAGTTGAGAAGAGCGATCAGGGGGGGCGGGTGATGGAATGAAACGTAGTAGGGTTTTGTATGTTTGAAAGGGTATTTGTGACATTTTGCTACCACAAGGGGAAATATGTAATTTAATTTTTGGGTTGGGTAAATATGTAATTAGAGTTGAAAATAGGGGGATATATGTAAAAATCCCGAATTAAAATTAGTTTCCTCATATTCCTGTTGGGTTAGTATGCCAAATTATCAATAATCAACACTACTAATAAGATAACGTTCAACAAGTTACTACACTTTGGACAACTAACAACTTAGTTACGATACCCGTTGCATTACCCCAACGGTGCCCTAAACTTACACCACCGAACTGTAGTATGGATTCATCCCCATATATCTCAGTTGGAGCAGACATATGCCAAACATGAATACACCCCGAAGCTACAACAAAACACCCGGTAGCTACAACAAAACACCCGGTAGAGAGAGATAGTCCAACTATCTATAGAAAATCATTTCCTTTATAGAATTTATTATAGATTCGTTGCTAGAGTTTTAATATATGTATATCTAGAACTCAACTGAATTTATTAATTATTACATATAATTCAATTGAGATATTGTTAAATATTTTAACATGAAATGTGTGGTAACTTTGTGAATAAATTATTGGTTGAATAGTTTATATAAGTTGAAAGGATTGTTTGTAAGTAAATAAAGTCGAGGGTTATTAATTAAGGGGGTGTTTGGTGTTGCGTTTTCAAAATAGATTATGTGCTTTTAAAATAGATTTTGCGTTTTTGGAACTGCGTTTTGAAAAAACATGTAGGTACACGCTTCTTGAAAACTACGTTTTAGAGACAGATAATCAATTTTTCATCCAAACACTTTTTTAGATTATTTATGTTTTACAAACACAATAATCAAATAATCACTTCAAGATGTAATCCCAAACACCCTCTAAGTTAGTTAATTGGTATAATTTATTTATTTATTTATTAAGTTAGGTAATTGTTTAATTAATTTATATAAGTTGAAAGGCTTATTTGTAAATAAACAAACTTAAGGGTTATTAATTAAGTTTGTTAATTTATATATTTTATTTATTTATTAAGTTACTTAATTAATAATTAAATATTATAATTATGGAAATAATTATAAAAAAATAATATTCTTTAGAATAAACCTTTTTATTTAAAAAAAAAAGAAATATTCTTTAAAATAAACCTTTTAACCCTAACTTGTTTCAAAAAATATTAAGAGACTATATATTAGAGATTTATTTTAACAGAATGCTGTTGAGAAACTCTTCTCACTCTCTTGCGTCGCCAACATGCCCGCGCTGCCCCGCTGTCGCCGGTTGCTTGCTGACCAACGACACCGTGGCTCACCTCCGTAGTCGCAGGCCACTGCCGCTAGTCGCCTACTCGCCACCACCACGACACACCGAGGTGCCTCGCGAACCATCGTGGATCAACCTGATTTTATCCGGTTTTTTGTTCGGTTTGTTTTGCGAGTAGAAGCCAATGGGGTTCGTGTTTTAGGAATACTCATGTGGTGGACCTTCGGTTTTAGGGAAGTAAAACTGAAAGAGTTTAGTTTTGAGACGTTTTGTGTGAATGGATCTAGCGACCAGTTCGTTGAACCATGGTGTTACAACTTGGATCAGTTCGTACATATTCGTTTCCGACACATTAAATTATTTTAAAATTAGGTGTACGAATCCCAACAATTCCTACATTTAAGAGAAATCAAAATCATTTTAAAGGTGGAGAAAATTTAATTAAAGTTATTCAAATCATCGATCGTGCCATCGCCGCTAAGTGTGTTTAACTTTGAATATCCGAAAATTTTCGAATAATACATATCACCATGCGAAATTACGGATACACATTCAGATAATGAAACAGATATCCTCAAATCTGAAAAAAAAAATGTATTATTTAAAACTTTTAGAAAAAATATTTTATAATATTTAAAAATATATTTCGGATTTCCCAAATATCCTATTTTTTAAATACAGGCATGATTTGGTAAGGGATATTCTATTTGATGTTTTAAAGCGGGCGGGGATTTCGTCGAAAAAGGAGGCTCCGGTGAACCTTCTAACGGATCCGCTCGATGGGAGGTCTACTCTTCGACCAGCTGATATTCTTGTGTTTGGGTGGGCCAGGGGAAACACGCTTGTGTGGACCTTACAGGAGTGTCCCCTCTTGTTGGGCTCAGGGATAATGGGTTTGCTGCTGGCCAAGCTGCGTTGAAAGCGGAATCAAGCAAAGTCGCTAAACACGAGAAGGCTTGTTTAGAGAATCAACATGTGTTTATCCCATTCGCTTTTGATACATTTGGTTCCCTAGCCCCAGAGGCTGTGGAATTTCTAAACAGGGTCCAACAGGTTGTGAATAGTAATCTCTCAACCCTTAAGGGTCGTTTCGTCTTTAGTAGGATTGGTTTTGCAATTCAAAAGGGGGTTGCGGCGCAGCTTGTTGCCCGTTTACCTGCCACTTGTTTGTAATTTGCAAATTTGGAATGAAATATAATACAATTGACACAAAAAAAAAAAATATTTATTATTTAATAACTTTGAAGAAATTGGATAATTCGGAATTCTAAAGTATTCGAAAATTTTTGAAAAGACTATACGAATCCGAATATGAAAATACCAAATTTCCGAAATCTAGATACTCAAAATTCGGATATTTTAGATTTGGAATTTTGGATAATTCAGGTCCGGTCTCATATTCATTTTTTTGCATACCATAAATAAAATATTTTTGTGCTGGCCTAATAATCGCCACGTGATGTGCGATGTGCCTAATCAAAGAAAGTATAAGATTTGCAATGCTTAAGATATTCCATAAGGTCACCGACTTGATTAACCTGTTTAGAAAGATATGTTTCAAGTAGATGCGTCCCCAACAAATGCATGTCTATTCAAATGTTGGTACCGAATAATTACCAAAAATTGAGTCGGTTCGGAAAATTCAATACCGGAACCTGGTATCATTTGCTCATCCCTAAACTATCACGTACTACCTTTCCAATATGCTAGAAAGAATAAATGGAACAAAGTTATAGATTGAACGTAGAAGGTGCAACCACATTGTGATCTAGTGTATATTAATGATCTAAAAATTAAAAATAACAAACAATGCACATTTACAGTCAACTATCTAAAAATACATACGATCAAAATCTAACAATCAAATATGAACTAGTGAAATAAGTATTCCAAATGAGAAGAAAGGATGACTCTAGCCCCATGAGACATCAAGTACTTAATCGTAGGAACAACAACGCGTAGGCAAGTATCATCGGTGATTATAAAGGTATCATACAACGGTCATCAACCATAACGAAAACTCGTTTCCCCTTCAGATCTCCTTCTGTTAAGCTACTAACACTATTTTTGTTCGCCATTTTGATTTCAGATTCATTGTAAACATAAAGTAAGATCACAAACAGAAACAATTGAAGTTATTCTACCAGAAGAAGACAAATTGATTGAACGTACGATGATGATAACTGAAGCAGAAAGATCGAGATGACCCAATTGCGTGTTGCAGAGACATAATGTTTAAGTAACAGACATTTACAAAAAAAAGATATTATTGATTCAAATCGACAAACCACAAAGACGGGAATTGTCAATCTTGGCACTTAGGGACTGAATGTGTAATTAGGTGTTAACCACAAGGACGCATATTGTACTTTACTTTTTTTAATACTAAATATTAATTAATTTGAATGCCAAGTTAGCGCTTTAACCTGTTTAACAGGTTTAATATATAGGATTGGCATATATCCTAGAAGTTGATTGCCTAAACAAGTTTGAGTGACTTAATTAGAACATTTTAGAAAGTTAATTATATTTTTATGAAGTTTTCCCGCACACACACACACACACACATATATATATGTATATATAGATAGGGGGCCGCTAGAATGAGAACCACCACGAGTTGTAAGAACCACGAGAACCGCGACCCGCGGGTGGCCGTCGGCGACGAAATTTTTTTTACACCTAGATCCGTATATTTTAGGGGGGGTGTAAAATTTTCGGTTCAAACGGCGCGCCCGAGGGGGTAGTTTTTTACGCCCAAAGTTTGGTAAAAAAATAAAGAAAAATTAAAAAAATTAAAAAAACCCAAACTTTGGGCGTAAAAAACTACCCCCTCGGGCGCGCCGTTTGAACCGAAAATTTTACACCCCCCCTAAAATATACGGATCTAGGTGTAAAAAAAATTCCGTCGCCGACGGCCACCCGCGGGACGCGGTTCTCGTGGTTCTTACAACTCGTGGTGGTTCTCATTCTAGCGATCCCCTAGATAGATATACATATACATATATATATATATATATATATATATATAGGGATAAAAAGAAAAGCCATATTAGTTAAGAAAACTAAGAAACCTAAATGAATGGACCTCCTTTTGCCACGTGTTACACCTTTTTGCAGACTGTGTTACGTGTAAAAACCAGAGGCTGCCACGTGTTACATGCAACAGCTTTTGCAGACTTTCAGCTTTTTCTGAAAAAGTAAAAGCTCTTACATAACACGTGACAGTAGAGGTGTACAAATCGTTTTTTAAAACCGGTCCGGTTTTTAACCCAACCGTTTTTTTTAGCCAAAACAATAATCGATTGTTTTTATAACCGGTTTTTCAAACCCAAAACAGTAACCGGTCTAACCGGTTTGGAATCATATTCATCTTTTACATGGTACGAAGACTTGATAAAGTAGGCTTGCAAGTTGCAAATGGTCCTTTCTGTGATTAATATCGTGGTCATAGACCCATTAAGCACAAACAAGTGAGCCTTGTTTATAAGTGTTTATCCCATTAAAATTGGGCTTTCTTTATTTGGGCCTCACACGAAGTCATGAATGATCCAAGGTCAAGCAGTGTGTATTTTTTAGAGGTTATACACTTGCATATTATATAAAATTATATTTACAATACATACAAACATAAGTTTGTAATGTCGGCAAAAATAGTTGTCTTTGTTGGTTGGCCAAAAGTGGCGGGCAATTTTTTTTTTTTTGCATAAAATAGTTATTTATTGGTCCTGCCAAATTACGATTTTATCCCCTGTTTAAAATAACGATCTTGCCCCTGCCAAATTACGATTTTATCCCCTATTTAAAATTACGATCGTGCCCCCAGTTAGAAATTAAATTTATGCTTTGCCCCCAGCTTAAATTTACGATTTTTCCTTAGTTAAAAAAATTATACTTTTGCCCACCGCTACAATCCTGCCAAATTACAATTTGGTTCCCAGTTTAAAATTACAATTTCGCCACCAGTTCAAAATAAAATTTTTGTTTTGCTCCCAGCTAAAAATTACGATTTTGCTCTCAGTAAAAATATTATGATTTTGCCCCGAATTCAAAATAAAAAATGGTTTTGCCCCAGTTCAAAATATTATTTTACCTCCATTTTAAATTTACGATTTTACCCAAGCTAAAAATTGCAACGTTGCCATAGTTTTTTTGGGCAAAACTATGGTAGTGTTTTATTTTACTTGGTTTACTCAATTTAGTTTTTATTCGCGCCAAACAGCTGCCTAACACTCGCTAATTGGTCCTGACAAATTATTGTTTTGCCCACACCTCTAAATTACACGTTTGCTATCGTTTCAGTTATTTTTGGTTAACTCCATACATCTTTTTTATATCGTGTTATAAAAATAGCATGTATAACTAAAAACTATTTGGTTTAGCTCCCCGCAACACGGGCGGCGCATAACTTTAGTAAAATAACAATTGCAAGTTGGATGAACAGTAACTTGCTGTTTGTTTTTATTTTTTTTTTCTTTTGTCTTTTTTTAATCCTTTTTTGACTTTTCTTTCTTTTGTCTTTGTTATTTTTTTTATACTTTTACCCTTTAACTTTAAGTGTTAACCATTACAACCTCTTAACTTTCTGAACATTTTGTAACTAAGTTTTACGTGTTTATTTTATGTACATGTTTGTATAAACTCAGATTCATTTACGTTTAGAGGTAAATTTTTCCTGGTAATAAGTTGGGTCAAATATAATATATTTCTTATGTTTATTATTATGTACGTTTTCAGTTGATCTACGTTTTGATGTAAATTTATTTTATTTTTTCTATAAATGAGTCGGGTAAATTATAATACATTTTCATGCTTATTTTTATGTACGTGTTCAAATGGTCTACGTTTTGACGTAAATTTTGTTCGGAAAAACGTCGAGTCAAATATAATACGTTTTCATTAAACGCTATAAATTCGAGTCACTTTACATTTCGACACCGCTACAACGCGTAGTAACTATTTTCTTACATGCTTATTTTTATGCACGTGTCGGTATAACTTTAAGTTGGTATACGATTAGACATAATTTTTTTCCGAAAATATGTGTCGAGTATAATTCGTTTTCTTGCTTAATATTATATACGTTTTCAGCTGCAGGTCTACGTTTTAACGTAAATAACAATTAGGAAGTTATGTGGATAGTGCTTTTATCCTATTGGCTTTTTTGTTTCCTTCTTGATTTTTTTTCTGGACTTTATTATTTTTATTTTTTAGTTTTCTTTATGTTTAGTGTTTTAGTTTTAGGTTCCTTTTCATTAAAGTTATATTTAAGATAACATTTACGTTTACATTTACAATTAATTTAAAATCATTCTGTCCAGCTGTCCAATTTAAATTTATTTTTATGGTTTTCAGTCAATGTAAAACATGTATCGATATTCTTTTGAGCATATTTCTTTCGAATAGAACCAAAATAGATATCGGCCGAAACCCCACAGCGTAGCGCGAATAATGTTACTTGTTACACACATGTGAGAAAAGTAAATCTAATGGTCTAACAGATGCATAAAAAGCCCAAAAACAATTAAGAAAGTCGAACTATGCAGGAAAAATAAATTTGTTTATAATAATTTATTCTATAAAACGATTACAATCATTAATGAAAGACACTCTTTTTAATCCATCACTCATTCCTTTACTTTTTCTAATAATGACAAATATAACACACACAAAAAGAAAAAAAAGCAAAAAGCAAACCAAGAATGCATGCAAATAATATTAAAAAGACTTTGCACCCATATCGACCCTAAACTTCTTTAGAGAAAAAAATATATAACTTTTTCTAACACTCTGGTGTTTGGGTGTGGTCTCTTTTTGAGTCCAAACAATAATCATACACTTTGTATCTCCTTTGAACCCATTGCATCGCCGTCACTTGCTGGAGGCTCAGCCCTCCGCTGGTGTCTGGAGAACCAGATGGAGGGCGGCATGATTGTGCCGAGTCGGCTTCACAACCTTTGATCTTGAAGTTCCTATACCTACCAACAAAAGGTTGGTACCCATAGTTTGCTTTGTATCTACCATCTTCAGTAGCCCATGAAGACGCATCCCATATCGACCCATACACGTACATAGGTCTTAAAGGAAACGTTGCATCGCTTTTCCTTGGGTACCTTCGAATCGGCACATCGTCCACGAAAAATCTGCATTTTGATATAAAAATTGCAACGTTTTAGTTATATTTCTTTAGTTGAAATGTTGGTTACATTAGAATCCAAAAAACACAACCAGTTTAATATTTTATGAGTAACTTTATAACACGTGGAGGGTGACAAATATTACTAAATTCACACATGCACACACATATAGTAACATGTATAGATATAGCTATAGCTATAAGCCTATAATGATAATGAAAACGGGACCAGGACTATTGTAGCCCCCTTTAGGATGGTGATTTTTATTCTTCTAATTAATCAAAATATAGGAAGTTTCTATAAGGTGCATGCAATACACTAAAATATAACAAGATGTAATATTTCGGTTATATCTTGTATGTCATTTCACTAATATAATACAGTTATATTATATATGCTTTAAGTGGCTAGCTCAAGATAACAAGTGGTATATATATTAGTTTGTTAAGGTTGAAAACATCGTAAATCAGAGGAATTTCATCAACAGGATATCAGTGAATACCAATCATCGGAAAAGTTTCACCAACATACCATAAACATATTTATCCGACGAATTTTCTTTCTTTTTGTATTCAAATCGCGACATAATTTCAGACTTTCGGTAGCTGCCATTGCTATTGTTACTAATGATTTTTTTTTTTTGCTTTTTCATGTTTATTTCCCTAAAATTAATACACACAAACACAATCAAACCAATATGCTATTCAGAAAATTATTCAAATTATCCAAATAATAGAAAAAAAATATTATTTGTATATAATATTGTAGATACTTTGAAACCTTTTAAGTATAGAATATAAATTTACTTCGTCTATAACTGTTCTTCATTTTCACTAATTTAATTGGTCACCATCTAATAATACCATAAAAAGTATGAATATAAATTGTTACGTATGAAAGTGATTTATGGTTATGAAAGGATGCAGAGAAAACTCAGTTGAGTTACGAAAAATTAAGAAGACCTTATTTTAACAAACTTAAAAAAAAAGACATGTAAGTTACATGTTTTTTAATGTTTTGAGCAAAAAAAAAAAAAAAAAACCGCGGAGTGGAATTTTTTTTGGCTCAAAACGTTCAAATATATGCAACTTACATTCCCTATTTTTTTTTTTTAGAAAAAAAGATTGTTTTATAAGTCTATTTGAGTTTTCGTAAATCAACTAGGTTTTCTCTCTCTAATTCCCTTAACATTTTCATTATCATTTTAATTAATAGGGAACCAAATTTATGTACGTTTCTTTTGTTGTGTAATGTAAAACCTTATGAAGTATGGGTCACGTGACTCACAAAATAAAATGTTACAAAAAATTGGAGATTTGCAAAAATTGAAAGAGATTAAAGAAAACTTACACTATCTCGTTAGGTGTCCATAATATTGCATAATCATGAAAATCTTGGGTCGGGTTGAACCAAAGGTGAAACCGATGTTCTCGTCCTATGATGTTCCCATCTCCACTCCCTCTCATGTAAACATTCGTTTGTAACGTGTACGGTTTGTCGGGTGTTGTCCCAAGAAACTCGATATCAATTTCGTCATGGTTTCCAGGATGATCCTCGTTATTAGAAAGCTGTGCAACCATTCGATCACAAATTAAGAATAACCAACAAAACTCAATATTATTATGCATCATTTATATAACTTCATACGTACGTAAAATGATGTGATGACTCCCGCAGTGTAACCAGGGTGAAGCTTGACCGCTGTCCCAAAGTAACCCGATCTATAGGGTTTTATCGACTTAAAACCACTTCCTGTCACACACAATTTAGAATATAATGCATTTCTTTCACATCATATAGTGTAATATTAACAAAGGTGTGAATTTCTAACACGGTACCAACCTAACACAAAATTTACAAGTTTAGTTTTTGTTTAAACAGGTTCAGATTAGTTTCAGGTTGAACCAATAAACACATTTACCTAGACGGGCCGTGTGTGTGAGTTGGGTGGCTCGCGGATTAACCTATTTCACCCATTTGTTTACCTTTTTATTATTTTTTAACTTTGTTTTATTTAAGTAGTAAAACTATTTGGGTATTTTCTAGCACTTTCATAGTCAGGGGTGACGCTTTATCATCTCCGACCCCACTAATTTTTCGCTCATAGTGTTACTTTTACCGAAAATTTCTGAGATTTTATTTTTTGTAGTGTAAAATATTGGATTTTTAAGAGTCCGGCCCCCACCGATTTGCATTTTGAGAGTTCAACCCCACTGAGTTTTCATTTAAGCTCCGCTACTATTCATAGTTTAAACTTTTAACATATATATTTGCTTAAAAAATTATATGTAAAACAAAACCACTTCATGTGTCAAAAATTAGAATATAGGATCATACATATGCATTTCTTCACATATCATATGGTACAATATCAACAAAACATGATAGGGCTTACTACTGACCGGAAGACTTATCAAGCCATATGGTGAGCGAGCTTTGATCGAACCGCTGGTTTTGTGGGCCCCATAAGGTTCGATACGCTTGATCAAAGGGTACGGTGTCAACCGTAGAACTAGGGTTGTATCCTGGTGAGGGTGGGTTGCCTTGAGCTTTAGTTGAAATAGTGAACATGAAGAGAAGAATGGAGATAAAGAAAGCCATGAAATGAATTGATCAGAGTTGTATTGTGTACTTGAATTAAGTGAAAGTACAATAGATTTATGAGAGATATAATGAGAGGCATGTATTAAGAATACGTTAGAGAAGGTATAAATAGGAAAATTATTTGGGACCCATGAATGCAGATAGATGTTGATTTTTTTTTAATAAATACAAGAAGACGGTTATCAGGTTATGTTATATTTATATCAACTTATTTTCTCCTTTTTTTTGGTTGATTTCCTCATGTTTGGTCGCCTTTCCAAGAAATACTTTGAATATTGTATTGTATCAAATATTAAAAACCTCATAAACTTTTTAATACTATTAAACTTATAGTTTTATGGTTAGTAGTTACTTTTTGTGAGTTTTATATTATCTTCTAATGACATCATTCCAAAATTTGTAGGATAAATCAAGAGTAAGCGTAAGCGATTATAGCTTAGTGGCATATTTGGAGCGGAATAAGGTTTAATGACCATGAGGTCTTAGGTTTGATTCTCACAAGAAGGTTTTTTCTCATATTTATTCGATTTCCTTCTTAATTGATGTATAGACATTATAACCCAGTTTCCGTTAGTGGTATGATGATACTTTAGTAATCTATTAGTGATTCAACTTCGAATCGAGTTTCGGATAAAAATGAACAGCCCTACATATTAGTATGTTACTAAAAGTAAACACTCAGATCAAAGGAGTCATTTGGAATTTGGAGTATACACACTTAACCAAGGTGATTTTTTTTTATGATTTCCTTTTAAAGTAAGGGTTATTAGATTTTATCATCACTAACTATTGACTATTGGCTACTGCCACCCCTAACTATTACTTTGACACCCGCCACCCCCAACTTCACACTTAATGTGTTCTATCACCACGCCGTTAACTGATCACTAACTTTTGATCCCGTTACTATACTTTTGGGGTGTCCTAAGATCCATAAAACCTTCCTAAGATCCCTATGACACCCCTAAAAGTATAGTAACATGATCAAAAGTTAGTGATCAGTTAACGATGTGGTGACATAACACACTAAGTGTTAAGTTGGGGGTGACGGGGGGTCAAAGTGATAATTGAGGATGACAACGGCGAATAGCCAATAATTGGGGGTGATAAAATCCAATAACCGTTAAAGTAATATAAGTAAAACAACTTTATAGTTCGGAATAAAATACATTTTAATATTGTTTATTATTACAAATTTCATTGTGATATCAAAGTATAAGAAGCATAGATAACTAACTAAAACGAGTAGCTTTTTTTATTCCTTTTCATTTGTATCTTACTTTAAGTTTTATATAAGATTTATGTCCACGTTTTGTGAGTGATGAAATGCATAATAATATATTTCATCCAATTATATTGACTCTATATCATACAATGTAAATATGTAAAAAATATGATGTCACACAAAAACTTGTACACATTTGTTTTAGTTGTGATAAATAAGATGATTATACAATTGTTTACCTTACTTTATTTCTTACTCTACGATACACCCTTTAGAAGTGTATTATACAGTTTTTAAAGTTCCTACTTAAATTGATTTTGTACTAAAAGTATATTTATGTATAGTGTATCATATACAATTGGCTTATGTTAGTTTTCTATTGCATCAAGATACATATATATTTTCAAATAATTTTACTGATAAAATAAATCTAACATATAAATATAATTAAATTTATATTTACATGTAACATGCCCAAAAACTAAAATATTTAGTTATTTCTGATGAGAATATAAAAGTTTATAGTTATGAGGTCATAATTGAATTGGTAATAGTTTGTTTGCTTAATAACTTTATTTAGTCTTTTATTAGTAAACTAGTTTTTGCCCCGCTCGCGTTGAGGGGCAATAAGCCGAATATTTCTCTCTCATAACATGTATGTCTGTACAAGGGCAAAATCGTAAATTATATTTTGAACTGGAGGCGAAATCATAATTTTAAACTGAGAGCAAAATCATAATTTTGAGCTAGGAGGAAAAATATAATTTTATTTTGAACTGTGGGCATAAACGTAATTTTGAGGTGAGGGCAGAATCATAATTTTGAGCTAGAGGAAAAAACAACATTTTATTTTAAACTGGGTGCAAAAACGTAATTTTAAACGAAGGGCGAAACCGTAATTTGAAACTGGGAACAAAATTAAAAGTGAGTTTTTGAACCGAGGGCAAAAGCGTAATTTTGAGCTGGGGGCAAAATTATAATTTTATTTTGAGCTGGGGGTAAAAACGTAATTTTAAACAAAGGACGAAAGCGTAATTTAAAACTGGAAATAAAATTAAATTAAAAATAAGTTGGTCCAATAGGGAAGTGTCAGGCAAGCTGTCTGACACTATTCCCCTAACTTAGAAATGCATATGTAGGAAATATTTATTTATTTTCTTTTTGGATTATCTTTTTAAATTAATATATTTATATTTAAAGATAATGTTTTCACATGTACAATGTGACAAGGGGACACCGGCATTGCTCGTATTTTGACAAATATATGTGGGAATGATACTGTCAAAATTATGACTAGTCAACAAAGATTATATGGATGGTGCACCATTCTTCATTATGTATCAAGTCATGCCATCCCCACATTAAGGTTCTTGTCTCACGGTTTTCTACTAACAGGGTTGGATAAGTTTTTTTAAACGCCGCAATATATTACAAAAGCAAGCAGAGCCGAGCCCGAGCTCAACCAGGCTCGAGCACGAGCTCGGGCTCGATTAACTTATGTGAGCTCGAGCACGAGCTCGGCTCGGTTCGAGCTTTGTTTTCAAAGCTCGAGCTCGGCTCGTTGGTGGTTTCTCAAGCTCGAGCTCGGCTCCGGCTTGTCTCGTTAAGTTAATATATTAAATAAAAGTAATATAAATAATAGACTCGTATAGGCTTACGAGCTCGATAAGTGAAGCTCGGGCTCGTTTACTAAACAAAACTTATAAGGGGTAAATATTATTAAATATTAATAAAACTAATATTATACTAAGACTCGATTAGGCTCGACGAGCCTGACGAGCTTCACATGCCAGCCTCGAGTTCAGGCTCAATAAATAAACGAGCTTTATTTTATGTTCAAGCTTGGCTCGGCTTGTTTCAAGCTTTTTCTTGAGCCGATCTCGAGTAGCTCGCGAGCCGCTTGGCTCGTTTTCACCCCTAGACATAGTTCATTCGAATTATTATTTATTTTCATCCATTCCTATAATTTGTTAACCCCGCTCTAATATATGGTCTATTAAAGACAAATCCTTCTATTGTTTATTAAATACTTGATGCACGGATTCATATTATCATTATCATTATCATTTAAAGCACAATAATTTAATTGCACCCAACTATTCTAAAAGCAATTTGGTTCATCAGCCTCTATTATAGACCAAAGAGAGACAAACTATATTGTTTGGTTAATTTGGGCCTACTCTTAAATGCTATCATCATACGATTGTTATGGCCGGTTGATCTCTTCTACCGACTAAATCAAGAATTTTCAGGTTGTCTAGGATGGAACATGCTTTCACCATAGTTGATCTAAAAACTTTTTTTTTATTGTCATCATGTTTTATTTTCGGATGTCTAAGATTTCTTTGCTTACCAATCGCTTGGCGCTAGTCGGTCGGTGAGTTACTGACTAGTGATTAATCAGGATTAATAGGGATTAATCAGATTGAAATTTTTATATTTAATTTTTAGTTATATATATACACACACATTTTTATATATAGTTTTTTAAAGTAGACATGTTTTAACCCCTCATTGACCATTTTTTAAGTAATTAGCAAGAATTTATAAGGTGTGGTTGAAATTTGGCCGGTATCTGGCTAGAATTGGACCGCCTAGCAATTAATCGGCCATTAATCGGTTGAAAGGGAGCCTCCTCTGTTTTAAGCCCCAAGAGGCTAAAGTCTCGACTTCTGGTAGCCCTAGCAATCTGTATAGGCCGCGCCCAGCCATTAAAGGTCAGGTACTAGCGGACTTCATCACAGAAGTCCTAGCGGATAAGATCAAAGATTGTGAAGTTGTTGACACTCCCATCAAAGACACATCCGATGGATTATGGCTGCTATACACTGATGGGGCCTCAAACGAAGATGGCGCTGGAGCTGGATTGCGCCTTGTTAGCCCTGAGAAACATGATTTTACATACGCCATCAAGTTGGATTTCAAAAATACCAACAACGAGGCTGAATATGAAGCATTCTTGGCAGGCCTGCGCCTGGCCATCAAAATGGGAGCTCAAAACTTACAAGCACACGTCGACTCTCTGCTGATCGCAAGCCAAATCAACGGGTTATATGATGCGAAGGGCGAAGTTATGGCTTTGTACTTAGAGCAAGCGAATGAGTTGCTTCAGCAGTTCAAATCATACAAAGTTGTTCATATTAATCGATCTAAGAACAAGCCAACAGACCCGCTAAGCAAGCTCGCTTCAACAACCTTCCAACACTTCGCCAAAGATGTCAGGATCGAAGTCTTAAAAAACCCTTCTGTTTTGCTGCGACAAGTGAATGTAATTGAGATAGGGCCACCATCATGGATGACTCCTATCATTCAATATCTTCAAGAAGGAATTCTCCCTGAAAACAAAGCAGAAGCTAGGAAGATACAGAACAAGGCGTTGTTCTATGAGATGAATGGTGGAATCTTGTACCGAAGATCCTTCTTGGGGCCACTTCTGCGCTGTGTGGACCCCCAAGATGCAAGTTACCTGATCAGGGAGATTCATGAAGGCATCTGCGGCATTCATGCGGGCCCGCACATGGTTGTCGCGAAGATAATGAACGCTGGTTACTATTGGCCAGGGATGCACGTTGACGCTCTAAAGGAATTGCGCAAATGCGACTCCTGTCAAAGGCACGCCCTGAAAACCCTGCGCCTAAAAAATGATCTCATCGCTGTGTCCACTGCCTGGCCTTTCCAGCAGTGGGGGATTGATATGGTGGGACCTTTCCCTGAAGCTCCTGGAGCTGTGAAGTTCATAATTGTTGCCGTTGATTATTTCACCAAATGGGTGGAGGCCAAAGCACTCGCTTCAATTACTGCAATGATGGTGCGCAAGTTCATATGGGAACACATCATTTGCAGGTTTGGCCTCCCACTCAAGATTGTAACCGATAATGGCACCAATTTTTGTTGATGCACTTTGTGTGGACGCGACTCGGCTCGGTTCGACTCGGCCTTGAAGACTTGAAGACACGAAGATCGAGACAAAGCTACAGCCAAGGGGGAGTTTGTTGGTGCACTTGTGTCTGTACTTTGTCTGTATTTCGTCATGATACAAAACGATGTCTTATGTTAGTCTGGGTTACGTCTTAGTTTGTTACAATGTGCGTTCGATGTAAGTTTGACCAAGTCAACCATCCTCCTGGTTTGACTTGGCCAAACAGTTAGCACATTGGTTGTTAGTTGTGTGTGTCGAAGGATAGATCATCGAAGGATAGTTTATATCCTTCGATGATGAGCTCGAAAGACAGCATTCGATAGATGGACCTCGAAGGATATCATCCTTCGAGGTATATGTGTATCCTTCGAGCTGTTTGTGGTCGACAGATGATCTTTCGATCAGTCTGTCTGATCCTTCGACCAGACAATCTGTGTCGGGTATAAATACCCATGTAGTGTGTTGTGTTCAGTTAGGGAGTGGACACAAGAGAAACAGAGAGAGCATTCTGTTGAGAGCACACACACACTTTGAGAGTTTATAGAACATATCTGTAAACATTGAGCTTGTAACCGGACCCTTCATTCGTATTAATACATGTGGTGTTAATCGGTGAATCTTGTGTGTTGTGTTTGTGCTTGTTCTCGTATACATTCTCGGTTGCATGCTAGCTTGGATTCCGCACTCGCTAGTGTGTTTGATATAACAAGGAAAAGGTTTTATCTCATCCTCGAGAGGGACCTACAAGTGGTATCAGAGCTTTGGCTCTTCTCCTTGTTAAAACCGAGGTGTTCTTGGGTGTTTTTCGGGTTTTGAAAAGTTGTATTTTTCTGAAAAACTTTATTTATCCGGTTTAAATCTTGTTCGGAAGTTTGTAGTTTTACCGGAAAACCCTTTGTGTTCATAATATCTTCAAGTGTTCTTCAAAGTTTACATCTTTTGATCTTGTTTAGTTATTTTCGAAAGTTGTTGGTGTATTGGATAGGGGGAACTGATTAAAATAATCATACAAAATCTGTTTTTGCAGAAAAGCATGGTCTGACCATACTTTCTGCCGAAAGATTTACCAACCCATCACCTTTTTCACCAACCTGTCACCCTTTGTCAACCGTGTCAGAGCTGTTCGAAAGATATCCTTCGAAGTCGAAAGATCATCTTTCGACCAAAGGAGGTTCGACAGATAGTCATCCTTCGAGCATCCTTCGAAGTGTGAGACTTATCTTTCGGTCCAAGGAATATTTTCGAAACATACATCTTTCGGTCTTCTGCTCATTTTCGAAAGACTAGGATCCTTCGATTGGGGAGTCTTTCGAAGTCATCTTTCGTGTTCATCCTTCGGTCTACAGGTCTTATTCGAAAGACAAGGATCCTTCGATTGGAGAGTCTTTCGAAGTCAATGCTCGAAACTCAACAGTGATCTTTCGAACACTGTTGATCCTTCGAACAAAGTTTGATCTTTCGATCCTTGTTTGTTTTAGTTTAACAGTTTGTGTTTTCAGGTCTTTCGATCAAGGATCTTTCGGCTGGTGTTATCATTTGAAATTAACATAGTTTGTGAAAATTTATTTTTAAACAGAAAACTTGTTTTCATTTTTAAATCAATTTTCACTTTATATATTAATTTTCATAAAATGGGAACAAACGGTCAGTGGGATCCAACCGCGTGGACTCAAATAACTTCGACTCCACAATCATCAGCTATGCAATCTACGCAATCTACGTCAGATTTCGACAAAACGGCATGGATGCGAGCTATTGTCCCACCTCAAGCTGCAATGATCACTGCAAATCAATGGGCACTGGTCACAAATCAAAACAGCAGCATTCAATCTATGATGCAGAACGACAGTGAAACTGGTACAAGCACAAAACCGCCAAAGTTAAATCACATCAATGATTGGGGATGGTGGAAAGAAAGGCTGAGAACTTATGTTCAGGGACAAGGTCAAGATCTATGGATGTGCTTCTTCACAGCCTTTGAAAATGAGTTGGAAATTGCAGGATCTAATCCACAAACTTACAGCACTTTATCTGAAGAAGATAAAAAGAAGTTTGAGTTAGAAAAGAAAGCATTCATGATTCTCACACAAGCTCTTCATAAAGACATTTACCACCAGTTTGTTTACTGCACGACTACTAAAAGCTTGTGGGATATGCTCACGTTACGTTGTGAAGGAAATGCTCAATCAAGAAAGATCAAGCAAGAATTACTGAAGAAGGAGTTTGAAGGATTTACGTGTTTGGAGAATGAGACTTTAGGAGAGTTATCTACAAGATTCCATCACTTGTTGAGCGAGATGTTTGCTTTTAAAGTCACTGCCACTCCACAAGAATTGGTGAAGAGATTCGCTGATAGCTTGCCAGCAAAGTGGAGCAGTTATCTTGAAATTCTTAAGGAAAATGGTGTTCTAGAAACAATCACCGTTTATGAATTAATTCAAAGATTGGAGAATAAGGATGTTGAAGAAAAGCTGAAGGCAAAAAGAACACAAACTCCTCAAAATCCAGAAATGTACTTTGGGATTGCAGGAGGTATCAGTGGAGAAAGACCAGCTTCTCAACACGCGAAGCTTCAAACAGCTTTTGTTTCTAACACCGGACCTTCAACAACAGATCAGTTTGATCCTTCAGCCTACACGATGTTTTCAAGACCGAATGTGCAACCGACAGCTCAGCAGCAACAACCGCAACAGCAAGGGTTTTATGGAAGCTCTTCAAACTTTCAAGCCACTTCCAATCCTAACTCAGTCAGATTAGACACTTCCAACTTTTCCAAAGTCAGTGTCGAAGTAGCCAAGGAGCATATGGAGATGTTGAATACCTTGGTTAGTGCTTATAGTGGATTAGTTGCAGGTCAGATTGGGAATATCAATCTAACCAATGAAGATTATCAGCAAGTGGATAAAGAAGAGTTTGAGATGATGGATATCAAATGGGCTCTTGCTAGTGCAATTCGAAGAGCAAAGGAGTTTATGGAAAGGACGGGGAGAACCAACTTGGATAGCAAGAAAGACACCAAGTATGGGTTCGACAAGCAAGCTGTAACGTGCTTTAACTGTGGTGAACGGGGTCATTTCAAAAGGGAATGCACAAGACCAGCTCAGCATGGAAATCAAAATCCGTTCAGAAATCAAGGCAACCAGCAGAACCAGAACGGGAACAATGTTCGAACGTTGATACCAGTCAACAACCAAGGCCAAGCAGGGTCATCAAATGCCAACCGGGGGCTGGTGGTTCAAATAGATGAGGGTTGTGATTGGTCGCTTCAGCTTGGAGAAGGAGGAAATGGTGGAACAGCATGTTTTGCTGAAGTCGTAAAGGATTTAAAGCACGCCAGTGGTGGAGAATCTTCCACCAATGGTGTTGCATCTTCTGGAGATGAAGACAGTTCTGGTTATAGTGGAAGCTCAGATGAAGAGTCCTCCACTTCAGGAAATGATCATGTGGATGAGACATCTAGTGCATCAACGTCAGTCGATGCAGATTTTGATGAGCTTTTGGAAGAAGCTGCAGCAGGAGCTGAAAGAAGATCTAATTTGACGGATCAAGCTGCTTACTCTTCGTCTTCTCTCCATTCAGCCTTTATGGCTAATGTCGACAGTTCATCAGGTCAGGTATGTGTCGATGAACCCACTGTAGTTAGCTGTGAAAATTGTGATAGTTTAAATGTTAAATATGCTGAACAGGAAAGTCAGATTGAAATCCTATCCAAACACAATCAAGAATTGATTGTAGATCTTTCTAAAGCAGCTGAAGCTAACGTGTTTTTAACCAGAAATGAAAAGGAATTTAAAACAACAATTGCGTCATTAAGACATGATGTTTCAGAATTACAAAAAGCTGTTTTGCGAAAACAACATGCTAACAATGATCTTATAGACACAATTGAAAAGCAGATGGTAGATTTGGCAACCGCTCGATGTGAATGTGAAACAATCAAGCAGAAATTGGAAAGTTATTCCAATTCCCGCTATGTATTGGATCACATTATTGATGTTCAAAAGAAAAAGGGGGATAAGAAGTGTATGGGATTCAAATCATGTCCTCCCCCAATGAATCACAATTACTCAAAATTGCCTGATGACGAGGATATGCCCCGTTTTGAACCTACTGTGCCACTCGGTCTAGATGACTTTGCAGCAGGCCTCGGGTTCACAACTGGTACATCATCCTCAGGTCAATCTGAAACTGAATCTGAATCTGAGAATGTGACAGATTCATCATGTGTTAAGGAACAGAGTCCTCCCACTGTTGAGGATGCTGATTCTTCGGATGATGAATCTGAAGTAATTGTGAAACAACAGTCTAGCTCGGTTACAACAGATATTCCAATCGAGAATCACATCCTGTGTGATCCACCAGTGAAACCGAGTAAGACTGAAATGTCAAAAGAAATGGAGTCGATTGTATCAAGTGTTGAAGGAAGTAACTTGTTGTACACGCTCAAAGGAGATGACAAAATTTACTCTAACAAAGATTTTCCAATTAAAAATGTAAATCAAGATTTAATTGAGCAAATTTTTGAAGGATGTACTGATAAGTTTTTGGGGAACAAAGGTGGCAAAGTTACTGTCACTCAATGTGATCAAATTCCGTGTGAACAAATTAGAAAACAGTACGGAAACCAAAAACTACAAGTTGAGCGAAAACAACAAGTCAACTCCGGAAAGGGTAAGGTACAGGGAAAGAAGGCTCAGAACAAGAATGTTCAAGCACCTAAGGCTCAACAACAATGGGTGCAAAACAAAAGAGCTCCTGTTAAGAAAAGAGAACCGAAAGTGAACTTTGTTGGATCCATGGGTTCAGACAAACTTGAAACATTTCAGGATAAATCTAACCTTGATTTTATAAAACAAGTTAGAATTTTAAAACGAAATGATCAGAATAATTACACCCAACACACCAACGGATGTGATTTAGGTCCAAGCACATCTAGATCACAAAGTTCATTGTCTGGTTCTCAGTCTGGTCATCAACGTGTTTCTCCGAGGTTTGTAGAGCGGAGAATGTGCTTTGAGTGTGGCACAATTGGGCATATTGTAAGATACTGCCCATACCTGCAAAAGTTGAAGGCAAAAACAAGTGCTCCCCAAGAAACCAATTACCAAAAACGATCATTTTCCCCGAAACAAGACCCTCGTGTCTTGAAAGAAAGGGAAAAGAAGTTAAAACAAAAGAATCAAAAGGTAATTGAAAAGGCCTTAAAGTCAGAGGTCAAAGAAGAAAAACCTGTTCAAGCAAAACCTAAAACTGTAAAACCAGTAAATGCTAAAACAATTAATGCAAATACTGGTAAAGAACAAACAGCTTGGAAACAAAAACAGGTAATTCAGTCAGGGGGAGCACCACAGGTTCTTTTTCCTAATCATCAAGTGATTGAAATCACTTTTCTTGATGATCAAGGACGACCCAAGTCCACAAAGGCTTGGGTCCCACTCTCCAACTAATTTTTGAGTGAGTGTGTAGGATATTCCAGGAGGAACTTTCGATAGTCGTAAGATTGTTGATAGTGGAGCATCCTTGCACAAGATAGGCGACAGAAGAAATTGTTGCCTTTGATGGAGAGGAAGAGAAAAGGGAAAAAGAAATGTCTGATGAAAGTAATTGGAAGCTTCGACAAAATGAAAATCATTTCAAAAATGTGAATGTTCAAAGCTTTGATCGGGTCCCAGGGATAGATTCAAATCAAAATGTACGCTCCTGCAGCACGTCTGAAGTTCAACAATCTACAAGATGAACGTGCAGTGTACATTTCTTCGTGGTGTGATTGAAGAAAATGTGTTTGTTGAACAAACCAACCAGGTGTGCGGACGCCTTGGCATGGGTTGAACAACCGCACACTACTTCTGAAAGAGAAAGACAAAGACCTTCGCTGGTGCAGTGTGGACGACCAGCCGGACCCAAAGGTTTATGATCTTGTTGCTGTCAAGAGATTTCAGTAGCTACAAAATCGACTTTGAAATCCACACCGGGTGGATATCCAGTTTGGGAGAGCACTCAGTTTCCTGTCAATGCATGAAGCAGTTGACGGATACGGTTTTAAATTTCTAATCTCTCCTATACTTGTCGATATTTAAGCTGCTTTGTGAATTATTATCTCGTTCAGCACTCTTTGGCCAGACAATGCTGTCTTGGTCCGCACCGCTTACCGACATGCCAACTGATTTTTCCAAAACTCGCTAAATCATTTCTGATTACAACTTAATTTTGGTAAACGGCATTGAGGTAAAACATGAGTTAACCAACATCCGAAAATCATTTTTATAAATACCTTTATGTTTTAAATTTATTTTAGTTTGTTGATTTTAGGGGGAGTAAATCCAAAATTTGAAAATCCAAAAACATTGAAAAATTTCAAAAAACACAAAAACAATAGAAAAACAAAAATGAGTTTCCTGGCGAGAAAAAGAGAAAATGATAGTACATCAGTGGTCTGTCTAAACCTCTTTAAACCCAAAATGAAAAACGATAAGCAGCTCTATATAAGATGTATCGGTAGGCTCACAATCATTTTAAAGTGTGCAGGGTGATATAATCTTAAATCGACTGAAGACTGGGTGGGAACCATTCATTGGCATATGGTCTTAGTACCGAAATTTCGTTTGAGAGATTGCCGAGGTTCTGATATATTCGGTCTTTATGCTGCTTATCATCTGGGTATCATGGTTGTATCTTTTACCGAAAAATAACGGGGACGCAAGTCTAGATCTTCCATGATACTATACATACGTGTACATACTGCATACGACCTCAATAAGTGATAAACAATCACATGTCCAAACAAATAAGTGATAATATATCACAAATTCTTTCCGGGAGTCAAGTTCGTCTCTCTGCTGTACGAAAGTACTGACCTGTTCACGGACTTGCTCCTGTGCCCTCATGCATCTGAAAATCAAGTTCCTCATCAATAAGTGATTATATCACATAGGGCTTGTTTTCAATCAAAATAAGTGAGAATCTCACATCATATACGGTCAAACAGATGATAATCGGTATACTCACCGGTAAGATGAATCCTCGTGCATACCTTGATACGGGAATGTGTCGTGATGTGGATGAACACCGGTCGGTAAGTATAAATTATACCTTAACGTATCCCCTCGCCATGATTACAAATGATAAGCTGAGCTTAAGTGGACAACAATACCGATAATCGTTATAGGATGCTTATCTTAATGTTATCTAAAAGAACAACAAGAGCGTTTTGGCATGACCGTACACTGATATGATTCTCTTACCCTCGAAACTCGCAAAAAGAATGTCTGTAAATATTTATTTAATGTTTTCTGTTTATGCATCTTTGTATATATTTATTTATTGCTTTCCGTCTTTACATTTGAAATATGAAAATTTCAAAAAGATTTTAGGTGTGTTTTAATTTAAACTTTATAAAATCCAAAAAGATTTTTCTTCAAGTTTATTTTTTGATTGACTGATGTTGGAACTCGAGTCTATCCTACCCAAAATCCTGATCGTAAGCTGGAAAACAATTGCATCTTCATAAACAGTCGAAGTTAACGAGTTTTGAAAGTTAAAGGATTAAAATGAATATTTTTCTAAACTTTCAAACTGCTATCGGTTGGTGGTTGATTGAGATTTGATCTCATACGTGTCGTTAGTTTAAATGTTAACTACATTCCAAGCGGGTGTTCTCATTATGCGTTTAGCTTTCTTGCATGTGCAGATGCTAAAGGCGAGGAGAACATGTTCGATGAAAAGCTTTGGAATGAAGACACGAAGTGGAGGCACTCAAAGGATAAAATGATCGAGTTGCCGCTGTCCCTTCATCAACACCACAAGGATCTGAAGAATTGACAAGTCAAAAGATTCACGAGCATGACTCAATGGAGAGTTCAATCTAAGGGGGAGTTTGTCAACACACTTTCTACATGAAACGGGGAGTTTGTTGATACACTTTCTACTTTCAAGACGTGAAGACTTTGAAGATCCTCCGACATGAAAGACATAGAAGACGAACCATCACGAGTAGCGTCCAAGGGGGAGTTTGTTGATGCACTTTGTGTGGACGCGACTCGGCTCGGTTCGACTCGGCCTTGAAGACTTGAAGACACGAAGATCGAGACAAAGCTACAGCCAAGGGGGAGTTTGTTGGTGCACTTGTGTCTGTACTTTGTCTGTATTTCGTCATGATACAAAACGATGTCTTATGTTAGTCTGGGTTACGTCTTAGTTTGTTACAATGTGCGTTCGATGTAAGTTTGACCAAGTCAACCATCCTCCTGGTTTGACTTGGCCAAACAGTTAGCACATTGGTTGTTAGTTGTGTGTGTCGAAGGATAGATCATCGAAGGATAGTTTATATCCTTCGATGATGAGCTCGAAAGACAGCATTCGATAGATGGACCTCGAAGGATATCATCCTTCGAGGTATATGTGTATCCTTCGAGCTGTTTGTGGTCGACAGATGATCTTTCGATCAGTCTGTCTGATCCTTCGACCAGACAATCTGTGTCGGGTATAAATACCCATGTAGTGTGTTGTGTTCAGTTAGGGAGTGGACACAAGAGAAACAGAGAGAGCATTCTGTTGAGAGCACACACACACTTTGAGAGTTTATAGAACATATCTGTAAACATTGAGCTTGTAACCGGACCCTTCATTCGTATTAATACATGTGGTGTTAATCGGTGAATCTTGTGTGTTGTGTTTGTGCTTGTTCTCGTATACATTCTCGGTTGCATGCTAGCTTGGATTCCGCACTCGCTAGTGTGTTTGATATAACAAGGAAAAGGTTTTATCTCATCCTCGAGAGGGACCTACAATTTTGCTTCTGAGGACCTTCAAGAATGGATGAAGGAGATGAATATCGAGCACACTTTCTCTTCCGTTGCGCACCCTCAGGGCAACGACCAAGTAGAAAGTGTAAACAAAAGTATCATCGAAGGGATAAAGGCCTGCCTGGGCACTAAGAGAAGAGGCTGGGTAGATGAGCTCCCGAGCATCCTGTGGGCTCATCGAACCATGCCGAAAACAAGCACTGGCAAAACCCCCTTTAGCTTGGTCTACGGCTCGGAGGCGGTTATCCCAGCTGAAATTGGCCTCCCCTCGCCGCGCTTGACAGCGGTCAACAAAATCGACAATGAGGCGGAGCGCCGTCTAGACTTGGACCTACTCGAAGAGAGGCGTGAAACAACGCGAATCAAAGAGGCCAAGTACAAGACACCGTTGGAGAGGTACTACAATGCAAGAGTGCGCATTTGTACCTTCACTCCAGGAGAGTACGTCTTTAGAGACAATGAAGCCTCCAATGTTGAACGCCCCGGGAAGCTAGCACCCAAGTGGGAAGGCCCATACTTAATACATGAGGTGCTAGGAAAGGGGGCATACAAGCTGCGCACACTGGATGGATACACCATCCCGCGCACATGGAACGCGCAACAATTGCGCAAGTGTTACTTTTGACTATTCTCGGCCATGCGCCTTTATCCACCTATGTTGGCCGCGCGCCTTTTTAATTACCTATGTCGGCTATACGCCCTTTATTTTATTTCAATGATGTATGTTGGCCTAACGCCTTTTTCCTAGCTACTCAATGAAAGCATTGGTTATGCCTTATGTTTTTTATCACAGTGACTTCTACGTTACAAATGCATGTTAAACTTTTGATTAGCATGAAAACACGTCAGTAAATTACGAGCTCTTGAGTTACGCCTCCAAGGTCCTCCGCGAACATAGCGCGAGACCGGGCAGTTGCACTCATACAAGAGCCACACTTACATTTATTCGCGCTAACTTAACCAAAGTTTCTAACAACAATGCAATAATTGTAACTTGGCAAATAGAAAGCAAACATAAGTGTTGTATTCAAAAAAGCGCGACCGCGCAATAATTACATAAAAAAGTAGCAAAAACACCATCAATTCGATTCAAAAAGCGCACCCGCGCAACGATTACATAAGTCAAAAGCAAAAAATACAAGGCACAACGCCTATCAACACTATCACCTATTCATAACCATCACCGCCATCGCCATCACCACCGGCTGGTTCTTCTTCATCAGATAACTCCACAGTCTGTGGAGGGTCTAGGATAGTCTTTAGCCACTGACACCAGTCGTCATGCTTCAGCGCTTCTGCGACCAAATCCATCATAGGCAGTGATAGATGGTCATAAACCCCTTCAGCGCCGGCTAATGCAGCATCAGCCTGATCGGTCACTGAGCAATGACTAACATCAAACTCATGTCCGAATGCCTCTTCAACATGTTGTGCACACTCTAGATAACCTCCGCGGTGCCCAACCGCGCGTGAGGCATCTATGAGAGCGGCAACAGCCGCATCCAGCTCAGAAGCATTCAGAATGGAGTTAGGCATCTACAAAAAAAAGACAACGAATAAGAACCGAGACAAAAACATATAAAGACTAAGTTAAAAAGAGGAGAGCCTTACCAGGACTACCCCTCTACCGCGCATCCATTCAGCCTCCGAGACAAGCGTGTCAACGATGCCTTGGGCTTCGGAGTAATTGTTCTGTGCTACGTTGAGGGCAGAAGTGCTGATATCTCGCGCCTCTTCGGCCTTCTGTTTGGCCTCCTCAGCAGTAACAAGTTTTACTCTTTCAGCCTCCAGATCAATCTCCAAGGATTCACTCTTGTCAGTTTGCTCACGTAATCTACGTTTTAGCTCCGAAATCTCCACATCCTTGGCATGCAAATCCTTGTCCTTGCTGGCCACATGCGCCTTTAACTCGGCCTGTGAGGGATGAGATAATGACTTAGTAATATTTTAACAAGTACAAAACAACACAGAAGAAAGGGCTAAAGTTGTTGCACCTCAACGCGCTCTTTGTCAGCTTCAACATCCTCAACCTTCTTTGTTAATGTGACATTTTGAGCCTAAAGGTCGGTAATCTTGGTGCGAGCCACATACATGCGCTGATTATCCTTTTTGCACACCTCCTTCCAGTCAGCACGCTCCTTTGACAAGAGCTTTTCAGCAGCACGGAGTTTGCTCTTTAGGCCCTCGTGCCCCCACTCTTCAGATTTCTTCTCGGCATCGAAGGCGGCCTTCTCTTCAGTAAATGTAGCCTTCATCTTCTCAAAGTCCTTAACCTGCCTCACCAGACGCTCACGGTAATTTTCCCAATCACCCTGCTCTTTAACCATCGTACGCCACTCGCGCACGATTTGGTGGTTAGCGACACGGGTATTGGCTTCTCCAACAACGTAGGCATGGTATAGCCCATCGTGAGTTCACGCCCTTTGCCGGTTAACCTCACCGGGAGGGAATGAATTCAAAAACCAATCACGACACGGCCCAAACTCCAAGAATGTGTCCTTCTGTTTTAAGCCCCATGGAGCTTTGTGCGGAGCATCACCGCGAGCCTCCTCGGTGTAGGTTTTGTAATAAATATCGCCTAAGGTATCCTTAGGACCGATAGGAGTCTGTGGCATGGACCCTCCAGCACCACCAGCCGCACTGGCACCACCCGCAGTAGTGGTAGTCGCCTTGTGCGCAGCAGCAGTCGATCCCCCAGCAGCAGAAGTAACTTGAACAGTTTGGGTGGGGGCATCAACTTGCGCAGGCTTTGTTGGTTTAACAACCTCGGGTCCCTTCCCCCGAGTAGTTTCCTTCTTTTTCTCATGAAGGGGCTGGTCAAGCCCCGTAATATGAACGACCTCCGGACCCTACTCCTTTTCATGTGCAATAGTAGCAGCGGCCCCGACCTCCTTGGATTTATCACCCTTAGGCTTCTCAGCAACATTCTTTTTCTCTTTTTCTTTCTCCTTTTCAACATGCTTCTCAGCAGCCTTATTTTTCTCTTTCTCAACCTCCAACTCAGCAGACTTTAGAGGTTTGATCACAAACTTGGGTTTCTTCTGCGCCGGTTCTTGGGGGTCCTTAAACTCAACACCCTTCTTTTCAGGGGTCTTCTTTTTGGTCTCTGCAGAAACCAAGTGTTAAAAAGAAATTTCATTAAAGAGCATGAAGGAAGCCATAAAACTAACCCGGAGAAAATTTGTAGAGAGAGCGCAGACTACTCTATTTGCCTATTACTAGGGCTCCCCCAGTCTTTGGCGCCACCTGCGCGCCCGCAGTAGTCACATCTCTGTTTCTCTTCCGGCTTTTCAACTTAACAAAATGTTCTTCTTCTTCTTCCTCCTCTTCTTCTTCATCCAGCGCGATGGACGAAGGAGTAGCACCAGCATCTAGGTTCCTTGAACCCGCGCTCCCCAAACTCTTCGAACCAGCAGCGCTGGTTTTCTTCTCGCCTATACGTGACAAACCCTTAAGTGAGTCACTTGCAATAACGTAATCCTCCAAGTTACCCTGACGAAATCGTAGAGTACCTTTATCAGAAGCACCTGCAGCCGGGCGACTACTCCCCCCTTCTTGCTGGTCACTTCAGCATCGATAGTAATCACCTTCTTCTTCTTCTTTGGTTTCTTCTTCTCCTCCTTCGGATCAATCCCAAGGTCGTTCAACACACCTGCAAAGATGTTAGACCAGGAACTTAGCTCCCCATTTGAAGACCCTACAGACTCCTCACTGGAAAGATAAAGAATCTCTTTCCCAGCAGAAGTCACAGCTCGCAAGGGCCTGGGGTTAGGTAGATACAGAAAATGACCTTTGATGCGCTCATACCAGTATTGCTCCCCTGGTTCCAGCGGGCGCACGCCCATGGATCCACCGAAAGTGGGGAAGGCAGCTTGATAAAGGTGCGCCTCTGCATTCAAAATCAACAATTAGGCGCAACTGAAATACAAAAAGAAGAAATAATCAAAGAAATAACTAACCTGTATCTTGAAACTTCAACACGGGCACTTCATTGCTTTCCGCTGGCCATTGGTCGCTCATCTGCGCCGCAACAAGAACATTCTCACCAAAAATCCGGTTTGGCGTTGCAGTCAGCTTTAAGTACCAGGCTTCTCCCTTTGGAATCGGCAGCTTCTCCTTCTCGATCGTGTCCGACGCGCGGAAGATCATGGCTATCGAGATAACCTCCTCTCTAATGAAGAAAAACTTATGTTTCCAGTCATGGAAACTCTTAGGAGGATTCAGAAGAATCTTCTTGGCAGACCCCCGGTTGCCAAAGGAGTAGAATCCCATGTTCCTAATTAGCTGATAGAATACCCTAAACCTCTCCACTACGGACTCTATATCATGGGATCGACATGAAAACTCAAAGTGTCTCACCCTCACCATACTGGGTGGACTCATCTGGGAAAGATGAAAGCCATAATAATGGAGGATATGCGACAGGAACTCCGTCGCCGGCAACCGAAAGTTACCTTGAAGAAAGAAATCTTCAAAAAGGGTTATATACCCCGGCGGTGCATCGGCGACAGTCTGACCCTGCCGGGGATACTGTGCATCCCACTCCGGTGGAAACCGGAACCCACGTGTAATCTGCTCAAATAGGCCCTGATCCCATTTAAGGACGGGGACCGGACCTTCTTCAGGTTGAGAACCTTCTTCAGCCATGAATATAAAGCAAGAACGAGCAACTTGAATATCTTCGAACTTCTGGAAAAACTTGAAGATCTGCTACTACAACCTTTGAAGATTCAAAGAAAAATGGAGAGAAAGTAGAGAAACAGAAGAAGATTTGTGAAGTCTTCTCTCCTATCGTCGACTATTTATACTCATCGCATTTAATGAGATGGGTAAACGTGCCGGAATCACCGCGCACGTATCCAATCAGCAGACGCCACGCCACGTAAGGCGGGATTCTCAGGGTGACGGTTACCACGCGCGCGTGGGCCTCACTCGCCTGACGGAAAGCCGAACCGTCAGGGACAACTTGATGACAGCCGTGTCACCAGTCAACTCAAACATCGCCATCAACGACATTTCGCACCAACCTGTCAAAATTCAAAATTCGAGGTTTTTCCCGCTCAAAATTACTACAAACTTCATGCATAAGTTACCCAGGCCGCACAGCATTCACAATTATCCAATGGACTTGCGCGCTTAAACCCAAAAGCAGAGAATCATCATCAGCCAAATCTGGTAGCCGCGCCGTAGTAACTGACAAACAATTACACGCGCGCCATCTACCAAGATCAAGCAAGCATTTCTTACAATTAGCACTTTCTTTTTTCTAAGTCCAGAGCTCCAACCATTTACTTCACGCATGGTGCAGCACTGGACTGGACTGGGGGGACTTGAAGGGGTATGGTCCCAAAAAGCCGCGCAAACCTTTTTCAGGTCGCGCGCTGGACCATACTCCTTATTCAGCAAGCTGATCAATCTTAGACTCGCGTGGGTTACTTAAACAAAGACTGACCTCGCGCGAGGTCCAAACAAGAGAGAACATCAGTTTCAGCACTTATCATTCTGAATAAGAGCCTTCAGCACCTATAACCCTGCGCGGGCTAGTTACGTGCTCAGCAAGGGTCGCGCAGGGGTTAGAGTGCAAGGCCACTTCAGAGAGTACACAAGGTACAAGTGGCAGAAGAAAGAGCCAATCAGCGTCCACCAGGCTGTGCTCTATCGTGCTCCACGATCGTCTGATGTGCAGGAGACAATAAGTACACAAGGACGTCTACATGGCACCAATCAGGGGCCGGCGACACCTGCCCCATGATCTCCACTTACCTGCTGATGGCAGAGGGACATGTGGCTCCAATCAAGGTGCGCCAGCAACGGAGATCTTCTAGAAGGCACTAACGGTCGATACTTGTGAGACAAGAAGGATATTCTCTGTTGTCGCCTTCCAGCCCAAGGCCCATCAGCCCATCTCTTCTTACACCTCTCCGGCTATAAATAAAGGACCTTCATGCACAGGTTAATTCATTCTGCTATCTTCACTCTCACTCTTAACACACACTTATTTCCTCAAAGCAGATACTTATTCTCACACCGGATTCTGGTTAAGAGGGAAACCCCCATATTCCCCTCTTAACGAGCTAACGGTGTTCTGTTTTGCAGGAAGATTGGACCATCAAGGAGCTCAGGAAAGTTATAAGAAGATTAACCCTCATGTTTGAAACATAAACCAAAGTAATAAACCCTACAATTAGTTCCATGTTTCTTCATCGGTGAACCTTCGATAGTGATTAATCGAGGACTAATCGGAGGCTAGTCAAAAAATTTTCAACCATGCTTACCAGGCCCGCATGCCGGGTCATCAAAATATTAAGAAATACACAAGAGAATTAATAACATGGTTCGTACATGTAGTTTATCCATTTTTGCCATTTTCATACTTATTTATTGGAAATTACACCATTGGTATCAACTTTTACAAAATGGTTTCATCACTAGTAAATTAGTACCCAAAATAGATAAACCACATTTAATTTGGTGATTACATAAACAATGTCTCAGTTGAACTCATGCTTAAACCCTAAAACAACTTTAAGTTCATAGAAATCATACTATTTTATTATATTAGACTGTTAAACCGGACTAAGTTATTTATTTTGTTGGTTATTGATTTATGATCATTGACTACATTACATTTACAAACTATTTATAAAAAGTGTGTTATCTAAAAATATATTTATAAAGATCACACACACATGTAAAAGGAGACATGTTTAACATTTGCCACAAGTCGCATCTCTTGGAAATTCTCATTTACTAATAAGTTTCAGATGCAAATCAATAAAAGAATTGAGTGATTGGTAGTTTATTCGGTTTTTTCTATTGGGCATTTAATGTTTGACAAAATGCTAGCAATATGTCCTTTAAGTTTCAACTAGGTGTACACCCATGTAAATACATGGGTTTGTTCTAATAACAATCGGAATCAAATACTAAAAAACATATTATTATAATATATTTATGGGTGGTAGGTTTACGTTGGTTGATCTTTTTGTCCAAATATAGGTTTTGTATTTTAGCCGGTTTACTATATGGAAACACGGTTTTGTGGTAAACATGCCCAAATTTTCTAAAACCATGCTTCTAGGCCGTTTCTAGTTTTATTGTTTAATTAAAATAACATGCTTAGTTGTTTCAAATTCAGGGTCTTACAACTGTTTAGGTGTAGAACACTCTGTTGACATAGAAATCAGCATAACCAAATGACCCGCTATATTTTTTTCTCTTAACTCTATATGAGTCCCGTATTATTCTTTTTTAATTTTCTATCATGCCCGCTCTAACTAGTTAGAAAATTAAGTATCGTAAATATTAAAGAAAATAAATACATGAATGAATATGCTATACATATGGTAAAAGAGACTCTATTTTTACTTCCTTTTGTTATGAAAACATATTTATAGATGTAATAAAACTAAAACCGTAATAAACGACGTGATTTAAATTTATATTTAAATTCAAAATTTAATTTATATCTTTTAAGAAATAAATTTAAGATAAATATTTAGTATACAATTTCTCATACAAAACAAATTTCTAGCAATGGGTGATAGACTTATTAAACATATTCAACCTGTTTATATTTTTATATGTTGTATACATATATGATATATCGTGTTAAAAAAATTTGTTGAAAATAAATAAATCCGATTATAAGAATATAAGTGTATATAATGATTTGTTATTGAAATAAAATAAAATACAATCATTCATAAAGACAAACACTCATAATAATTCATTCCATCACTCAACTCTTAACTTACATTTTTACTAATGACAAACAAAACACAACCCAAAAGAAAAAACAAACAAACAAAACAAAGAAACCAAGCATGCATGCAAATAATATTTAAAAGACTTTGCAACCATATGAACCCTAAAATATTTAAGAGAAAAAAAAAAATTCTAACACTCTGGTGTTTGGGTCTGGTCTCTTTTTGGGTCTAAACAATAATCATACACTTTGTATCTGCTTTGAACCCATTGCATTGCCACCACTTGCTGGCGGCTCAGCCCTCCGGTGGTGGCCGGTGAACCGGATGGAGGGAGGCATGATAGTGGTGAGTCAGCTTCACAACCTTTAAGCTTGAAGTTCCTATACCTACCAACAAAAGGTTGGTACCCATAGTTTGCTTTGTATCTACCGTTTTCAGTGGCCCATGAAGACGCATCCCATATCGACCCATACACATACATCGGTCTTAAAGGAAACGTCGTGTCACTTTTCCTTGGGTAACTTCGAATCGGCACATCGTCCACAAAAAATCTGCAAGCATATGATCATATAAAGTGTTAAAACATTTAAGTTCTTATAACAAATTTGAAGATTTTTTTGAAGGTAAACAGGCAAAAACCTACGCCGCTACCCCATTTTAATAGCAAAACCAACTCTTTTAAAAAGATATTATAAGAAAACTAACATTATCTCGTTGGGTGTCCATAATATTGCATAATCATGAAAATCTTGTGTCGGGTCGAACCAAAGGTGAATTCGATGTTCTCGTCCTATGATGTTCCCATCTCCACTTCCTCTCATGTATACATTCGTTTGTAATATGTATGGTTTATCCGGTATTGTCCCAAGAAACTCGATGTCGATTTCGTCATGGTTTCCAGGATGATCTTCGCTATTAGAAAGCTGTAAAATCATTCAATCACAAAGAACAATAAACTCAATATCATGCATGATATATAACTTGCAATTGCTTGGGCTGTAAGTCAACGTTTATATAAGTTCATACGTACGTAAAATGATGTGATGACTCCAGCCGTGTAACCAGGGTGAAGCTTGACCGCTGTCCCAAAGTAACCCGATTTATACGGTTTTATCGACTTAAAACCACTTCCTGTAGTCACACAACATACGTTCATATGTATTTCTTTACATATCTAAATTTAAGACGTGATACAAAGCTAATACGGAATTCGTAGGTTTGGTTTAAGTGAAATTGGATTTGGGTCAGTTTTTGGGTGGAAGCAATAAACATGTTTAGCTAAAGGGGTCGTGTTTAAGTCGGCCCGATGGACTAAACCATTAAACCCATTTGTTTACTTTTTCATTTTTTTAAAAAGATGTAGTAAGTTAAACTATTTGGGTATTTTTAATGACAAAGTTTAAATGTTAAAAAAGTAAAATATAGCTTAAACATAAATGATTAAAAAAAAGATATGTGATTTGAGAATTTTTTAAGTATTAAAATGAAAAAAATACTAACTATATTTTTCGGGTTAAACATGTCGTGTTGGGTTTATGTGTGTGACACAATTTTTGCTTTGGTGTGAACTTTCCAGGCTCATGTCAAGTTTAACCCGGGAACACGACATGCATAACATTAACAACGCATGCATGATGGTGCTCACTGACCAGAAGACTCGTCAAGCCAGATGGTGAGTGAGTTTTGATCGAACCGCTGGTTTTGTGGGCCCCATAAGGTTCTATAAGCTTGATCAAAGGCTACGGTGTCAATCCTAGAACTAGGGTTGTATCCTGGTGAAGGTGGGTTGTCTTGAGCATCGGTTGAAATAGTGAACATGAAGAGAAAAATGGGAAGAAAGAAAGCCATGAATTGAAGTACAATAGATTAAGGGAGAAATAATGAGTGGTATGTATAAAGAATACATTAGAGAGGATATAAATAGGGGGATTATTTGGGACCCATGCATGTAATATTGCAATTAGATCGGGTTGATATTTGATAATACTAAAATTAAGTTATGAATTCAAACAATATATATAAGGAAAAAGAAAAAAAAGACCGTTTTGTTTTTATTTTAAGTTATGTTCTCTATTTTTGGTTGATTTCTTGATTATTGGTGGCCTTTTCAAGAAACAATTAAATACGGTCCACTGAACTTATTTATATTATATTTTTTATATAAGATATTGTATCAAATATAAAAACCTCATTAAGTTTTTTTTAAAGGTTCATTAAGTTTTTAATAATACTACTAAAATCTAAAGTTATAGTTTGATTTTATTAGTTTGTGTTAATATTATACTTTATTGACGTACTTCCAAAAATTATAGTGGATGATTTAAATCTTTCTATTTCTTTCCAACTAATAACATAACTAAAAATTGGATTTCCTTTTTCTATTCTTTTCCTTTTTTCTATATTGTACGTATGAAAAGTGACGGCATATCTCGCCCAAGAAAAAGTACTGATTTAAACTAAGTTTTTAACAGAACAATAAATCTAAAAAGCTAGCAAACTTTAGTCGGCAATAATGTAATAATATAAGCGAATAACATATATACTTAAAGAATAAAATCTTATTGTAAGCATTAATGTTCGGAATTACATTACATACTAATTCTAGAAGTAATCAAGTAAACACTAGATCAAAGGAGTTCTTACATATTAATTCTAGAAGTAATCAAGTAAACACTCGATCAAAGGAGTTATTTGCGCTTAACCAAGATAACCTTTGTGATAATTTTCTTTAAATAAAAAATATATAATTACATAAAACACCTTTAAAGTTTTATTGTGTTTGTTAGTAATAGTATGAATTCAATATTGATGTTAAAGTATAAATGATAGATAACCAATAAAACTAGTAGTTTTTATTATTACTTTTTCATTTGCAACTCACTTTATAGTTTATAACTATATAAGGTAAGATTTATAGCCATGTTATTATTTAAAGCCCAAGAGTTTTTATTCCCCAACTATTCTCTAACTGCAACTTGGTTGATAAGCCTCTATTATAGACCAAAGGTTGATGAAATATATTGTATTGATAAATTGGGCCTACTCTTAATTGCTGCTCTCCGATTATGATTGTTATGGCCGGTTGATCTCTTTCAACCGACAAAATCAAGAATTTTCAGGCTGTCTACGATGGAACATGCTTTCAATACGTGGTGATGACGGGAGTAGCTCAAACCTCAATAAAATGACTGAAAATACATGATAGCTTGAAAGGTTAAAAGGTTTAAAGCCCGGGAACTAAGGTAGACAACACGTGTACAGTAATCAGTCACTTCACTGATTACTTGAACAACTCTCCCAGCCGCAAAAGCAAAACGTGTGCACAGGGTGTACTCTTTTATCCGCAGGTCCAAACACTTTAACCCCCAAAAGGGTAAGTCCTCCACTGCAAGCAGGGTTCACTGGTCAAATATTTCCCCTTTGAGCAATCTCCTCCTCTATAAATGACACTTCATTAAATGCATTTGAAACATTCCAGATCATCAGCCCGGATTCTCTAGGATCTCTGATCTTTCTTCTTGTCTCTCGAGATCTTGTTCCATACAAGTTTCTCTTCTTCACTTCAATACACACAATTCGCTCACCCTTACATCCGAGGCTGAATATCTTTAAGCTGAGAACCTTGAGCAAACAACAAACATAACTAGTGAACATCTCTCCACGTCTTGCAAACGTGGGGGGACCCCACGACATGCGTTTGGAAAACCTGAACCCTCCAAGCCTTTTACCTAACCAGCCTACTCACTATCATTTGTCTTGTATTTGTTGCATCAACAAGTTGGCGCCCACCGTGGGGCTACGCCGCTTCTTTTCTTCAAAAGACCTAGTAGTGTAGCTCCATTCTTTCAAAAATCATCATGTCGGAAAGTGAATCTCCGGGAGAGGTAAACCAAGTCCCAGGTACCTTTACCCCTAACACTAGCCAAACTCATGTGGCTATACCAACTTCCTTCTCAACACCGGGAAGCACTCCAACTGGAGCAACATACCCCGAGTTCCTCACTTTCCAAACACCGACACCGTCTCGTTCAGGAGTTCCGTCTCCTAACGTTGGTGCTTCTAACACCCCCTCACGTATTGTCCTTACCCCTGAAGGGGTCGCTAATAACTTCCTAGAATTGAGGTCTCTCCTTAATCAATACGTGAGCAGGGAAAGAGACAAAGGAGTGAGGATTCGTCTGGATTATGACGAGCCGGAACCATCACTATCTCCTGGACCTCCCGCTCTTCCTTTCACAAGCTCACAACCAACCAAATCCAGGAATGAGGCTGGTCCCAGCCATCCTCCTCCGAATCCTAATCCGTACATATACACGAGGTCAGATCCAACGTATTTTCCCCTCTTTTCTTCCCAACCAGTTGCAACCGGTGCTCCCTTGGTGCACGAGCTGACTTTGGACCAGCTCCTATAATCTCCTGTAGCAAGTCTTCCACCTCCGGCAACAACTACGTGGGAACAAGCTTTGTCTGCACTCCCTTTGGCACGAAGTGCCGTCATGAGCACTCCTTTAGGGATAATCTGCCCAGTTGCATCTGGAAGCCTTCAAGGCTTCAACCTTATGCCTCAAATGATGGCTTAGATGATGGCAAGCTTCCTTTGGCAACACTTTATTAATCAAGTGTTGGCCACCCAAGGGAACAACAACAACAACACAGGTGTGAGGGTGGAAGAGGATTTGGCCAAGCCATATAAACCAAGCAATTTGTCATGCTTCTCCCAGCAAATCGCTGATTATGATTTCCAAACAAAAATCAAGATGCCATCCCATATCAAAACATATGACGGGACCGAAGATCCAGAGGATCACCTCCAGATCTTTACTGGTGCTGCAAGGATCGAGAAATGGTCTAACGCTGAATACTGCCTCATGTTCATGCAAACCCTCGTTGGGTCAGCCAGAATATGGTTCAATGACCTGCCTGCCAGAAGCGTTCGAAGCGTCGATGACCAGAGTAAAGGGTTTCTGGCTAATTTCTCACAGCAAATGCGGTACGTTAAAGATGCCACGGTGATTTTTCAGATAAAACAAAGAGAGTTCATAGAGAGGTACAAAAAGGAAGGTCTGGCGTATGTGGGGGCAGATGAAAAGATGAGAGTGGCCGGTTTTATGAACGCCATCACCTCCAAATACCTTACAAGGGATTTCAACAAGTCCCTACCAAAGACCTTGGAAGAAGCTCTCGAAAGGGTCGAAGCCCACATTAGAGGAGAGGGGGTTGTAGACATAAAGGAGCAGAGAAAAAGGGGATCTAGCTGGCGAGTTAACCGCCCCGCTAGAAAGAAGAGAAATTTTCATTCCTATGACAGACGACAAAGGAGTTCAGAGCAGCGAAGACCTGAAGGTCGGAACCCTCCAAGCAGGGAGAAGACCGTAAACTTTACAGCTCTTACAAAAACTTCACAGGAGATCTTTGCTACAGAAGAAGTGAAATAAAGCTTCCGACCTCCTAGACCTCTCCCAAAAAGTAAAAGGAATGAAAATTCCACCCAGTTCTGTGAATTTCATAAGGAGAAGGGTCACCATACTAACGATTGCTTTCAACTCAAAAAGAGGATTGAGGAGGCCGTTAAGTCCGGAGAGCTTGCCTACTTGGTGAAGGGGGTAAGGGACAAGATAGCCGAAGGAAAAAGCAAGGAGGTTAGCATGGTGGATTTCGATGAAAAGGTTCCCCACAAACGACAACGGTTGGAAGCTTGGGAGCTTCAGTGTGTCTGCTTCCCGCCATCGGAAAGAACCCACTCTCAAGCCCTCTTGTTGTTGAAGCAACTGTGGGTACACTAAAGACAAGCAAAGCCTACATAGACACTGGTGCAGCTACTGAAATCATGTTTGAAAAGTTCTTTAATCATTTGAGTAATGAGGAAGGTTCAAAGCTTCAACCGTTCGGAACCTCTATAAAAGGTATTGCCGACATACCCATCAAGCCTTTAGGGCAACTAACCCTTGATGTCTGTTTCAGTGAAGGCAAGATGGAAATAGTTCAACCTCTCACTTTTGTGGTTATCAAAATACCTTCCAACTATGATGTCATCATAGGAAGGCCAGGACAGTGTGCATTCTATATGCATGTTTTAGTTGGTCATGACACCGTGAAGTTCCCTACCGAGAGAGGGATTGCAACCCTTCAACCCACTCAAGAAGCCTACATGGTTGAAGGGGAAAGTTCAAAAAGTGAAGACGACAAGCAAGGGCTGATTATAAACCCCAGATATCCTGAATAAAGGATAAGGGTTAATACAAGCCTTTCTCAAGAAACCCTCTCATACCTTGAAAAGCTACTAGTACACTATAGCGATATCTTTGCTTGGTGCCCAGAAGACATGACGGGTATCCCTCGAAGCATTTCTGAACATGAGCTGAAGATACCACCTGATGTCAAGCCTGTCGTCCAAAAAGAAACGAAGTCTAGCCCCCGAAAGGAGCTTGGCAGCATGCCAAGAAGTAGAAAAGCTTGTCTCACTCCAGGAAGTCAATTATCAATCCTGGGTTGCAAACCCAGTCATGATTCGAAAACCTGACAACTCTTGGAGAATGTGTATCGACTTCAAGGACTTGAACAAGGCTTGCCCCAAAGATTGTTACCCATTGCTGGAGATCGACCGTAAGGTTGATTCCCTCACTGGTTACCCTTTCAAGTGTTTCCTTGATGCCTACAAGGGTTATCATCAAATACTTATGAAGGAAGAGGGTGAAGAGAAGACTGCTTTCCACACAGATAAGGGTATCTTTTGTTATCAAAAGATGCCTTTTGGCCTTAAGAATGCGGGTGCAACCTACCAACGCCTGGTTGACAAAGCTTTTGCTAGTCAAATTGGTAGAAACATGGAGGCATATGTCGATGATTTGGTAATCAAAAGCAAAACAGAATAACAAATGCTTGACGACATACAAGAAACTTTCCAAAACTTGAGAAAGGTTAACATGAAACTCAACCCTGAAAAATGTTCATTTGGGTTTGAAGAAGGTAAATTTCTGGGGCACATTGTGGGAAAACAAAGTATAAATGCGAACCCAAACAAGGTCAAAGTTGTTCTTGAAACCAAACCACCACGAAGCAAAAAGGAAGCGGAAAGTCTGAATGGAAAGCTTGCAGCCCTGAAGCGTTTTACCTCAAAACTGGCTGAAAAATCTTTACCCTTCTTTAAAATGCTTAAAGGGTGCTCCGACAAAAAAGATTTCAAGTGGACTGAAGAAGCAGAGGAAGCCTTTAACCAGATGAAGCAACACCTAGCTTCACCTCCAGACATCGCAGCCCCGGAAACAGGAGAGCTGATCTCTGTCTACCTTTCGGTTGCTGAAGAAGCAATAAGTGTTGTTTTAATCATCGAACGAGACAAAGTTCAGGTACTCGTCTATTTCTTCAGCAAAACTTTAAAATTGGCAGAGATCAAGTATCCTCCTATGGAAAAACTTGCTCTAGCCCTAGTCCAAACGGCTAAAAGGCTTCGAAGGTATTTCCAAGCACACCCTATACAAGTGGTCACCGACCAACCCATCAAGAGTGTGCTTGAAAAACCAGAAAATTCAGGATGGTTAGCCAAATGGGCTGTGGAACTAGGTGAACACAAAATCACCTATGTACCAAGAAAAGCTATCAAAGCCCAAGTCTTGGCTGACTTCATTGTGGAAGTCCCAAAGCAAGCTGTTACAGAAGTCAATATAACTACCGCTGAACCTTCTGACCCTAAAGCCTGGAAGCTCTTTACCGATGGAGCTTCAAGCGTTGAAGGGTCAGGAGTCGGGCTCATTTTAATGAACCTCGAAGGTCTAGAATTTACATACGCTCTTCGACTTGAATTCCAGACCACAAACAATGAAGCTGAATACGAAGCATTGATAGCTGGTTTGAGAATAGCCAAGGAGATGAAGGTTCAAAAGCTTCAGGTCTTCACAGACTCGTTGCTTGTGTCAAGCCAAGTCAACGACAATTATGTTGCAAAAGAGCACAACATGAAGAGGTATAAAGAAAAGTCCAAGGAATTGATGAACACGTTCCAAGCATGTACCATCAAACAAGTCCCAAGATCTCAAAACAAGAGAGCCGATGCTTTGAGTAAACTTGCCTCTCTCACCTTTGCCCATCTTACCAAAAAGGTATTGGTGGAGGTATTGAAAACTCCCTCGATTCAAGAATTAGAGGTTCAATATGTAATCACCGAAGAAGGCCCCAATTGGATGACTCCTATCAAGAAATTCCTCAAAAACGGTGAGTTACCCAATGACCAAACAGAGGCTGAAAGGGTTAGAATCAAATCTAGGCAGTATGTGTTGTAAGGTGAAATCCTCTACAAAAAAGGTTACCTTGCACCATTACTGAGATGTGTTGGCCCGGAACAAAACCAGTACCTGGTCAAAGAGGTTCATAAGGGGATATGTGGAGCTCATTTTGGAGCAAAGACGGTGGTTGCCAATCTAATGAATCTCGGGTATTTTTGTCCTTCCATGCACCAAGACACCACCGAGCAATTAAGAAAATGTGAAGCTTTTCAAATACATACACCGGTGCCCAAGAGCCCCAAACATGATCTTGTCCCGATATCTTCAGCCTGGCCATTTCACAAATAGGGAATGGATATTGTTGGCCCATTCCCACCAGCCAAAGGAGGAGTAAAATTTTTACTGGTGGCCATAGATTACTTTACCAAGTGGCCTGAAGTCAAACCACTTGCAAAACTCACGGGCAAGCAAGTCATTGACTTCGTTTGGGAAAACATCATTTGTCGCTTTGGGTTGCCAGGAGTGTTGGTCACGGATAATAGGAAACAGTTTGATGAGAAGCCTTTTAGCACTTGGTGCAAGGAATTCAAAATAACTCAGGTGTTCAGTTCAGTTGCATACCCACAATCCAATGGCCAAGTTGAAAGAATGAATCGTAGCATTGTTGAAGGAATCAAGACCTGATTGGGAAGGCATGAAAACAATTGGCTCGAAGAGTTGCCAAATGTTCTATGGGCTATACAAACAATGGAAAAAACAAGCCACAAAAAAACACCTTACAGCTTGGTGTTCGGATCAGAAGCCGTGATTCCAGCTGAAATAGGAGTTGTGACTCAAAGGACACTCAACATGAATCCCGAAGCAAACAATAAAGAGACCATGTTGAACTTGCAACTCCTCAAAGAAACACGCGATCAAGTTGCTATTCAAGAAGCCAAGTACAAACAAAAGATTGAAGCTTATTACAACACAAGAGTAAAGCATGAACGCTTCAAGCCAGGAGACCTCGTACTTAGAAACAACGAGGCTAGCAAAAAAGAAAACCAAGGAAAACTTGGCCCAAAGTGGGAAGGCCCATACACAATCCTTGAAGCCCACAAATGTGGATCCTATAAACTGGCCGACGCAGAGGGTAAAAAGCTTCCTAGACATTGGAATGGGAAGACCCTTAAAAGGTTCCATGTCTGATCAAGAAAGTTTAGTTTTTATTTCAAGAGTTGTCCCATGCTCCCTTTTTTGTAAAACAATATCTCTTGAATGAATGATGATGTTTTATCAAATTTATCTTTCTATCCTAAAATCAGGTTGAGAACCTAGCAAAAAACTCCATGGCAAGGGCCATGTAAGGGGATGAACTCCCATGCCATATCGCTCAATAGGTTCAAGGGTTGAATGAACCTATATAAGGGGTGAGTTCCTAAATCAATACAACTCCATGAGACTTATAAAATTATCAAAAAAACAAATTTGTCTCATAGACGGGTCTGAGCAGCCTTCACCAAATGCTCCTTAAGCCTTAGAAAACTTATAGAAAACAAATCATTATCAATAGGCTTACGAACCAAAATCAAACCAAGGAAAGTGATAGATAGGATATGTGCTATGTCTTCTTGTTAGAAATACCAATGCTAAGTGACTGCAACACTGAACCCTTTAAGGTATAAAAAACATAAAGACAACACAAACCCAACAAAGACAATTCTATAAACATAAAAAGGGGAAAAACAACAACACAACAATAAAAGTATACAACTCGAAATTAAAAATACAAAGCAAAGCACCAAGTCATAAAGGACAAGCAACAGCTAGAAGCCTTGAAGGCTACAAGCTACAAGTATCTAACAAAGCTGCCTTACAAAAATACATAGCTACATTTCACAAAACAAGGAGAGTAGTAGAAAGTTAATAGCATAACATAAGAAGCCTTAAAGGCTCCCAAATATCCAAACAAGTCATAACCAAACCTTAACGGTTTGAAAACAGGAAAATTGTTCAAATAGCCGATAAGGCTAACAACCATCAACAGAAACCTTAAGGGTTTCTACCAAACCTAGATTGTTTTAAAGGAAATACAGACCATGAAATTGTTTTAAGGTGCTAAGAAAGCTACGAATGCATTGTTCAAACATCAGCAAGAGGCTTGGAAGCCCCAGAACCATTACCCTTACCTTTTTTGGTCTTCTTCGCTTTCTTGGCCTTCGAACCACCATCATCACCAACTACTGAACCTTCGAGTCTTGCGTCCTTGGAAGCATCGGGATCTTCTGAAAAGTTCTCCTCACTATCCCCTGAACGAGAACGCTTCTTGGAAAGGGAATCAAGCACTTCAGCACAAACATTCTCATTTAGCCCAGCCGGTTTCAACTCCTGTAAGACAGAAAGAGGTTTACCAAAACAAGTTGCAACTTGACTTACATATGGGTAATGTAAGTCAACCTCTCCATCTGCTAAACAGACTCCTTAAAAACCCCGGAAGCTTTAGGATGAAACATGGGAGACTGTTCCAAGGCCTGACCAGACTCGTGAATTTTAAAACCAGCAATAAGGCCCTGATGTTTCCCCAAGTTCAGCAGTTTGGTGTAGACCTCTCCAAGAGCATAATTGAATTCATGGAATGAAGGAGATAGGTGACAACCTGGTGAAAGCCTTGCTCAATGAGCCACTGGTTATCGCCAGTGGCTTGAGCAACCGAAGCCTCCAAACCTTCCTTCTCTTCGTCTAAGGCTTTCTGTTGAACATCTAAGGCTTCGCTATCAGCTTTCAACTTCAACTGGTCAGCTTCAAAACTTTTCTTGAGATCATTCATTTCAATCCCATGCCTCCTTGTCAACTCTCCAACCTTCTTCACCTAAGCCTCCTCCTTTTTAGAGAACCCTCAACCTCCTTCTTCATCACAGCCATAGAGGCTTTCATTTTATCCTTCTTCTTGGTAGCTTCCTCATACTCCTGCATACCTTTCGTAAAACGAGTAACACCCTCAGCCAACAGGGCCGAAAGGTTGCAGGAACTTAACATCAACCTTGAAATAAAATGATCAGCCTCCATCTCAGAAATAGCATTTCGGACACCAGGGGGAGCGAAATGAGCCAACACATCTGCACAAACGGCAGGATCCTTAAAACTATCCCCAACTTTCACACCCCAGTTGGGAACATAAAACTCCTCAGCTTCAGGCTCCTCCAAGCCTTCAACGCTTTTACCTGATGAACCCTGGATAGCAGGCACAACACCCTTCTTAACCAACTTCTTCTTTTTACCAGAAACCACCAACTCTTTTTCCTTACCCTTCTCCACACCACCCTCAGTAACCTGCTCCATAGAAACCTCGATGTCATCACTAATTTCAATAGTCTCTGAGCCAGAGGGTTGGTCAGCACCTTTCAAACGACGGTTTGAACGACGGACAGAAACCTTGGAACTCGGAGCCTTTGTGAAACCTTTAACATTTGGAACATTCACATAGCCAGAACCCTCGAACCTATGCTCAGATCCCCTAACAACTACATCTTCACCAGGTGTGACCGCAGCATTCCCAAACACAACATCGGAAGTGTCATCGCTCTTAATAAAATCAAGGGCAGACATAACTGCAAAACAAACACAAACAAAGGATATAAGCAAACAAAAAATATGAACATAATAGCACAACAAGACAAATGCATACCCTACCCGTCTCTGATAAGCACTGGATCTCGATCAGGTTTGTCCCACAACTTACTAAGGCCCAATAACACCAGTAAGGGCTCAGGAAAGGGACGAAGCCTTGAAGGGCACCCCTGAGAGTTTCAAGAAAGCGAGTATTTATCTCAAGAGCAGAGGGCTCAGGTTCATTTAAAACGACGTCCGGATGTCTCCAAACAAGCCTAAAAGGAACAATTTCATCGGAAACCCAGAAAAACCGGTCTTTCTAAACACCAAGACTGGAAACCATGGACGAAACTAAACAAGTGACAACTTGAGATGTTTCGAATGTAAACCAGTCACCATTCTTGGCCAATCGAAAAAAGCGACGGAATGATAAGAGGGTTGGATCATATCTGGAAGCCCGGCACAACACTTCAAAGTGCAGAACCCTAATCAGACCCTGGGGGTGGATCTGGCCAAAAAATACACCATAATGCTCTAAGATATTCAAAACAAAGTTCGAGAAAGGATGACGGAGGTTCGAAAATTCGAAATGGTGACAATAGAGGGCAATGGAACTAGGGGGACATTGATCGACCGAAACATCGCATCCCGGTGCAACCGGTTTAAACCTCAATCCAATCCCCCATTCTAAACAAAAATTTTCTACTTCCTCTTGGGTTAATCGAGAGAACGATTTGGCTAGGTCTTTACGAGCACCCATACTAAAAGAAAAGCAAGTAGAAAATGGAAATCAAAACTAACCTGGAAGAGGAAAAATGAAGTAAACTTGAGAGAAATTTTGTAGAGTTGGTTTTTCTTCTAAGAGATAAATGTAAATTAATGAAAGAAAAAGCGTTATAATTACACGGAGGGTTATTAAAACCGCCGCCTGACACAAAAGAAACTGCCAGTAGTCACATCAACTGTCTCGTCAAAATTCAAAAACCAAAATCCCAACTGCTACGAACCTCTCAAGCGTTCAAGCCTTGAAGCCTTCAAGCAAAACAAAACAAATGTACAAAAAGTCAGAAGTATTTGTGCTTACACCCAAAAACCTCTGACTTGGGGGGCTGATGACGGGGGTAGCTCAAATCTCAAATAAAATGACTGAAATACATGATAGCTTAAAAGGTTAAAAGGTTTAATGCCCTGGAACTAAGGTAGACAGCACGTGTACAGTAATCAGTCACTTCACTGATTACTTGAACAACTCTCCCAGCCGCAAAAGCAAAACGTGTGCACAAGGTGTACTCTTTTATCCGCAGGTCCAAACACTTTAACCCCCAAAAGGGTAAGTCCTCCACAACAAGTAGGGTTCACTGGTCAAAGGTTTCCCATTTGAGCAATCTCTTACTCTATAAATGACACTTCATTAAATGCATTTGAAACATTCCAGATCAGCCCGGATTCTCTAGGATCTCTGATCTTTCTTCTTGTCTCTCGAGATCTTGTTCCATACAAGTTTCTCTTCTTCACTTCAACACACACAATTTGCTCACCCTTACATCCGAGGCTGAATATCTTTCAGCTGAGGACCTTGAGCAAACAACAAACATAACTAGTGAACCTCTCTCCGCGTCTTGCAAAAGTGGGGGGGACCCCACGACCTGCGTTCGGCAAACCGGAACCCTCCAATCCTTTTGCCTAACCAGCCTAATCACTATCATTGGTCTTGTATTTGTTGCATCAACACGTGGCGGATCTAAAAAAATATTAATCTGTGTCATGTGTCATTATGTTTTGTTTTAGACGTTCAAACATTTTTTTCTTATCGGATTGGGTCACCACAATTAAAAAAGGACATTATCAAGTTGACCAAAGAATTGGGATTGGTTTGAATTTGTTTATTCTTTTAAATTAACATCAATTGTAAGGTCAGGCGGGGCACCCACGTTATTTTTATCACGGAACAAATGGTCACGCGTTGAACTTCCATTTTCCCACCCCAGTAGTTTGAGTCAGCAAGGATACAATCCTAAAAGGGTGGATTATTGGAAGATAATGAATTAAGTTATTAATGCAGTATTGTGGTAGGCCCCGCTTTTGGCGGTGACGTTACCCTCGGCTAAGTAGTCTGAGTCAGCAGGGATACAGTCCTAAATAGCCGGGTTATAGTATTAATAGTAGTTAACTTATGAGGGGATCAAAGAGTTTGGACCTCCGCCATCCAATACCGTGAAGTATTGAAGGAGGTCCTACTAAATTTGACCCAGGTCCATTGCAGGACCTCTAAACGCTGAACAATGGCAAGACCTTTACCAAACCGTTCCCTTAACCCCCGACCAGGTAGCCAACATACCTCCATATAGACCGTGGAGATATGAATGGTGAAAATCTTTTATTTTATATAGACAGTAAAATAATGCCAAGACACCACGGACAAACGATAAGGAAAGATCACCTTCAACATAAGTAACTAGTTATTAAAGTGATTAATACAAAACCAAATAAAAAGTGCAAAAGATTAGAAATAAAAAGTATTATACTAGACACTTTGTCTTCACCAAGTGATGTAAGAGACTTAGGCAAACATGGCCTTGATTGTCAAGAACTCTTACGATCAATCTTGGATCCCGAGACGACTCACACACTCTACGATGGACAATGGATGATGGTGGTGGATGATGGTGTTGTGATGGTGGTGGGTGGTGTATGAAGTGTGAGAGAGGTGGTGTGCCAAGGGATGAGTTGAAATGAAACCAAGCACTCCTATTTATAGGCTGAACAGAAGGCTGGGCACGGCCCCGTGTCCGCTGGACACGCCCCCGTGCCTGTCTGACACTCTCTCTCTTCATTAATTGTAATTCGCAATTACAATTAATGCGCCTGCTGTACTTTCGCCACGCCCCCGTGTTCACTGGACACGGCCCGTGGTGGGCAATAGAAGCTTCTATAGGTTTGTCTTTTCTGCTGCTTTTTGGGCACGACCCCGTGCTGGCTGAGCACGGGGCGTGTTCAGTCTTATGCCTTCTCTATTTTGCTTGGGAAGATGCCGTTGAAGGGTCGGGCAGTCCACTTATGTTCCTTTTCTTGTATTTATGTTAGATTTAGCTGTCTTTTTGCTTCTTTTGTGAATTTGAGCTCATTTAATCCTGAAAATACAAAAGGAAGACAAAAACACTCTTTTTCCAACATTAGTACTTAAAAAGGGTTAGTTTTCTGCCTTATTTGATGTAATTTATATGTTGCATTTTACACACATCAAATACCCCCACACTTGAACTTTTGCTTGTCCTCAAGAAAAACTCTTTAATATGTGGCTTACACTCCCAAATGGAATGGGTAGAAGAGAAGGTTTTGGCTTGTCATAGAGTGTTGGGAATCCAAGATCTTTTTGGGTTTTATTTTTATTTATTTACAATCCTATTCATTATGATTTGTTTAGAACGTTTCATAGGAGAAATTACTTATTTGGGCATAACATGCCTTTTTTAAAATTTCATTTATATACAAGTTCACATACCTCACGGGAGAAATCACTCACACTCGGCCGAAGGTGTATTTTTAGTGAATCACTCGAGAGCGGCATGAAACTTACTCCTACCATAGGCTTGCCAAGCAATCAATCCTCCTCCTTTTTAACTTTTATACCTTTGTAAATATCAAGAGGACTTTGTGGGTGAAGGGTTAGGCTTGGGTTAAAGGTAGGTGGTTGGGTTAGTGGTTAGTGGTTAGTAGAAAAGGGTGAAAAAGCGTAACAAGTGTCGGTTTTCGTAGGACTTTCTAAATTTTTTTTTTTTTAACTTTTATTTTGATGAAGCTACTATTCAAACAAAGTTATTTTTGATAAACTTGTTTGTTTATTTTCTTTTGCTTCATCAACAAAATATATATATATATATATATTTCAATCATACGAAAAACCGAACTTGTTACTAAAACAAAGGGTTAAAAATGAAAAAGGTTTTGGTGGGTAAAAGGGTGTTTGGTTTGGGTTATGAAATGAAAATATTTAGGCTCAAAGGGACTAACTAGTGGGATTTTGGGTAGGTGGTAAAAAAAAGAAAAATAATGGTGTAGAAGAAAAAAGGATTAGTCCTAATGCCTCTATCATTTACTTACTCGGGTTTAAGTTGATAAGGACCGGGAATGTATCGTCATGGCAAGTTCTAGAGTTGTAAGAACCAAGCGGCTATTCACACAAGAAACGAAAAATGAGCATTTAGTCTAAAGATGTAAATTTGTATGCTCAATAAAGGCTCAAAAACTCACTTTTTGTGGGAACGGGTTTTTCTATGTGATCAAGTATATATAATCAAATTTTAACTAAGCTTATCATGCCGTTTCATAATTTTCTTATGTTGGTTCTTGTTATCACGACGCTCTCGGTTGTAAATTTGTAAAAATATAACCTTATTAATCTTATGATTCCTAACTTAAACTTTAGACAAGTAAAAAAAATGAAAATATTTGAAAAAATTTGGGGTGTTTAGCGGTTCCAATAGAGTTTTGTGTAAGGCTTGTTATTAGGACTTGAAAGATTCAAGGTTTTAGCATCCCCCCCACACTTAAATTACACATTGTCCTCAATGTGTCCCAAAAATAAGTTTTTAGGTTGATTGAATGTGTAAAAAGCAAAATTTTTCTGTTACTGGGCGCTGAACACGGCCCCGTGTTGTCCGGGCACGGCCCCATGTTCAAGTGCCAGTAACAAAATTGAAACAAGAGAAACAGAAGTCTGGACACGGGGGCGTGTTGGGTGAACACGGCCCGTGTCCAGTTACCTGAACTGGGTCTTTTTCTGCAGACAGTGCAGCACGGGGCCGTGTTGGGTGGACACGGCCCGTGCCGAGCTTACTGTAAATGAAGAAATTTGTCGGATGGTTCTGTTTTCCTGTATGGAGTGTTGGTTCAAGTTTCCCTTGCATCCTTTGCCATCTCAAGTGTGTTTTATTCCTGAAAAAAAAACTAAACTAGAAAACGTAAAAGTTAATCTAAACTAAAACTACGGATAGTTCCGCGGAATGCCTCCGTGGTGCGCCACGTTTATAAGGGTCCTTGGCTAGACCCACCTTATCGGGTGGTTCTGACTCATCTTCAATTAGGGGGTCGTCATTGCCGAATGGATATTTCATTGATCGCTCAAGATCGACACTTATTTTAAATGCCCCTAATTGAAGAGGTAGATTGTTGAACTTCCGGTTTTTCAAAGCTTCGTGAGTTTTTACAAATGGTCGTCCCAACACTAGAGGAGCGTCATCGAGGATGACAAAATCGGCCGGGATTACCATTTGATTTGTTTGAACTAATACATCCTCAACTATACCGATTGATTTTATTACTTTCCGATTGGATAGAAAAATGGGTATTTGAAGTGGAGAAAAATCACTAATACTTAATTTTTCGAAAATGTAGTTAGGCATTATGTTAACACAAAGATCTCTTTATCGATTGTGACATTACTAATAAACGAATTTTGAAAGAAACATGGAACCGGTGTAATGTTAATTTCAAATGGGTCTTCTTTTATTAGTGAGGTTTGATCATCAGTTAACTTAACACTTACCGTTTCGTCAATTTTAGTGTTAGTGTTTAACTATTTTAAAAACTTAGCATGAGTGGGTACTAAACAATGATTTTCAAAAGAAGGTGACAAGAGATTAATTTCTTCAAAATTAGACTCTTCTTGAATTTTAACGTTGTCGGACTCACCTTTTTCGTTGTTTAACTCATGTGTCGGTTTTTCACTTATTTGTTCTTCCATTTTTACACTTTCGGTTATCTCTTCCTTTTTTAATTCTTCTCTTGCGCGGGATTCCTCTTCCCTTGCGCGAGATTCTTTTATACAGCGATCGATAACTCTAATATGTTCTAATATCCTCTCGGTTACTTCGGTTATAGAAAAAGAATCGGGATTTTCTAAGCTTGAATCCGGTTGTTCGACCCCTTGTTCCTCATAATACCCATATGAAGTAGATGGTTCGCACCATCGTTCTTCATTGTAAGCATATGATGGATAAGGTTCGTAGTTTTGTTCTTCATAATACTCATATGAGGTAGGTTGTTCACACCATGGTTCCTCATAATAAGCATATGAAGGTGGTGGCTCATATCTTGGTTCCTCAAAGTATGAGTATGAAGGCTCATACCTTGGTTCATCAAAATATGAGTATGAGGGAGGAGGTTCATACCTTTGGTCTTCATATGATGTGTATGAAGTTGATGGCTCGTACCTGGGTTCCTCATAGTAGGTGTATGAATTGGATGGTTGATATGAGTGACTATTTTGAACCGAGCGTGTGTTACGACAATTAATGCAATAGTTACCCCTATAATCATCCTCCTCATAGGTGTAGTTGTAACCTCCTGAGTATTGATCCATAAGAATCACTCAGCAGACCACAACCGAGTCTCGAGATCAGAAAACAAAAATAAAAACGGAAACAGAGGCTGGACACGACCCCGTGTTCAGGATCTGTATCTGGGCGTTTTAATTAAATTTACTGATTTCGTTGAGCACGGGGCGTGTTCAGTGAGCACGGCCCGTGTTCAAGCTTCTGTTACTGGGTGTTTTATGAAAAATATGCAGCACGGCCCCGTGTTCAGCGAGCCACACCTACTGTAAATGCAAAACTAAACTAAAATGCATAAAAATGTGGGCCCGTTTTGAAAAGGTTTTGAAAAACTGATTAGGCCGTCGATTTTAAGCTTTCCTAAAATCCTTGTGTCCCCGGCAGCGGCGCCAAAAACTTGATGTGCGTGAAAGTGTTATATATATTAGGTGTATATTTTAAGCCCCTTTAACACTTATTTTAGCCAAGTTTTAAATTTATAAAACACGATATTTACTAACACTAGACACACATATGGGCAAGTGCACCCATCATGGGCGTAGTATAGTGTTGGTAAGATACCGAGGTCGTCCAAGGACACAAGAGCTTTTAGTACCGGTTTATCCTCAACGTCTAATCAAAATAAAAAGTTTAGAAAAATGTTTTTAAACTAAGAAAAATAAAAACTAACTAAAATGCTGAAAATAAAAATAAAATAAAAAACAGATAGACAAGATGAATCAATTGGTTCCGACTCGTATCTAGTATAACCTTTGATTATTTCCGCACTTTTGCACATAATTAAGAGATTATCTTAGTTATTGTAGTAGGCCCCTCTTTTGAAGGTGATGTTACCCTCACCCCAGTAGTTTGAGTCAGCAAGGATACAATCCTAAAAGGGTGGATTATTGGAAGATAATGAATTAAGTTATTAATGCAGTATTGTGGTAGGCCCCGCTTTTGGCGGCGATGTTACCCTCGGCTAAGTAGTCTGAGTCAGCAGGGATACAGTCCTAAATAGCCGGGTTATAGTATTAATAGTAGTTAACTTATGAGGGGATCAAAGAGTTTGGACCCCCGCCATCCAATACCGTGAAGTATTGAAGGAGGTCCTACTAAATTTGACCCAGGTCCATTGCAGGACCTCTAAACGCTGAACAATGGCAAGACCTTTACCAAACCGTTCCCTTAACCCTCGACCAGGTAGCCAACATACCTCCATATAGACCGTGGAGATATGAATGGTGAAAATCTTTTATTTTATATAGACAGTAAAATAATGCCAAGACACCACGGACAAACGATAAGGAAAGATCACCTTCAACATAAGTAACTAGTTATTAAAGTGATTAATACAAAACCAAATAAAACGTGCAAAAGATTAGAAATAAAAAGTATTATACTAGACACTTTGTCTTCACCAAGTGATGTAAGAGACTTAGGCAAACATGGCCTTGATTGTCAAGAACTCTTACGATCAATCTTGGATCCCGAGACGACTCACACACTCTACGATGGACAATGGATGATGGTGGTGGATGATGGTGTTGTGATGGTGGTGGGTGGTGGATGAAGTGTGAGAGAGGTGGTGTGCCAAGGGATGAGTTGAAATGAAACCAAGCACTCCTATTTATAGGCTGAACAGAAGGCTGGGCACGGCCCCGTGTTCGCTGGACACGCCCCCGTGCCTGTCTGACACTCTCTCTCTTCATTAATTGTAATTCGCAATTACAATTAATGCGCCTGCTGTACTTTCGCCACGCCCCCGTGTTCACTGGACACGACCCGTGGTGGGCAATAGAAGCTTCTATAGGTTTGTCTTTTCTGCTGCTTCTTGGGCACGGCCCCGTGCTGGCTGAGCACGGGGCGTGTTCAGTCTTCTGCCTTCTCTATTTTGCTTGAGAAGATGCCGTTGAAGGGTCGGGCAGTCCACTTATGTTCCTTTTCTTGTATTTATGTTAGATTTAGCTGTCTTTTTGCTTCTTTTGTGAATTTGAGCTCATTTAATCCTGAAAATACAAAAGGAAGACAAAAACACTCTTTTTCCGACATTAGTATTTAAAAAGGGTTAGTTTTCTGCCTTATTTGATGTAATTTATATGTTGCATTTTACACACATCAGTCGGGCATATGTTTCTATCAAATTGTAAGTGTTTTTAGACGCATCGCAAAAATTGTAGGCCTACTGTTATAATTGGTTTAAACCTATCATTTATCGCACATTGCATCAAGATGTAGAAAGAACACCATTTTTAAATATAACAATTCTATACTCCATTCCAAGAGACTTTAATTCTCGATTTTATTGTATAAATCATAAAAATGATGAAATATATTAAAATGTGGGGATCGATCTCCACCTTTTTGTACCGTAACCTCTCTTAAATACAACTTAAGACGAGTGTTTTATGAATGAACTAAACAAATAAGCATGAAAATGCAAAAAATTAACTAAAATACATGTGTTTTTAACATAATAATAAATAAAAAACAAAGTAAGATGTTATAATAAGTAAATAGTACATCAAAGTTCATTTTTAAAAGATAAATCTTGACGTCTGTATGTGTTAACATATGACATTATATATTATTTAACACGTGCAATATACGATTTTTTTTAAAGATATATATCTTTTTTATTATTTATTATATAAAATTACATTTATTCAAAATAAAAATAAAAAACTATGTAAAATGTTATAACAAGCAAATAGTACATCGATGTTTATTTTTAAAAGATAAATCTTGATGACTTTTTGTGTTAACATATGACATTATATTTTATTTAACACGTGCAATATATGAGGTTTTTTTTAAATATATATCTATTTTATTATTTATTATGTAAAATTACATTTGTGCAAACCGTATAATAGTTCTAACCTAGTATATAGTAATACAATTAAAAGGAATCAAAAACTTAACTGTCAACACATAGCAGTTCTAAATAATATGAACACCGTATTTCTTAATTACTGTGGGTCTTGATTTACGCTAGAAACTTTTAAAACTATCATACAAACCATTCAAATATGTATATTCATATATGCAGGGCCGGCTCTAAAAATTCGTGAACCCTGTTCGAGCTCGAAAAAACGTGCCCTTAGAGCTTAACGAAATTGAGTATTAGGAGGTCTAAAACTAATGATAATAGGCTAATAACTAATCTAAACCTTAAAATTAGTTTTGTAAGTGAGCCTATGTTAGTGTTTGTATGGGTGTATACTATATTAATTTTTTTTTCACATATACATATCATTTTTTTTTAAATAACGTGCATTCGAAATATCGGACCCTGGTCGGTGGTCCTCCCCACCCACCCTCAGGGCTGGCCATGCAAATATGTATCTCATGTCATTTATATTAGTTTCGTTCAAAAGATGTTAAATAAAACATAGTCTTAAATAAAAAATAAAAAAACTCAAAAAACTATCTTTCACAATGTTCAATTAGTACACATTGATTTTCCAAAACACATTTATTTAGAGGGACATACCTGTGTTGAAAATCAATATTCGTATGTAAAAGGAGACATGTTTTCTATCTGCCACAAGTTGCATTTCTTGAACTTCTCATAAAATAAGTTTAGTTGCAAATAAATAAAAGAATTGAGTGGTTGGTAGTTTATTCTGTTTTTTCTTTTCTATTGTGCATTAAATGTTTTGACAACATGCTAGTATTATATCCTTCAGTTTTCAATTTTAAACACATCAACCTTTGAAATATATCATTTATTTTTGATACATTTTTCTTCATATATTCAGAAAAAAGAATTATATATATCTATATGTGTGTTATGACTAATCGGATGAAGACACTTTTCAAATCTATAATAAGATCATGTCCCCAAATCATTAATTCTTGTAGTATGAATATCACGGGGAGGATCCACTAAAAAGTGGATTTTGCCTAAGTAGCCTAAGAATGATTGTGATAATGACATGTGGCACTCCTAATAAGTAGAAATGAAGGACATTTTAGTCATTATAAATATGAGTGAAAATGACATATGGTACCCCTTTTGTTTTTTAAAAATACAAAAAAAAAATCTAGTACAAAAAAAATCTAGCACAAAAAATCTAGTACAAAAAAATATAGCACGAAAAAATTCAACAAAAAAATGTAGTACAAAAAAATCTAGCACAAAAAATTGAGAAAAAAAAAATTGAAGACAAAAAAATTCAGCACATAGCACAAAAATGTAGTACAAAAATCCAGCACAAAAAATGTTATACAACACATTTTAGTGGGTTTTTTAGTCTTTATATTTTATATAGCAATATGGTACTCAAATTAAAGATAAAAAGACGCACGATTTTACGCTGAAATTTTTATGAACGTTTAAAAAATGTGGGTGGAATAAGCATGTGTGATGTGTCTTGCATGTTGAGATAGAAAGTCCATAAATAGAATTTTTCTAAGATACCCTTGCACCCCTCCTTTCTCCTACACTTTCATCTTAACCATTGATTTGAAAAATGAATAATTAAGATTCCTTCTCATCCTACTTATGCAAAATAAACTTTTTATTTGATCTAACACTAAATATCACTACAACGTAAAAGAGTAAAAATAATCTATAATATCTTTATTACTTCTTCTTACAGTTATATTCAAAGCTCTTAAGTTACATATTAATCTGGTGCTAATTATTATATATTATATATATGTTAGCAGCTCGTTAGACATAACTAGAGTTACTTAGCTTTGTGGTTGTTAATTACTCTAGTTTGTTATCTTTCTCACTTGACGTCTCATGTGTATATAAAGATGAGGTCATCAAGGGCGGACCCACATGGAACAGGTCGAGGTCTCTGAACCCTAATGTTTTTTAAAAAATTAGTAGATCCGGTATATTAAATTTTATAAGAATCTCATAAATACAATTAGGTGTAAGTCTCACATCAGTTTTGGTTTTGTTTGTTTGTATAAATTGACATCGTTAACCCATTTCATTATTCAAATAATATAATGTTTTATAAAATTTTGAATATACTGTTGCGAGTGATTATATTTTTCTATGTTTCGATAAAAATTTTGTTCAAAATCGAATGGGTCAAATATAAGTATATAATTGAATTTTTCGTTCTTTATCGTGACAAATCAAGCTGATATCGTTCGAATAACATCGCTACCTATTCCCGTATTTTTTATGGTTTTCTGGACGTTCCTACCTGTGTCATGACAAACAGAGCTGGTTCCGACCAAATAACATTAGTGCCAATATCAATATTATCAAAAGCGGTACCACTATTCATTTTTAAGGTTTTCGGTCAATGTAAAACACGTGTCGATATCCACTTGAGCATATCGTTTTCAATTGCAAAACCAAATGCTAGTATCCTATCAATATTGTAACAAACATAATTGATATCGACCAAATGTTTGTCGCAACGCTCGAAGAATCCCACTAGTTATTATAAAATGAGAAAAATGCCCAATAATCCCTGTGGTTTACTCAAATTTCACCTATAGTCTCTAACTTTTTAAAATTACACATATAGCCCTCAATTTTGCTATCTCGTTTCTCATATAGTCATTAGCGTGGATGAGAGTTAGTGTTTGGTGATAAGTAAGTGTGAAATGACCTAAATACCCTTGATTTAAAACAAAATAAATTAAAACATTACAAAAATCAATTTATTATTTATAATTTCAAGTGGGCCCACTGACGTGGTTGAGAGCGTGTACGAATTTTTTGCTATATTTTTAAGTACCCTTTTCAATCTTTTATTAAGTTTTAAATTTATAAAACACGATGTAACACTATCACTCTCTAAAACATGCTTGGGCAAGTGCACCCATCGTTGGCATAGTATAGTGATGATAAGATACCAAGGTTGTCGAAGGACACAAGACCTTTTAATATCGGTTTATTGTCAACGTCTAATTGACCCAAATTTTGATAAAAGGTTTTTAAACAAGTGAAAATAAAGAAAAAACTAAAGTAATAAAAGAAACAAATAAACAAGAAAGAATCACTTGGCTCCGACTCATCTTTTATGTATCCTTTCATGATTTCCGCACTTTAGGTGTTTTTAAAGAGATTATCTTAGTTATAGTGGCATGTCCCTCTTTTGAAGGCTACGCTATAACAACCCTCCAAAATATGTTCGACGCCCTAATATATATTAAAATATCCCAATATGTCTTAAAATACACCTCGTATGTGAAAACCGAGCCCAAAATACGATATAACATTAAAAATTAATTAAAAAGAAGATTTTTATGTCGCTCGCGGGCCGCGTAGACCCCTTAGGGATCTTACGCGAGGCGCGACAACTTCAAATCAGGGCGACACCCTGAGCTGCCACGTGTCATCATCGTGTCGAACCTAGATTGCTAACCCGTACAAGCTAGGCCCTACCTCCCCTATTATGCGGGCCGCGTAAACCTTGGAGAATTCTTACGTGGGCCGCGAGAAACCTGATTTCAGCCCCTATATAATGGGAGCTCGGGCCTTCAGTTACGATCGCTCATTTCTTTTCTTTCTTACGAAATTCTGAAGAAGATAACATAATTTCCGGGCATAATACCCCCTAATTAACAAAGTTCTGCTCCGTTGTAAGTATTATAACCCCGGTTACGTATTAGATACGCTGCCCGATTGATCCAGGGTTCCGTAACGGCTGTCGAGGTTCTGCCCGACGTAGTCGTTGGAATGCCGTCTTGGGAGGGGGGTATTACTAATGTAAATATAAAGGGTTATTATACTAACGCGTGTGCATTGTGTAAATTATAGATAGTCACCAGGAAACCTTAGAAGAAATCTAAGACAGCAATGTGAGTAATCTTCTTTTTATAAACTATTTTTACAAAACCTTAAATATTTTACAATGCGATTAAGCAGTGATTGAGTCTTTGTAGTTCTTCAATTACTGCCGGTATGTTGGGGTTTTGTATACAAAATGTGGAACACGTTACCATTGGACAACGAGTTAGCCAATGTGTAATATGACCCACCAGTCAGGATTGACAATACTGAATGACTAATTGTGTAGAAATAAACAATGTGATAGCTCTCAATACTGTTAAAGGATAAAACTCTTCTTGATTAAACTAGGATTCACTCACCAGTATTTCCCACTGACAAAATGTTTTTAAACGCGTTTCAGGTAACAAAATGTGAAAGTCAGCTGGACAGCATTGAAGGCTTGGAAAAGTGGCTATAAAAGTTACCTAAACAAAAGAAGATGTTTTATTCAATAAAATAGGGATTTTCCCTATGAAAATGTTTGTAATAAAAACTTGGGTTTTATCCCAATATGTTTAATATTATAAAAGTGTGGTATTTACTCTGATAATCATTTCCTAACTACGGTCCTAATGAAATTTCCGCTGCCAAAATGATAAACAAATGATACCACCAAAACTGGTCTCGCGGCCGCCCGTTCCCGGGACAGATAGGGGGCGGGGGTTGCGACAGAAGGTGGTATCAGAGCTAAGCCACTGATTCAGCCACATAAGTGTTCTGCTGACACTGAAATATTATTAAAATTGTTAGGAAAATAATTATGGAAATACGTGCATAATTGTATTTTATTGTTGTGTGTTATTTGATTATTTGTTAGTTTACAGTATAAGCGATCAAGGACCCTCAGACGTTTATCGTCAGTTGTCCGATTCACCTAGGAGTGAAGGTACTTCCTCACAGCCTGCCCTCTCTGGGTATTCAGCTGACCAGGAAGAAGGGATGTTTGTATTTAAGGCTCAGTCTGAAGAGCCATTCCCTCAGAAAAAGAGAGGATGGTTCAGTAAGGGAACATTCGAGCGTAGGAAAAGAATGCGAAAGTTGCAACAGCAGAGAGTCCTAGCAGCCGCTAAGCGAGAGTCAGATGCCCATACACAGGATATGCTTAATAGGAGCTTAGCCAATTTTCATATCCTAGCAACAACAGTTGCCGACCCAAACCTGGAACAACTAGTAGCCCCACAACCTTTACCTTTGTTCCCCACGCAGCCGATGGAGATAGAAAACAACCCCGAAAACCAAGTCCAAATGCATGATTTCAACCCTGAGGAGACACCTAGAATACCAGCCCCTAATCCCTTAGACCCGGATTATGATCCATGGTTCGATGATCATAGGGATTATGTGCCACGCTACCACCTAAACGACGAACCCATGCCAAACCTCTAGATCCCTACTACTACGATAACGATGAATATATTAGGGAGATCTTAGAGAATCCGTACCCTCAGGAGAATCCCATGCCCTAGTACCCAGACCCAGTACCAGCACCTGCACCCCCAATGAGTGCATAAAATGTGCACAAGCTCCGAACTTTCAGAGAAGAGATTTTAGAGAATAGTGAGAGGATGAGGCAGGTAGGAGAGCGACTCGTCTGGAAGTACGACGAGCGCAATATGGATTACTGGATGAATCCAGATCAGTGAAAGTGATGGTGGAGTTGGTAATAATAATAATAATAGTAATAATATATAATATGTTTGTATGAAAAAAATATATATGGGTAATAATAATAATAATATATGATGTAGTATAGACCACTTAGTGGTTAGTGATGCATAGTAGTGTTGTAATTTTAATTCCATCTTTAGTGTGTATTAGACGCATACTATATAAGAAAAAGTAAAGTCGCAATGCTCGACGCTTTTGACCAATATGTATGTTGTGTGGTTGTTGCCTAAATTATTAATTATTTTGTGATATTAATAATTGGCAACTGTTTAAAATTCAGATGGACGATGAAGTAAACCAAGAAAACCAGAATAATGATAACCAGAGTAACAATTACCTGGATAATGAAAACCCGAACAACAACAATAATGGAAACCAAGTGGATAACAGTGCCATGCAACATATAGTGGCACAAGGGATAATAGATGTGATGCCATATATTATCAAAACGGTTAAGGAAGCGGAAAATAAAAGTAAACATGATAGCAAACGACCCTCTGAACCTGAAAACAGCGTGAACAATGGACCCATACTTCAAGTGCCCATTTCCAAAAGAAGAAGAACTGTGTCTTACGGTTGTTCTTATAAAGAACTCTGGTCTTGTAAACCAATGGAATTCTCGGGCAATGAAGGGGCCGTTGCATCTCTACGCTGGATAGAAAAGACTGAGGCAGTCTTAAGAATAAGTAAATGTGCTGAAGAGGATAAGATAATGTTTGCTTCCAATCTGTTTAAGAATTCAGCACTAGAATGGTGGAACACTATCCTCCAGTCTAGGGGAAGTGATATAACTTACAATATGGAATGGGAGGAGTTTAAAAACATGGTAGAAAGGAAATTCTGCCCTCCTAATGAAAAGGAACAGATAGCAAACAAATTCCTAAACCTTATGATGACTGGAGTAGATAGTAAGGGTTATACTACATTATTCTTTGAATATGCCCGAATAGTACCAACCCTTGCTTCACCTGAACCAGTATTAATCTCCCGTTACATCTGGGGATTAATTGGAGAAATTAGACATGTAGTCAAGGCAACTAGACCTCAAACCATAGAAGAAGCAGTAGAACTAGCCAACACCATGACATATGAGTTAGTCCGTACTCGAGAAGAGGATCAAAGGAGGAACCTAACCCAGAAGCTTACCCAAGAATTCCGTTCTGGAAATTCTAACCGTGGGAAAAATGTAGGTTCTACCTCGGCACCCTACTATAAGTATTGCAAAAGGAAGCACTCCGGAAGATGCACCATATACTGTAACTTTGGCAAAATATCGGGACATAAGGAGGAAGACTGCAGGAAGAAGCCTAACAACAGGATATGCTACAACTGCGGAGAACAAGGTCATATCAAGCCTAACTGTCCAAAGCTAGCTCCAGCTACGAACACCAAGAATACTAAAAATGTTAGAGCATTTGTTCTAAATGCAGAAGAAGCAAAAATGATCCCGGATGTGATCACCGGTACGTTTTTAGTTAATGATGTTTTTGCTAAAGTATTATTTGACTCTGGTGCGAACCAAAGCTTTATTAATACTTCATTTTGCAAACTTCTTAATCAATCATTAACTAAACTTCCACAAGAATGTCTAGTAGAGACAACAAATGGGGAAACTATTAAGATTTCTGAAATCTTGCAGGGAGCAAGAATAGAAATTTTAAATCAAAAAGTTATTGCAAACCTTTACCCCATGAATCTGGCAGGATTTGATGTTGTGTTAGGAATGAATTGGTTAATAGCCAACAAAGCCAATATTTTATGTGATCAAAAGTCAATTAAAGTAAATTCACCAAGGGGTGAAAAGATCACAAATAAAGGAAATAAAACCTCTAAATCCACAAAGTTCATCTCTGTGATGAAAACAGCAAGTTATATAAGGAAAGGGTCATTAGTGTATTTGATTTCTATAATCACTAACACTAAAGGAAAAGAATTAAAGGATATTCCAGTAGTATCCCAGTTTTCAGATGTATTTCCAGAAGAGCTACCAGGGCAACCTCCAAACAGGGAAGTTGAATTCAGAATCCACTTAATACCAGGAACCGCACCAATTGCCAAAGCACCTTACCGTTTGGCACCCGCAGAAATGCAGGAACTGAAGAAACAATTAGATGAATTGTTGGAGAAGGGATTCATACAGCCAAGCTCATCGCCATGGGGAGCACCGATTTTATTCGTTAAGAAGAAGGACGGATCAATGCGTATATGCATTGACTACCGTGAATTGAACAAAGTTACAATTAAGAATCGGTATCCGTTACCAAGAATAGATGATCTGTTCGATCAATTGCAAGGAGCACGATTTTTCTCTAAAATCGATTTAAGGTCAGGATATCATCAATTAAAGGTACAGGAAGAGGACATTCCTAAAACCGCTTTCAGAACAAGGTATGGCCATTATGAATTTACTGTCATGCCATTTGGTTTAACCAATGCCCCAGTTGCATTTATGGACATGATGAACCGAATATGTAAGCCATATTTGGATAAATTCATAATTGTCTTTATAGATGATATTCTTATTTATTCTAAAAGTAAAGAGAAACATGCAGCGCATCTGCACACACTTCTAAGTTTACTGAGAAAATAAAAGCTTTATGCTAAGTTTTCGAAGTGTGAGTTTTGGTTAGAACAGGTACAATTTCTTGGACATCTAGTTAATCATGAAGGAATTCATGTAGATCCCACCAAGATCGAGGCAATTACTAAATGGAAAACCCCTGAGTCACCAACCGAGGTTAGAAGTTTCTTAGGATTAGCCGGTTATTATAGAAGGTTTATTCGAGATTTTTCTAGAATAGCCATTCCCTTAACTAAGTTAACCTATAAATCCGTTAAGTTTGAATGGGGACCAAAACAAGAAGAAGCCTTTAAAATTCTTAAGCAAAGATTAACCCATGCACCTATATTAGCGTTACCAGAAGGAACTGAATATTTTGTAATCTATTGTGATGCTTCCAAGTTAGGTTATGGATGTGTGTTAATGCAACGTCAAAAGGTTATAGCTTACGCCTCTAGACAACTTAAGAGTCATGAAGAAAATTATTCAAACCATGATCTAGAGTTAGGAGCCATAATTTTTGCCCTTAAAATTTGGAGACATTACCTATGCGGTAGTAAGTTTACCATATTCACCGACCATAAGAGTTTAAGGTATGTTTTTGGGCAAAAGGAGTTGAATATGAGACAAAGACGCTGGATGGAGATACTTAGTGATTTTGACTGTAATATCCAGTATCATGCAGGAAAAACAAATGTAGTAGCTGATGCTTTAAGTCGAAAGTATCATGAAATACCAAAAAGAGTACGTTCTCTTAAGTTAAATCTGCAAGTAGATTTAAATGATCAGATTAGAAAGGCACAAGAATCAGTAATCAAAGAGGATACTGAAAAGTTAAAAGGAATGATTAAGGAATTAGAACAAGGAACAGATGGAATTTGGAGATTCCATAAGAAAAGAATGTGGATACCTAAATTTACGCCAACGTATATTAGAAGAAGCCCATAAGTCTAAATATACGATGCATCATGGAAGTGATAAGATGTATCAAGACTTAAGAAAGAATTTCTGGTGGCTAGGAATGAAAAAGGATATAGCAGCATATGTTGCAAAGTGTTTAACTTATTCACAAGTTAAAGCTGAACATCAGAAACCCTTAGGTTTATTGCAACAGTTAGAAATACCAGTCTGGAAATGGGAATTGATAACAATGGATTTTGTTACTAAATTACCCAAAACAAGAAAAGGTAATAATACAATCTGGGTGATTGTAGACAGGCTAACCAAGTCAGCTCATTTCTTACCAATGAAAGAAACTTTCAGTATGAAACAGTTAGCTAAATTATATGTAAATGAAATAGTTTCATTACATTGAATTCCTCTATCAATTGTTTCTGACAGAGATAGTCATTTTACCTCACATTTTTGGACACGTTTCCAAAAAGCAATGGGAACCAAGTTGAATCTAAGCACCGCTTATCATCCTCAAACAGACGGACAAAGCGAAAGGACAATTCAGACAATGGAAAACATGCTTAGAGCTTGTGTAATTGATTTCGGAGGTAATTGGGACGATCATTTACCATTGATAGAATTTTCTTATAATAACAGTTATCACACAAGTATCAATGATGCACCATTCGAAGTACTTTATGGACGAAAGTGCCGAACGCCAGTCTGTTGGGCAGAAATTGGAGAAAAGCAACTATCTGGACCCGAGATAGTACAAGAAACAACAGACAAGATCATTCAAGTCAAGGAACGACTGAAAGCAGCACATGATCGACAAAAGAGTTATGCTGATAACAGACGAAAGCCATTGGAATTTCTAGTAGGAGATAAAGTGTTGTTGAAAGTCTCTCCTTGGAAAGGAGTGGTAAGATTCATCAAAAGAGGAAAGCTAAGCCCCAGGTATGTTGGACCTTTTGAGATTATTAGAAGAATAGGACCTGTAGCCTATCAGCTACAACTGCCAGAAGAAATGGCAAGAATACATGATGTATTTCATATATCTAATCTCAAGAAGTGTTTAGCTGATGAATCACTTGTAGTACCTCTTAAGGATATAGAGGTAAATGAACAGTTAAAGTTTGTAGAGAAGCCTCTACAAATTGAAGACAGGAAAGTTAAAAACCTCAAGCACAAGAGATTAGTTCTGGTCAAAGTGAAGTGGGACTCCAAAAGAGGACCAGAATACACATGGGAGCTTGAATCAGAAATGCAAAGGAAATATCCGCACCTGTTCCAGTAGATCTCGAGGACGAGTTCTAAAACAAGGTGGGGAGGATATAACAACCCTCCAAAATATGTTCGATGCCCTAATATATATTATAATATCCCAATATGTCTTAAAATATACCTCGTATGTGAAAACCGAGCCCAAAATACGATATAACATTAAAAATTAATTAAAAACAAGATTTTTATGTCGCTCGCGGGCCGCGTAGACCCCTTAGGGATATTATGCGGGGAGCGACAGCTTCAAATCAGGGCGACACCCTAAGCTGCCACGTGTCATCATCGTGTCGAACCTAGATTGCTGACCCGGACAATCTAGGCCCTACCTCCCCTATTACGCGGGCCGCGTAAACCTTGGAGAATTCTTACGCAGGCCGCGAGAAACCCGATTTCAGCCCCTATATAATGGGAGCTCGGGCCTTCAGTTACGATCGCTCATTTCTTCTCTTTCTTACGAAATTCTGAAGAAGATAACATAATTTCCGGGCATAATACCCCCCTAATTAACGAAGTTCTGCTCCGTTGTAAGTATTATAACCCTGGTTACGTATTAGATACGTTTCCCGATTGATCCAGGGTTCCGTAACGGCTGTCGAGGTTCTGCCCGACGTAGTCGTTGGAATGCCTTCTCGGGGAGGGTATTACTAATGTAAATATAAAGGGTTATTATACTAACGCGTGTGCATTGTGTAAATTATAGATAATCACCAGGAAACCTTAGAAGAAATCTAAGACAGCAATGTGAGTAATCTTCTTTTTGTAAACTGTTTTTACAAAACCTTAAATATTTTACAATGCGATTAAGCAGTGATTGAGTCTTTGTAGTTCTTCAATTACTGCCGATATGTTGGGGTTTTGTATACAAAATGTGGAACACATTACCATTGGACAACGAGTTAGCCAATGTGTAATATGACCCACCAGTCAGGATTAACAATACTGAATGAGTAATTGTGTAGAAATAAACAATGTGATAGCTCTCAATACTGTTAAAGGATAAAACTCTTCTTGATTAAACTGGGATTCACTCACCAGTATTTCCCACTGACAAAATGTTTTTAAACATTTTTCAGGTAACAAAATGTGAAAGCCAACTAGATGCTAGCTGGACAGCACTGAAGGCTTGGAAAAGTGGCTATAAAACTTACCTAAATAAAAGAAGATGTTTTATTTAATAAAATAGGGATTTCCCTATGAAAATGTTTGTAATAAAAACTTGGATTTTATCCCAATATGTTTAATATTATAAAAGTGTGGTATTTACTCTGATAAACATTTCCTAACTACGGTCCTGATGAAATTTCCGCTGCCAAAATGATAAACAAATGATACCACCAAAACTGGTCTCGCGGCCGCTCGTTTCCGGGACAGATAGGGGGCGGGGGTTGCGACAAACGCTACCCTCAGCTATATTGATCTGAGGCAGCAGGGATACAATCCCGCAAGGTCAGAATATTGAAAGATAATTTAGTAAGTTATTAATGTAAAATGTGGCATGTCCCTCTTTTGGAGGCAACGCTACCCTTGGCCGTATTGGTCTAAGTCAGCAGTGTCACACCCTGACTTTTGCGAAAGCGTGATTTGGTGTGACTTGCTTAATATCATTGCATTCAACCATAACAAACAACTATATGATACAACCAAGATGTTCATCCATAGATAGTTTTCAAAATAATACAACCGTCATTGTTTAACATCAAACTAAGACTTTAAGTTTAGAACACATGGCTATCAAAGATTAAAGTTCCATACTGGACTTCACAAAGACATAACCAAACTAGGTTTCGAGCCATGTATTTTATCCAAGATAAAATACATAACCCAAACCCTTCGACCTCGGATAACACCTTTTATTAGAGACTTGACTTGTAAACTCCAACGCCCGCCAGATCCATACTTAATTTCCTTAAATACATGCAGTTTGAAAACATCAACAAAAGTTGAGCGAGTTCATGTGTGTATTTGTGAATAAACCTTTGAAACATTTGTAAGTATGTTTGTATGTACTTGAAAACCCGGTATGAAAGCAACAAGGAAACAGATCACCAATGGTTTGCAAGGCCATTGATATGTGTGAAGTGATGCAGGAAAACTCAAACCTAGCAGATTTGTCAATAAGACATAGTCACCACATGGTCCACTCAACGGACTCGTGGGTGGGTGTCACACCCCAACCGATGGCGGAAACATCAGGGCATGGCACTGAGCGAAACAGATTGTCCAGAAGTTTCCATAACAATTATTATTACCAATCAATTTAAAGTAACATGTCCCATACCATGTCTCAAAAGGTAAACAGATTATTACAGACAAAATCCAGGAAAATACTTCTATTCCGACAACTCAGATTTTTCAAATAGAGCAATTGTTTATCTGCTTCTAGAGACTCTTGATTTCATTTGTACAGACAACTATTTGTTGGCCTCTAAAGCCTTATTCTAGCCTCGATTTCCTAGCAGATAAGTATCCTAAGCACCTGTCACATACGTTAAAGTAAAAGTCAATACACATAGTGTAAAGGTGAGCATACAAGATTGATAATAGCATATAGAGTTCGAAAGCGTTACGCATAACCAGCACGTACACAGAGTGAAATGAGGCATGTTAGTTATCGACATAGATCTATCGATACCAATGACTGCGGGTTGACTGCCCAAGGCAGTTCGTAATACATGATCACCACTGTAATCCATGCAAATAATTGTCATTAACAACCCCCGAGTGAACGGGTGCTGAGTCCAAACTAATAGTACTACCGTTGCTAAGGCAGGTAGACAACATTCCATGTGTAAACATAACAAACAAGCATTCATTTAGTCACGTATAACATGCGGTAACGATTAGCGTTTAAAGTAGTTCGTAGTGTGTTCGAGGTGATTTAGTATAAGTAACGTATGTAACACCCAAAAGTGCATAAAGCAAAAAGGGATCGAGTATGCTCACAGCGATGATGGATTGCAGGGAGCGCTTGAGAGTAAGGTTAGCCTGAATAGTTTGATAGCATAACGATAAGTGACGCGTAAAACGACAATAAGTGTTGGTGGGTCGAACAACTGGTCGATCGGTTGGTAGTCCGATCGGACGGCTGGTCATGCGAGTGACAATCCGTTCGGACGGCTGTCCGATCGGATGGCCGTTCGAGTGGATTGTTTCTTCCTTTAGGAAGGATGTGTTTGTGTATAATGGCTTGACTTTTGAAGTTTTTGTTGTAGCATTTTGAAAACGTAGAAGTGTCCCTACCTTTCCGGGTCGGTCGATCGGACGGTCGTTCGATCGGCCGGCAACCCGATCGGGTGGACATTTCAGCTAACACAAGCTCATAGTAGGTTGTCACTCGATCGGACAGCAGTTCGATCGGGTGGCATTCCTAGTGCATTGAACATGTTGAAAATTGTTTAAGTGTTGAAGTTCAATCGTCTCATTATTCGGATGGTAGTCCGATGGAACGGCAATTCGTTCAACGTTTAGACTTCAGGTGTTGGCAAAATGGTTGTGTGAGGCCAAGGTGCAAGCCGTTCGGCTGGCCGGTCAATCGGGTGGCTGTCCGTTCGTTCAATAGGCCTATCGGACGGCACCTCGTCCTGGTCGTCTCACACTTGGTTGTTTTGATTGTTTGTCGTTTATCGAGATATTTTGATAACGTGCTAACCAACAGAACTTCGTCCTTAGCTTTAGTGACTCGACTGAACAGGAATCACCCACGCTCGGTCGGTCCATTGGTTTTAGACGATTGTTCTTGGTTAACCCGGAATCGGTAGCCTCGTAGGTAGAATCCAGATCTTGACCCAACACGACCACAAGAATGGGTAGTAAGTTGGCACAAGTTACGATTCTATCGGTTTGAGTGCATTGAGTGCAAAAGAATGAGAATACTTGTGATTATTTCTTTAAACTCATTTATCCTTTTGAAAAGGTTCAGGTCTATGCGAAATCGTTGCGAAATCATGTGGAAATACTTCAGATCTGAGTTATCCTTGGTGGAATGAGGTCAAACTTGAAGTTCATAAGAACTTCATGATGACGTCACCCTAGAACACCCCAAATCTTGATGATTTCACGGTTAAAAGTTAAGATTTAAAAGATAGAAAGGTGTAGGAGTGCGTGTAGATCAAGAAAGTACAAGATTTAGAGTGAGATCTTACCGGAACAGAGAGAAATCGAAGAAAAGGTGAGAAGCACGAGCTGGTCGGTCAGAGAGTTTCCAAAAGTATAAAGAATGAAAGTGACAGGGGTATTTATAGAGTTACGCAAAGAGGAAAGTGCTGGCCGATCGGCCAGGCAGCTCGATCGGTCAGCCTGTCCGATCGGACGGCAGTCCGAACCGTCGGCTGGTCGATCGACTGGTTGCCTGATCGATCGGTTGCCTGATTCAAGTGTTCGGTGTGACGAGTTTTGTTGTTCCGATTGCGATTGTAAGCGATTCGATGCAATAGAGTTTCCTAGTCAAATTACTTTTAATCCCAACTACTCATATCTCGCACTATCTCTTCTCCGCTAATTATCATACCATTTCGATTGCGATTGAGTTTCGATTGCGTTTCGAGTTTCGATTGATTTCCACAATGATGCGTGTGAAGTGTTATATATATTAGGTGTATATTTTAAGCCCTTTAACACTTTTTAGCCAAGTTTTAAATTTATAAAACACGATATTTACTAACACTAAACACACATATGGGCAAGTGCACCCATCGTGAGCGTAGTATAGTGTTGGTAAGATACCGAGGTCGTCCAAGGACACAAGAGCTTTTAGTACCGGTTTATCCTCAACGTCTAATCAAATAAAAAGTTTAGAAAAATGTTTTAAACTAAGAAAAATAAAAACTAACTAAAATGCTGAAAATAAAAATAAAAGAAAAACAGATAGACAAGATGAATCACTTGGTTCCGACTCGTGTATAGTGTAACCTTTGATTAATTCCGCACTTTTGCACTTATTTAAGAGATTATCTTAGTTATTGTAGTAGGCCCCCCTTTTGAAGGTGATGTTACCCTCAACCTGGTAGTTTGAGTCAGCAATGATACAATCCTAAAGGGTCGGATTATTGAAATATAATTAATTAAGTTATTAATGCAAATTATGGTAGGCCCTTCTTTTGGAGGTGACGTTACCCTCGACTAAGTAGTCTGAGTCAGCAGGAATACAGTCCTAAATAGCCGGGTTATAGTATTAATAGTAGTTAACTTATGAGGGGATCAAAGAGTTTGGACCCCCGCCATCCAATACCATTAAGTATTGAAGGAGGTCCTACTAAATTTGACCCAGGTCCATTGCAGGACCTCTAAACGCTGAACAATGGCAAGACTCTTACCAAACCGTTCCCTTAACCCCCGACCTGGTAGCCAACATACCTCCATATAGACTGTGGAGATATGAATGATGAAATTTTTTATTTTATATAGACAGTAAAATAATGTCAAGACACCACGGACAAACGATAAGGAAGAATCACCTTCAACATAAGAAACTAGTTATTAAAGTCATTAATACAAAACCAAATAAAAAGTGCGAAAAGATTAGAAATAAAAAGTATTACACTAGACACTTGTCTTCACCAAGTGATGTAAGAGACTTAGGCAAACATGGCCTTGATTGTCAAGAACTCTTACGATCAATCTTGGATCCCGAGACGACTCACACACTCTATGATGTACAATGGATGATGGTGGTGGATGATGGTGTTATGGTGGTGGTGGGTGGTGGGTGAAGTGTGAGAGAGGTGGTGTGCCAAGGGATGGTTTGAGCTTGAGCCAAGCACTCCTATTTATAGGCTGAACAGAAGCTCGGGCACGACCCCGTGTCCACATCCTTCTCTTTCTTCATTTAATGCAGCTTGTCTTATTAGTTGACCACGCCCCCGTGTCCGCTGAGCACGACCCCGTGTGTAGAAGAATCTTTGTACTATGAAGATTTGCCAAGATTGTGTGAATCTTATAGTTGACCACGGCCCCGTGTCTGCTGAGCACGGCCCCGTGGTGGGCAATAGAAGCTTCTACCACTTTGTCTTTTCTACTGACACTTGGGCACGCCCCCGTGCTGGCTGAGCACGGGGCGTGTTCAGTCTTCCGTCTTCTTGTTTTGCTTGGGAAGATGCTGTCGTGGGGTCGGGCATGTCACGTCTGTTCCTTTTCTTGTATTTATGTTAGATTTTGCTGTCTTTTTGCTTCTTTTGTTAATTTGAGCTCATTTAATCCTGAAAATACAAAAGGAAGACAAAAGCACACTTTTTCCAACATTAGTACTAAAAAAAGGGTTAGTTTTATGCCACAATTGTTGTAATTTATCTATTGCATTTTGCACACATCAAATACCCCCACACTTGAATCTTTGCTTGTCCTCAAGCAAAACTCTTTATAATGTGGCTTTACACACCCAAATGGAATGGGTAGAAGAGAACGTTTTTGGGCTTGTCATAGAGTGTCGGGATTTCCAAGATTCTTTTATTAAGTTTTATTTTTATTTATTTACAATCCTATTCGTCATGATTTATTTAAAACTTTTCATAAGATAAATTACTTAATAGGGCATAACATGCCTTTTTTAAAATTTTCTTTATATACAAGTTCACGTAACTCACGGGGATCACTCAACACTCGGCCGAAAATGTATTTTAGTGGATCACTCGAGAGCGGCATGGAACTTACTCCTACCATAGGCTTGCCAAGCAATCAATCCTCCTCCTTTTTAACTATATACCTTTGTAAATATCAAGAGGACTTTTTGGGTGAAGGGTTAGGCTTGGGTTAAAGTTAGGTGGTTGGGTTAGTGGTTAGTGGTTAGTGGTTAGTAGAAAAGGGCGAAAAGCGTAACGAGCATCGGTTTTCGTAAGACTTTTTATTTTTGTAACTTTTATTTTGATGAAGCTATTATTCAAACAAAGTTATTTTTGATGAACTTGTTTGTTTATTTGTTTTTGCTTCATCATCAACAATTTTTTTTTTTTTTGAAAAGTCATACGAAAAACCGAGCTAATTACTAAAACAAAGGGTTAAAAATGAAAAAGGTTTTGGTGGGTAAAAGGGTGTTTGGTTTGAGTTTTGAAATGAAAATGTTTAGGCTCAAAGGGGCTAACTAGGGGGATTTTGGGTAGGTGGTAAAAAAAAGAAAAATAATGGTGTAGAAATAAAAAGGGTTAGTCCTAATGCCTTCATCATTTACTTACTCGGGTTTAAGTTGGTAAGGACCGGGAATGTATCGTCGTGGCAAGTTCTAGAGTCGTAAGAACCAAGCGGCTATTCACACAAGAAACGAAAAATGAGCATTTAGTTTAATGATATATAATTGTATGCTCAATAAAGGCTCAAAACTCACTTTTGTGGGAATGGGTTTTTATGTGATCAAGTATAATTAAATTTTAACTAAGCTTGTTATGCATTTTCATAATTTTCTTATGTTGGTTCTTTTTATCACGACGCTATCGGTTGTAAATTTGTAAAAATATAACATTTTTAGAACTTGAAATTCCCAAGTTAAACCTAGACAAGTAAAAAATGAAAATTTTTGAAAAAAAATTGGGGTGATTAGCGGTTCCAATAGAGTTTTGTGTAAGGCTTGTATTTAGGACTTGCAAGATTCAAGGTTTTAGCATCCCCCCCCACACTTAAATTACACATTGTCCTCAATGTGTCCCAAAAATAATTTTTTAGGTTGATTGAATGTGTAAAAAGGTGTAAAAAGCAAAAAGTTTTGTGTTACTGGGCGCTGAACACGGCCCCGTGTTGTCCGGACACGGCCCCGTGTTCAAGTGCCAGTAACAAAATTAAATCAAGAGAAACAGAAGCCTGGACACGGGGGCGTGTTGGGTGAACACGGCCCGTGTCCAGTTACCTGAACTGGGTCTTTTCTGCAGACTGTGCAGCACGGGGCCGTGTTGGGCGGACACGACCCGTGCCGAACTTACTGTAAACGAAGAATTTCGTCGGACGGCTCTATTTTCCTGCATGGGGTGCTGGTTCAAGTTTTCCCTTGTATCCCTTGCCATCTCAAGTGTGTTTTATTCATTTTAACACCACCCAAACACCAAATTAACTAAAGCCATCATTCATTAAGTCATAGAGAGAATTACATAATAGTCCTAAAAATGAAAAATAAAGCAGAAAATAAAAGTTAAAAGTCCTAATATTAGATAGGTCAAGTGATCCGTAAAATCTTCCTAAGGAGCCCTACTTCCATGATAAGAACCAAAATTCCGGAAATAGATTTCCGGTTTAAAAGCCTTGTAGAACTCCAAGCCGAACGGTGTCCCCTAGATGTTGCTAGAGCCATTCTTCTATATCCCTCGGGAGAAGGGAGGCGGCTTCATGTTCCTCAACATCTTGTGGAGGAGGAGCGACACCAATCAGAACCCCTTGTAGTATGTCTCGAGGGGGCTCCGGATGTAGGGCGTACCATTCAGCCGGAATGATGACTTCCGGCACCACATTCCATGCCCTTTGGGTGATAATCGGCAGCAAAGGAGGAGAGGCGAGAAGGTTCAACCTTTGGTGCAAAAGGTTGACTTCCCGGAGACATCCTTCTAGTCCCACCGTCAAATGATTAATACGGTCAACCAATGCCTCTTCCACACTTGTCACTTCATCAAGGGCTTCTCTTAGGGCGTAAACATAGTTTACAAGAGAATCTTCAACCGTTGATGATCTTCTCCCCTGCCGGTTGTTTCTGGAATGCGACGAAGTGTTTCCGCTTGTTCTGCTTGCGATTCTGAGAAAACATACCGAAAAGAGTTCAATTTTATGGGACCAGTACTTCGGACACGGCCCCGTGTTCAGACATCTGCAGGATTTAGGAACAAGGAATCTTGGAGTTTCAAATTGTTTTCATGATTTTTAAAGCATTTTTGAACATAAACAACTTAAAACATGTTGTAGAACTTATTTTTAACAAGATTCCTTGAACAAAAATCTAACAAACATCACAATAAGGCTTGAAATTATGGAAGGTTCAAGCTTTAATGGAAGTATGAGAAAAATTGAAGAAGATGATAGTGGATAAAAGAGGAAAGGACAAGAAGATAGTTGAGAAACTTCTTTTAGAAAATACCTAGGATGGTATGTGAGAATATTCCCCAAATCTCGGTCCCTGGAATGGTTCAAATGTGCAGGATTCTTGGCTGCATTTATAGAAAACGACAGTACGTTGCGCACGGCCCCGTGTCGGCTGGACACGGCCCCGTGTGCAGAGGGAATCCTGACACATTCTTGTCCGTATTCTGATAAAATCAGAAGGGAATCTTTGGGTGGACACGGGGGCGTGCTGACCTGGACACCGCCACGTGTCTAGAGGCTGTCTATGAAGTTTGTTTATTTTCAAGGAACTTTTCCGGATCGGGCGGTTCCTTACTGGATGGAACAACCCCAAAGTGCCTAAGATACCTTAATTATTCTAGATTAAGACGAGAACGCAAGAGGTTGTCGGTGAGGGTGATTCCTATGCTATATGTAGGTGGACAAGTCCAACCCTTTCCCGGGCTCTCGTTAAAGAAGGTGTATGTCGAATCGCTCAGGTCTATGTATGCATCGAACGAGGTCGATGGGGAGTCCTTCACGGCACAATCGACAAAGGGACGACTATCGCTCAAGTCCTCACTAGAGTTAGAAGTATCGTTGGAAACAATGAAGTTGTTTGAATGCAATTCCAACCCTTCTTCTCGGTTATCGTCTTGGAAAAGATCATTGAAATCTTTCCTAAGTTCTTTTAACCAATTAAGAATTAGATCTTCTAATTGAAATAATTCATCGAGAAGCATTTCTCCTAGAAAATCTGGTTGGGAGCATTCAAGGGAGAGATAGGGATTATTTTTAGTTTCGCCCCTCTTAAGGATACAAGGAAACGATGGGTCTATATAGTGGGGCTTATAATTTAGAAAATAACATTCTAATTCCTTATGGTTACCACCACATAATTGACACCACGTAGTACCGTAAGAGTGCCGAAAGTAAAAAGTATCGTTATCACTCATGTTTGTATCAGAAATTACCAACCGTCGGGATCTTACGGTTCTGTTTTCAGTAACTGAAACTTGGGCACGGGGGCGTGTTGAGTGGGCACGGCCCCGTGTTCAGCTACTGTCTGACTTAAAACAGGATTGCCAGTTCCAATGATTAGGCACGGGGCGTGTTCAGCGGGCATGGCCCGTGCTAAGTTCTGCAGAAGCTGAAAAATTAAGAAAAGTCCTAAAAAAAATTGAAAAATAAGAAAAACGATTAGGCCGTTGATTCCTAACTTTCTTAAAATCCTTGTGTCCCCGGCAACGGCGCCAAAAACTTGATGCGTGTGAAGTGTTATATTTATTAGGTGCATATTTTAAGCCCTTTAACACTTTTTAGCCAAGTTTTAAATTTATAAAACACGATATTTACTAACACTAAACACACATATGGGCAAGTGCACCCATCGTGAGCGTAGTATAGTGTTGGTAAGATACCGAGGTCGTCCAAGGACACAAGAGCTTTTAGTACCGGTTTATCCTCAACGTCTAATCAAATAAAAAGTTTAGAAAAATGTTTTAAACTAAGAAAAATAAAAACTAACTAAAACGCTGAAAATAAAATTAAAAGAAAAACAGATAGACAAGATGAATCACTTGGTTCCGACTCGTGTATAGTGTAACCTTTGATTATTTCCGCACTTTTGCACTTATTTAAGAGATTATCTTAGTTATTGTAGTAGGCCCCTCTTTTCAAGGTGTCGTTACCCTCAACCCAGTAGTTTGAGTCAGCAAGGATACAATCCTAAAGGGTCGGATTATTGAAAGATAATTAATTAAGTTATTAATGCAAATTATGGTAGGCCCCTCTTTTGGAGGTGACGTTACCCTCGACTAAGTAGTCTGAGTCAGCAGGGATACAGTCCTAAATAGCCGGGTTATAGTATTAATAGTAGTTAACTTATGAGGGGATCAAAGAGTTTGGACCCCCGCCATCCAATACCATTAAGTATTGAAGGAGGTCCTACTAAATTTGACTCAGGTCCATTGCAGGACCTCTAAACGCTGAACAATGGCAAGACTCTTACCAAACCATTCCCTTAACCCCCGACCAGGTAGCCAACATACCTCCATATAGACCGTGGAGATATGAATGGTGAAAATCTTTTATTTTATATAGACAGTAAAATAATGTCAAGACACCACGGACAAACGATAAGGAAGAATCACATTCAACATAAGAAACTAGTTATTAAAGTCATTAATACAAAACCAAATAAAAAGTGCGAAAAGATTAGAAAAAAAAGTATTACACTAGACACTTGTCTTCACCAAGTGATGTAAGAGACTTAGGCAAACATGGCCTTGATTGTCAAGAACTCTTACGATCAATCTTGGATCCCGAGACGACTAACACACTCTATGATGGATAATGGATGATGGTGGTGGATGATGGTGTTATGGTGGTAGAGGGTGGTGGGTGAAGTGTGAGAGAGGTGGTGTGCCAAGGGATGGTTTGAGCTTGAGCCAAGCACTCCTATTTATAGGCTGAACAGAAGCTCGGGCACGGCCCCGTGTCCAGAGGGCACGGCCCTGTGTCCACATCCTTCTCTTTCTTCATTTAATGCAGCTTGTCTTATTAGTTGACCACGCCCCCGTGTCCGCTGAGCACGACCCCGTGTGCAGAAGAATCTTTGTACTATGAAGATTTGCCTAGATTGTGCGAATCTTATAGTTGACCACGGCCCCGTGTCCGCTGAGCACGGCCCCGTGGTGGGCAATAGAAGCTTCTACCACTTTGTCTTTTCTGCTGACACTTGGGCACACCCCCGTGCTGGCTGAGCACGGGGCGTGTTCAGTCTTCTGTCTTCTTGTTTTGCTTGGGAAGATGCTGTCGTGGGGTCGGGCATGTCACGTCTGTTCCTTTTCTTGTATTTATGTTGGATTTTGCTGTCTTTTTGCTTCTTTTGTTAATTTGAGCTCATTTAATCCTGAAAATACAAAAGGAAGACAAAAGCACACTTTTTCCAACATTAGTACTAAAAAGGGGTTAGTTTTATGCCACAATTGATGTAATTTATATGTTGCATTTTGCACACATTACACAACATAACATAGATAAACATGCACAAATAACACATAAGGCACACACACACGTATAACAATAACCAAAATGCATATTTCGAGTTGCGATTGCGATTGCTATTCGATGTCGGTTAAATTAGATTGATTAGCGTTTAGTTGACTTTATCGCATTGTTACTTCCTATAGTTCACAGTCGTACATCGATTAAATAGCAAATAATCATACGTCGATTATTGTAATTATTGACACTTACTCCACATAATACAGCTAAAATAAACACATAAAAGAAATTCACTACTAGTCAAGTCGCGCGAAATCGGTCGTTGACTTTGACCTTGACTTTGACTTCAGAAACACGGGGTGCTACAGCCTCCCCTAGTTGAGAGAATTTCGTCCCGAAATTAGGCCGAAGCCGTAACAAACAAGTGCGGGTACTTTGCCTTCATGTCCCTCTCGAGTTCCCAAGTGAACTCTGCGCCTCGTTTGCCTTCCCATCGGACTTTCACGATAGGAATGCGTATGCGTCTGAGCTGCTTAGTTTGGCGATCCATGATTTCGACAGGCTTCTCCACGAAGTGTAGTGTTTCATTTACTTGAAGGTCATCGAGAGGTACAATTAAATCATGCTCAGCCATGCATTTTCGGAGGTTTGACACATGGAAAGTCGGGTGGACGTTACTAAGTTCCTCCGGTAGTTCGAGTCTGTAGGCAACTTTTCCGATCCTTTCCAGAATCTTAAAAGGTCCAATGTATCGAGGCGCTAGTTTCCCTTTCTTGACGAATCTGACCACACCCTTCCAAGGTGATACTTTTAGGAGTACGTAGTCGCCAACGTCAAATTCAAGGGGCTTGCGTCTAGGGGTGTTGAAAAAACTCGTGGCTCGCAGCTCGCTCGAAACTCGCTCGAAAAAAGCTCGAAGAAAGCTCGGCTCGAAATTGGCTCGGTAATAAACGAGCCAGCTCGGCTCGGCTCGGTTTGTAAATGAGCCGAGCTCGAGCTTGGCCTGGCTCGGCTCGTGAGCTCGTCAGCTGGCTCGATAAGGTTTACATCCATCATTTTTTTGTCCCACATCGCTTAGAAAACAAAAATTAGGGGAGTATCTCCCTTATAAAAGAAGGTAAAGACAATGTACAAAGTAAATTAACTATTTATACTTGCATATTTAGCTATATGGTTAAATTAAATGGCAATTATAGACCTCAGTCTATGAAGAAATTCATTTTAAGGGCTTTTTAAGTAGTAAATTTTGCGGTTTTTTGTTAGTTCGAGCTAGATCGAGCCGAGCCGAGCTAGCTCGAATTCTAATCGAGCCGAGCTCGAGCCTCAAATCTCAGCTCGATTTGGAATTCGAGCTCGAGCGTAACTTTTCTGTCGACTTCGGCGTAACTTTTCTCAGTTGCGTCATCTATCGGCGTAACTTTTCTGTCGACTTCGAGCTTTCAACAAATTGTCTCGAATTTGGATGACTTTGTCAGTCGTTTCTTGTAATAGCTCGGGACCGGTTAATTGCGAGTGACCGATCTCGTGCCATACAATAGGCGATCGATATTTTCTTCCGTATAAAGCCTCGAATGGTGCCATTTGAATGTTGGAGTGATAACTGTTGTTATACGAGAATTCGACTAACGGCAGGTATGTATCCCAATTACCACCGAAGTCTATGACACATGAACGGAGCATGTCCTCAAGAGTACGAATCGTTCTTTCAGTCTAACCGTCGGTTTGAGGGTGGAATGCGGTACTTAGATTAAGCGATGTACCGAGAGCAAATTGAAACGTTTCCCACAGTCGCGAGGTAAATCGAGCATCATGGTCAGAGATGATGTCGCGAGGCGTCCCATGATTACAAATGATCTCGTTGGTGTAGATTCGGGCTAATCGTTATACCTTGTAGTCTTCCCGTATTGGTAAAAAGTGAGCTGATTTGGTCAGTCGGTCAACAACAACCCAGATGCTGTCGTGACCTGATGATGTGTGCGGAAGCTTTGTTATGAAGTCCATAGCTATACTCTCCCACTTCCACATAGGGATCGGTGGTTGCTCGAGTAAGCCAGAGGGTCTTTGGTGTTCGGCCTTAACCCTTGCACAAGTCAGGCACTTTCCAACGTAGAGAGCAATATCCCTTTTCATGCCCGGCCACCAGTACTTGTAGCGAAGATCCTGGTTGTAGGATCGAATCGCGACCTTAATGAGTCATTCGGAAGAGCTCTAGTCCTTTTCAGAGGCGGAAACTAAGAAACAGATGTAAAAACAGCTTGAATATCACTTTAAACGTCTTGTGTATTGATTTAATAGCAATTACAATCACAAGGAATACCGGCAGCACCTCGGTATCAAATCTGGAATCGTTACAAATGAATAGCTCTCATGCCTATTTATAGTGTTCCTGGTTTCTATTGAAAACACACATGTCAGCTTCAATAGAAACCTACAAGTTCCACTTTCAATAGAAACCTCTAAGTTCCACTTTCAATAGAAACCTACATATTTGACTTTATGCACAAACAGAACCGCAACAAGTCAAAGACTCGATATAAGACGAAGACGACAGATGAATGCACCAACAGACTCCCCCTCAGATGTTGACGAGTCTTAAGTGTCGAGTCTTCGCATCTTCAGTCTTTGTCAGTCTTCGAGCTTCTCTTCGAAGTATTTTCCATTGTAAGCATACTCAAACAATCTCTTACTCTTTCTCGTAATCTTCAGGATCTGAATTTGACTCTACTATCTTCAGATTCCCTCTCGATGTCTTCAGACTCCCCCTTTCACTAGGCTGGGATCCTAGTCTGGAATTCACAAGATCATAACCTGGTACTCATCCTGCTCTGGATCGAAATCTGGCCAACCTGCATAAACTCTACCCAAAAATAAATTTTCTGATAACCATTTGTGGATAAGATTTTCAAATCTAATTTACCACTTGTAGGAATAACGTTTATATTACAAAAACCTTTTCTCATTTCATTTCAACAATTATCAAACATTTTCACCTAAACCATTTGTTCATCATGTTTAGCACTCGGAATTTTGAAAATCAGCTCTCCAAAATCAGTTGTCGAAAATCTTTTTGAATTTTTACAAAATTTATGCTAAAACACACTTAAAATCTTTTTGGATTTTTGAATATAATAAAATGCAGTAACGAAATATATACAGACACTATTTTTGTGAGTTCGTGCAAGAGGATCATATCAGTTTATGAGATCAATCACCAACACCGTTAAGCTTTAAACATTTTCAGTTCTAAACGATTCACTTAGATTGTCAGTATACTGATCCACTTAAATTTTCACACAAAATTCAACTGCTTCGAGATACGATATTAATGTCTTAAGCACTTAAACTTAATCGCGTGTCCCACCTCAGAATATACTCCCGTATCCAGATCCCAATATTCAGTCTTACAGGTAATTATGACACAAATGATATCTGTAGGGGTAATAAATTATGAAGAATCATGAGAGCTCAGGTCAGAACTACCATTCAGCAGAGAGATCATGACTCAACTTTTGAGTGTGTCCCCTTTAGAGGATCTTTTTTACAACAGCATTGTTAAGCAATTTTATTGTCTTATCATATATGCTGAGGGTGATGCTATGTTTCAAGCATTTTGCGAAAAGTATTATTCGAGGACTAGGTCAGAACTACCATTCAGCAGAAGTCTCGGAATAATACCCTAGATATCACTGAGCACAAAAACCTAGTATATCAGAAAAAGGAATCTTTCAAACAAGATTTCGGGGGTTACCCATATATCCGAGAGATGTTTCCCCACGATATAAGCAAGTTTGAAATTTAGGTTTATATCTCGTCACAATCTACTAAATGTGCAAAAACCTACTGGCACATCATCAGTGAGACCGTTTATCACTTTTTAACTTTTCATTTCTTTAGCATGTTGTGATCGTCCACTGATGTACTATCATTTCCTCTCTTATACAACAAAACTCATTTTTGAATTTTATCATGTTTTTGTCTTTTTCAAATTTTCAAATGTTTTTGGATTTTCTAAAAAAACTTACTCCCCCTAAAATGCAAACACATTTTAGAAAATTTGAAAATAAACTGTACAATAAAGTGACAACTGATATCAAATTGCTTCAAATCGCCATTCACTTGGCATAAACAATCAGAACTCCCCCTTTCAACAAACTATTTTCCCATTGATTTCAAAACACTTAAGTTTGTTTTAATCAAATGGTTTTTCCGGAAAATAAGTTTGAATTTACCACTTGTAAAAGTTAGGGGTTTGATTCATCACATTGTCTACCAACCACTTGTAGAAAATCAAGTACAAATTAATGTCCTTGATTTACCACTTGTACTAAAAACACAATCAAATACAAAGAATAATGCCGATTCCTGATCCACGATTACAAACTTGGGATCTCCGGCAAGTCCACAGACTTACTGTTCATAGTATGAGCCATCCCAGTCACAAACCAGGGATGGTTCAACCTTATCTTTCTTCGTCTTCTTCTCATAGAACTCTTTAACCCCTTTGACTTTTCGATCAATCATTTTACCAAAAATATGTTTCACAGTGGGGTTAAAGGCCTTTTCGACATCAAATTCCTTCTTGTCATCATAAAATTGGTTTGAAATTTCAACATTACCAATTTTCTTTTTAAAATTTTCAGCCTTCAATGGTGGAAAATGAACATCATCCATTGGAGGAACTGAAGTTTTCAATTTTAACTCAACCTGTGGCTCCTCTGATTTTGTGGAATCAGATTCATCGCCAGAAGATAGCTCTTCTGATTTTGACCTATCAGAATCATCGCTAGAACTACCTCCAGACTTCTTAACCACCCATTTTTATTTGTCATTTTTAGCTCTTTTCTTGTAAAACTTGTTTGAACATTCACCAATTTCAAATGTAGAATTTTTGAATAACTTTGTTCTGTCAATTGGTGGTTCAAACACAGTTTCCTTGTCTTTCGAGTTACGAGAAACTCCCTGTTTTGACTGTATTGCCTTTGAACAATCTTTGGCAATATGTCCAACATTGTTGCATTTGAAACAGGTTCTCGTATCTTTCTTCTGCTCAGCCATCTTCTTCATTTCGTCTTGCTTCTTTACAAGGAACTCACTGTTTGACTGCCTCCAGAATTCTTTCTTTTCTTCTTCTTCTTCTTCTGCTGATGTACCTGAAACGAATGTCATCTTTGATTTAAAATCACGAACATATTTTTCATTTTTCTGTTTTTCTGTTGGAATAAATCCAAGACCTTTCTTTTTGAAATTACGGTTTTGGTTTTGTTTCTTTTGAAAACCAGAACCAGAACTATAACCCTTTTTCTTGTTTAAACGTTGTTGAACTCTTGAGGTGTAAGATTTAGGTTTACCATTAAGATTTAAATCTTTTATTTCAGAAATATTAATTTCTGTTAGTTTGAAAACCTTTTTGATCAATTCAGTTTTGACACCTCTTATTGGAAATTCCTCATCAGAATATAATTTGTCAGAATCATTCAATGTATATGCAACTTTGAATGTTTCGTCACTCAAATTAGATTTTGATAACAGGAATTCTTTGTTGTAAACCCTTTTAACTGAAGACTTTGGACTGTTGACTGTCGAACTCAAACTTTCAGAACCAGACTTTGACTCTGACTCTGACTTTGACTCTGACTCTGACTTTGACTCTGAGTTTGACTCCAACTTTGACTCCTCAGTTTCATCTTTATCCAACACCTGATCGACGACTTTCTTTATTAACTCGGACTCATGATCAGTGTCAGATGATGTAAACGTGACATCTATATTTTCTGGCAAATTGACTGACGACTCCGACTCCCACTGTAAATTTGTTGCTTTTTCGACTCTTTCCTGATTTGGATTTCTGGGCAAATATCCATTTTCTAACGGGGGTGGACACTTGTTGTAACCAATATCTTGTTTCTTACCAGAATCCTTCTTATCAGTCTTTTTCTTTATGTCACTCTTCTTCTTGTTCTTCTTTTCTGGAGTCTTTTCTTCAGCCACTTTTCCATTATCATTCTTTTCTTCAGCTACTTCATCCTCTTCGAATGCCTTCATGCCTTCAACAGTCGGATAAATCCTGTCAATGACATAAGAAGTACATGAGTAACTTTTTAACAAACGATTAACTCTTTCAGTTTCGATTCTTTGCAGTTCCAGTTTCTGTTCAAGAGCAGCACACTTCTCAATGTAGTTGTTCACCACTTTTTGCTTCGTCATAAAAGCTCCCTGCAGTGTCTTCATTGCAGTTGCTTGCTCTTCACTTGTTTGATTATATTGATTCATCGCTTTGTTCAACACATCATAAGATTCCTTCAAACTATTTAAGTTATAGATCAGTGTACTGTTGTGTTTCTTCACAGCTTCACAGTTTTCACACTTCACTGGAATCTTCTTTGCATCGACTTCTTGATCGACCTTGAACTTTGGAACCTCAACCTTTACTTTCCTTTTGATCACTGGAATTTCTTCGTCATCACTGCTCACTGGAGTCTTGACCTTTTTCTTCTTCTTTTTAACCTTTTCATCTTCACTGTCACTTTCAGCAATCAGTTTCATATCAGCTTCGAATTTTCTCTTCCAATATTCAGTATCATCATCACTGTCCTCTTCAACTCGAGCTACAAAAGCTGTGTGAGCTTTAGCTTGATCAGGAACATAATTATCCCAAGTAAAATTTTCCCAGCTAAACCCTTCAGGTAACTTTTCGTCATCTTGATCTATTATCAAGGCACTACCATTAACTCTCTTTAAAGAATCTTGATTCACTGCACACGCTCTCTTTCCAGAATCTTCAATTACATCCCTTCCATGTGCCGTTTGTGCTTGATGTTGATGTTGTTGAGATGGTTGTTGAGCAACTTGATGGTAAATGGCTTTTCGGTAATAATCATTGTTGTTGTTGAAAGGATTCCGAGCTCCACTTGCTTCGCGGTTGGTGCACTCCCTCTTGAAGTGACCTTTCTCCCTGCAACGAAAACAAGTGACTTTAGATTTGTCAAAACCTAAAGTAGAAACACCAGCCTCACGAAGATCATCTCTTCCAGTGATTTGCTTGCATTTCTCAGCTCTCCTCAACACACTGGCCAAACACCATTTTATGTCCATCAGTTCCATCTCTTCAGCATCAATCTGGTCGTAATCTTCCTTTGTCAGCATTGGATTCCCAATTCGACCTGCAACAAAACAACTGTAAGATTCTAAAACCATTCCTAATAGAGACATGTGATTTTTAGCAACTTCATCAGAATACTCTTGATCATTGTCAAGATTTAACACAATATTGCACTGAAATTTTCTCCCATTTTTTGTTGCTGAAATGTTTGGATCAAAAGACTGAAATGATGTGAAACTTGTTTTGCTGTTTGATCCTGATGATGAACTTCCAGAAGAATTCTTGGCATTGTAAGCAGTTTCTATTTTTGGAGATAAATTTGTAGACTTCTCATTCACCCCTGCTTTGTAATACAATCCAATATCATGTTCACCATCGAAGTCTTTCATTCGAATAATCTTTCGTTGCTCCATTTCTTGAGCTTCGATCTTTTCAATGAACTTGCTGAGTGTCAAATTGCTAAAACCTTTCTTGTTTCTGAGCATCATAAGATATGTTCCCCAAGTCTCATAGGGCAAAGCATCAGCAAGTTTTTCGATCAACTCTTCATTGTTTTTCTCAATACTCAATCTCTTCATGTTAGCAAGCAAATTGCAGTATCTTTCGATAATCTCTCTTGTACTTTCATTCTTTAATCCACGAAACAGATCAAATTCTTTCTTTAGAAGCGATTTCTTGCTTTTGACCATTTCTTCACTACCACGAAATTTTGACCTTAAAGCTTTCCAAATCGAGTATGAAGTTCCATTATGTTGTAATAACACCAAGATGTCTTCTTTCACTGCTTGTTGTAGAAGACTCAGCATCATTTTCTCATCTTTGTATTTCTTTCTAGCATCGGCACTCAGATCTTTAATCGGAACCACTTCTTCATCATCATTCATCGGTCGAATGTATTTTGTCTCGACACATTCCCACGCATCCAAATAGTTAGCTTGAACCCAATTCTCGTAACGGCCTTCCCAACCCTTATATTCTTCGATGTTCATTAGTTTGGGCGGTTTTTGCATTGTTCCCATTTCGTTTTCCAACATCGTATTTTGTGCAAGAGAAATTGGGGTTACTGGAGTAGCGAATGCGTTGTAAAAATCCTCGTCCATGATTCAGATATTCAAATGAGCTAAATCACCTTGTAAATATACCTTCTTATTAATAACTTTCAAACGAACTCCCAATATAACACTTCAAGTGAAAGCAGTATTATATGTACTGTTCAAGAGAAAGCTATGTTCAAGAGAAAGCTCTGTTCAAAAGAAAGCTCTGTTCAAGAGAAAGCTCTGTTCAATAGAAAGCTCTGTTCAATAGAAAGCTCTGTTCAAGCGAAAGCTCTGTTCAATAGAAAGCTCTGTTCAAGAGAAAGCTCTGATTCAAAAGAAACCTGATTCACCTTGAATAGAAACCTGATTAACCTTCAATAGAAACCTGATAATTTCAAACGAAACCTGTCAATTTCAAACTAAACCTGTCAATTTCAAACGAAACCTGTAGTGTTCGTTCAATAGAAACCTAGTTTTTGGTCCAATTTTGTCATTTTTACTTCGAATTTTGCAATGAAACTTTCCAGGGTTTGTCAATATGTAGTTTTACACAATCTGTGAAAATTCGATCCAATTTTGACCGTTAAAACTTGTTCGATTGAAGAAATAAGGTGTAGAAAACAGATTTTCAAGCTGAATATGGCAAGAACTCCTCGTCCTGAGCTCTGATACCACTTGTAGGATTGAATCGCGACCTTAATGAGTCGTTCGGAAGAGCTCTAGTCCGTTTCAGAGGCGGAAACTAAGAAACGGATGTAAAAACAGCTTGAATATCACTTTAAACGTCTTGTGTATTGATTTAATAGCAATTACAATCACAAGGAATACCAGCAGTACCTCGGTATCAAATCTGGAATCGTTACAAATGAATAGCTCTCATGCCTATTTATAGTGTTCCTGGTTTCTATTGAAAACACACATGTCAGCTTCAATAGAAACCTTTCAATAGAAACCTACAAGTTCCACTTTCAATAGAAACCTCTAAGTTCCACTTTCAATAGAAACCTACATATTTGACTTTATGCACAAACAGAACCGCAACAAGTCAAAGACTCGATATAAGACGAAGACGACAGATGAATGCACCAACACTGGTACATTTTGTCGGCACCGGGATGAATAGAATACCTGGATTTGTGGGCTTCGTCCATCAGAATCTGTCACAAATCGGTCCGTTTAGGGATCCAAATTCGGTCCAGAAAGTGGAATATCCCATTTGACTTATTCACAAGCTGGGCTCCATCGTGGTAGATTCTTTCCTTCTTCAGAGTGCGTTCATTAAAACATGCATGTTGAGCTTCGCGGATTAGAGTTTCGAGATCGTACTGGGCTTGGACATTACGAGTGCTAAGCAGATAGCTCCGTCTGCTGAGTGCGTCGGCAACAACATTTGCTTTGCCTGGGTGATAACGAATCTCACAGTCATAATCGTTGAGAAGTTCTACCCATCGGCGTTGACGCATATTAAGTTCCTTCTGATTAAAGATATATTGTAGGCTCCTATGATCGGTGAAGATCATACACTTGGTACCGTACAGGTAGTGTCGCCAAATCTTTAACGCAAAAACAATTGCGCCTAGCTCGAGATCATGGGTTGTATAGTTCTTCTAGTGGATTTTGAGCTGACGAGATGCGTAAGCTATAACCTTGTCTCGCTGCATAAGGACGCAACCAAGACCAAGGTTCGAAGCATCACAATAGACAATGAAATCGTCGTTTCCGTCGGGCAATGTGAGAACAGGAGCATTGTAAAGCATGTGCTTGAGGGCTTGGAAAGCAGACTCTTGTTCAGTTCCCCAAACAAAAGGCTTGTCTTTATGCGTGAGAGCGGTAAGCGGCACAGCGATCTTTGAGAATCCTTCGATAAATCGTCGATAATAGCCTGCCAGTCCGAGAAAAGAACGGACTTCAGACGGGTTCTTAGGTGTAATCCAACTCTTAACGGCTTCAATCTTCGCGGGATCGACGTGAATACCCTAACTATTAACAATGTGACCCAGAAACTGAACTTCCTCCAACCAAAATTCACACTTGGAGAACTTGGCATAGAGTTAATTCCCCTGGAGTAGCTCGAGAACCAAATGTAGATGTTGCGCGTGTTCGACTTTCGACTTGGAATAGATCAAGACATTGTCGATGAATACAATGACGAAACGGTCGAGATAAGGTTTACACACGCGATTCATCAGATCCATGAAAACCGCGGGTGCGTTCGTTAAACCAAAGGGAATAACAACGAATTCGTAGTAGCCGTATCGAGTGCGAAAAGCGGTTTTGGGTATATCTTCCTCTTGAATGCGCAGTTGGTGATAGCCTGAGCGTACATCGATCTTTGAGAAACACGTAGCACCTTGTAGCTGATCAAACAAATCGTCAATGCGAGGCAGGGGATAGCGCTTCTTGATAGTTAACTTATTCAATTTCCGATAGTTGATGTACATCCTGAACGACCCATCCTTCTTTTTTACGAAGAGGACTGGCGCGCCCCAAGGAGAGGTGCTCGGGCGAATGAAGCCTTTCTCAAGTAATTCCTGGAGTTGGTTCGAGAGTTCACGCATTTCGGACAGCGCGAGTCGGTAAGGAGCTTTGGCAATAAGGTTGGCTCCAGGAATGAGGTCGATACGAAAGTTGATATCACGACTTGGTGGTAACCCGGGAAGGTCGTCAGGGAAAACGTTGGGAAATTCACAAACCACAGGAACGTCTTTCACCTCTGTCTTTCCTTTATTTTCCTTCTCCGCTACTACAATGTTGGCCAAGAAAGCTCTGTATTCCTTGCGGAGATACTTGCTAGCTTGGACACAATACATGAGTTTGAGACCTTTCGAAGCAGTTTCGCCGTAGACACACAATAAATCACCATTAGCGAGCGAGAATCGAATCATCTTTTCATAGCACACAACTTCAGCATGGTTTTCGCGAAGAAAGTCCATGCCTACTATGATGTCAAAACTTCCGAGTTGCATCGGAATAAGATCGATCGGGAAGATGTGATTGTTGAGCTCAAGAGTACAATCACCAAGAACAGAATTAACGGCGACAGTTCTTCCAGTGGCAACTTCAACATCGAACGTCGAGGGGAGATGGGAGCGTTTACGACTAAGTAACTTCTCAAATTCGAACGACACAAAGCAATTATCGGCTCCAGTATCAAACAAACATGAAGCATAAATACCATTCACAAGGAACGTACCATTGACCACATTGTTGTTAGCCCGGGCTTGGCGCACATTGATGTTGAAAGTTCAGGCACGTGCGGCTTGCTGCTGCTACTGAGGCTGTTGCGGTTGGTGTTGCTGCTGCTGCTGGGGATCTTGTTTCACAACCCTATTCGGGTACATGTTCGCAAAGTGGTTGGGATCACCACATGCGAAGCAAACTCGGGCGTTGATCGCGGGTGCCTGAGCCGCTTGTTGGCCTTGCGAGGCTAGGAGCAGAGCTTGATGAGCAGTGGCTTGAGCTGGGGCTTGGCGTGGACCAGTACGGCAATTAGCAGTGAAGTGGCCGTACATGTTGCAGTGAGCGCAGAAACGACAGGCGAGACCCACCGGGTGATGATAAGAGCAAGTTCGGCAAGCCGGGTGGGGGCCTGTGTATGCACGCTTTGCAGGTGGTGCATAAGTAGTTGGTGCTGGACGGTGATGATGCTGCTGCTGGGCCGGTACGACCAGGAGAGGAGCAGCAGTGATGGTGACATCACAGTTCTTGTTGCTGGAGCTACTATTGTTGTTCTTCTTCTTGCGGCGTGAGGACTTTGACGGTTGAGCGGTGGAGGTTTCGGCAGTCGGAGCGGCGATGGTAGCTTGATGCAGGTGCTTCGAAGTTTTATCCCAGACACCATCCTTGACCCGCTTGTCATTGATTTCGGCGGCCAGTAGATAAGTCTCTTCGATCGTCTTAGTCTTAACCGCTTGCACGAAATCTGCAACACAGTCAGGCAGGGCTCGGATATACTTCTTGATTGCCATGTCTGGAGTCTTGACTTGATCAGGGCAGATGATACTGAGCTGCTTGAAGCGAGCAGTGAGAGCAGCGTTTTCACCATCCTTCTGCTTTATGTGCCAGAATTCATCCTCTAACTTTTGGCGCTCATGAGGATGGCAGAATTCTTCCAGCATGACCTCCTTGAGTTCTTCCCACGACAGACCGTAGGCTGCATCGTTTCCACGTTTGTTTCTCTCAGCTGTCCACCAGTCTAAGGCACGGGACTGGAAGATGCCAGTTGCGTTGAGAGTGCGGAGATCGTCGGGGCAACCGCTCTGTCGTAGAGTGACCTCAATGGAATCAAACCATTGGAACAACGCTGTAGGGCCTTCCTCGCCAGTGAATTCCTTTGGGCCATAAGCTTTGAACTACTTGAAGCTGAAAGCAGTCTTGGCAGTAACTTTAGGAGCTTCGGTTCTAGATTCCTCAGATGATTTGCTGACGTTCTCATAGACATCACACACGGCTTTTGCTACCTGTTTAGCGATGATAGCAGCTAGACGTTTGTCTCTCTTTTCTTGACAAGAAAGCGGTGGGTGGCGGGATCCAGATGACATTGTCTGCAACAGACATCGTCATAGGACTCAATACAATGTATTCAAATCTCACCTCACACGTCTAACTACTTACTAAAGCTTAGGAACACGCAATGTAACATGTATCTCATAAACACATAAGCACATAATCACAGATTCATATAAACACAGAAGCACATAAGCACGTAGGGCACAGGATCACAGAAGCACATACGCATTTAGTCACAAGATGAAGTCAGAATACAGAAACCTATCATCCACAGTTCGCGAGTGTTCGAGCATAGCGATCGTGTTTAGTATATCGAGTCGTGTAGTACAAGCGTACAACATAGCATGAGGTCGTCCACAATTAGCGACTTGTTAGCGTTTTGAGATAGAAATGCAATGCGAGTTGTGCGTGTCGATCGATGTGAAGCAAAAATCGAATAAGTCTTCAAAAATTTAAACATATAAACAGGCAAACTCACATAAAACACATAAAATCAACGGATCATCAGAGTCAGCAGTTGCGGGCTCAGAATCGAAACACATAAAAATCGAGAAATAGATCGTCTGCGGCTATTAGACATTGACTAACCAAAGTGGTTCAACTATTCACAAGGACTTTGCCTCGATTCTTGGGCGTTGGGCACGCATCCCATTAGTCATATCGTGACTTCAGGTCGATGGAGTCCGTCGAGACTTTGGTGAGAGTTTTGTAAAACCAAAATGAGTCAGGAATAGCTATCAAGGTTCGGGTTTCACCCCTGACTTAACAACTTTTGCTCCTGAGCTTTAATAAAGTAGAGACGAAAATCCACGCTAAAGTATGGATTTCACTCCTGGTTCAACGTGAATTCTCGCGTTTTATAAATAAATACAGATCAAATAAGCAATTTAATCGAGAGTTTGCGGTTTTCACACCTAATCTCGACTTAATTGCTTAGTCATAGTTGAAAATTCGAGTGCGGTGGTAGTGTAGCATAGGCGAGAATAGCGAGAAACGGTAAGCTCATACATAATCCCTAACGGATATGCACAAGTCGGTCTGTTGGTTCCTAACTATAGACTAGGGCTCTAAGACATCGACCCGGACTAGGTCGTGTCTTGCCTAATTCCCTATAGTTATGGCTCTGATACCAATCTGTCACACCCCAACCGATGGCGGAAACATCGGGGCATGGCACTGAGCGAAACAGATTGTCCATAAGTTTCCATAACAATTATTATTACCAATCAATTTAAAGTAACATGTCCCATACCATGTCTCAAAAGGTAAACAAATTATTACAGACAAAATCCAGGCAAATAGTTCTATTCCGACAACTCAGATTTTTCAAATAGAGCAATTGTTTATCTGCTTCTAGAGACTCTTGATTTCATTTGTACAGACAACTATTTGTTGGCCTCTAAAGCCTTATTCTAGCCTCGATTTCCTAGCAGATAAGTGTTATGGGTCATTTTCTGAGCATATATCCTGGCTAATACTTTGCTTTTGATTGATTACTTGTGATCAGGATACCGGATCAGGATATTGGTAACATCCTGGTACGATATCCTGGTATTGACTGAATTAATCACATGCAGATTAAGAGTTACAAGTCTCCAACGTTCAAGAAGACTTCTTCCCCCAAGACTCGGGCAAATAAGTTTAAATAGAGATGTTGATCCCGAAAGACCAGGACTGCAACGTTTACTTGGGAATATTCGGGGCATCTCGGTTTATTAGGAAAGTTAGTTGTTTTTTTTAGCTATAAATAGTATGATCGGATCAAGTTAAGGCGCTCACTTTTCATTCGTACACTTTGCTCTCTAGCTTCTAGCAATCACTAGACACAGATACTTGTACTCAAATTACATTGTAACACTTAGTTGATCCGCATCATATCCTGCACTGTATCCTGATATTTGAAGCAATAGAAGAACAAGGCAGTTGCGATTGTCAGCTCCCAAGGTTTTATGCCGGCGATCTAGATTGATCAAGGGATTTCCTCGTACATCCTGTGTCACCCTTTACATTTTTGCTTATTGTTTGATCACAGATACAACTTTATATCCTGAGCCATATCCTGAAACTGTTTTTGTAAATAACTTGAATAACATATTTTCGACACACATTTCTAGCACACTACCTCACTTAACTAATTTGATCACTTAATTGCTTCGATAATTTTTTACCAAAACAATTTGGCGCCCACCATGGGGCAAGTGGTGCTATCTTTACTAAAAACTTTTGTGAAATCATTACTTGGTTTTCTATTCTCGAAACTTTTTGCCACACTATTTACAATGGCCTTGAGATCAAACATGAGCTCTTCCACCATGTTTGCTACAACCTCTGCAGCAGTTGGTTCCATGCTTCCACCACCTCCTCCGAGAATGCAAGCCTCTTCGCAAGGAACTAAAAGTCATGTGGCTCGGGATGTTATCCCTGTTCGCAGTGTCCAAGGATCCGCTCCTGGTTTAGCTTCTAATGAAGAAATTTTAAATTTGTTTGGTAGTGTACAGGAACAGATGAGGCAGCAACAGGAGACCAACCAGATGCTGATGAGGGAAATACAACTCTTGAAGTCTGGACCGAGTCGGCCTGCTGAGGAGATTGTCACTCCTTTACAACCCAGAACTTTGAACTTCAGTTCAGCTGTATACACTGAGGATAACAGGGGAAATATTGTGCCTAGCCATTCCCAGAATCATACTCCTGAAATACCCTCCTCGCTCAGGATGTCAACTGTGAGGAGCTCAGGATATGCTTCGGGATATGGCCGGAATCCTCAGACTGGTAACGTGTCAAATAATAATAATACTCTTGCTACTAACAATAGTGGATCTTTGCAGGATGCAGGTATGACATCAGCATTTACCAGGGAGCTCCAGAAATTGAAGGACATGATATCCAGTGTACCTGGAGTGGTCCAACCAATTCCGGAAGTGTCCCAAGACAGCCACAGGATATCTCGGTTTGCACATCCTATTTGTGACGCTGAAATCCCAAAAAGATTTCAAACTCCCAATATGAAACTCTATGACGGAACTACGGATCCTGAAGAGCATATTCCCCAGTATAGGGAAAGGATGGAGATTAACCCTATCCCTCCGGAGCTCAAGGAGGCATGCCTATGCAAGGGTTTCGGTTCTACCTTAACAGGATCAGCCTTGAAATGGCTGTTAAATGTTCATCCTCACTCGATTACTTCTTTCTCTCATTTAGTTAATCTATTTAACACTCAATTTTCTTGCAGCCGGAGTTTTGAGAAATTAACCAGTGACCTTTACAGGATAACTCAAGGACCTCAGGAATCCTTGAGGGATTATGTGAACAAGTTTAGTCGAGAATCCTTGGATATCCCACATCTTGATGTTGCAACGGCCGTGTAAGCGTTCAAGATGGGGTTGCAGAAAGATTCTCAATTTTATCAGGATCTTGTAATGAATCCCTGCAGGAATCTCGACGAGGCTCGTAACAGGGCCTTGAGATACTTTCGGCTGGAGGATGATAAAAAGATGCAAGAGAGAATGAATTCATCCACAACCTGTGAGTCAACCAACAGGAAATCAGAATCCTCATATAAACCATATCGCTCAAAGCCATATGGCAGAAATGACAGCAATAAAGTGAATGTTGTTGAAGACGAGGATCCTGAAGAATATCCTGAATTATCTAAATATTGCTTTTCTGTTAACATACCTGAACTAATGTATGCTATGCAGGGTTTAGGAGACAAAGCCAGGTGGCCTCGGAAGAATCAACAAAAAGCTGATTGGAAGGATAAGTCCAAATGGTGTGCCTTCCATGAAGATTTCGGACATGTAACTGAAGATTGTATCGCTTTGAGAAAGGAAATAAGCTATCTCTTGAGTAAGGGATATTTGAAGGACCTCTTGGGAAGGAAGAAGAATAAGGGCTAGGATCCTGAGAAGGATCCTGAACGAGCAGCATCACCTCCTGCGGATGCAAAACTAATTAATTTTATTTCAGGAGGATCCGACATTTGTGGCACATCGTATTCTGCAGCAAAGAGACATGCGAAGGAAGCTAAGGCAGAGAGGGGGGATAAGCCGACGAGGGTGTCAACCCTCACGACTGAAAAAGTCATCACCTTCGATAATGATGACAGGGATACTGTCCAGGATCCCCATCACGATGCTTTAGTGATAACCTTATATGTTGCTAACCATTTTGTACGCAGGATATTGGTGGATAATGACAGCTCAGTCAACATAATTCAGCTGGAAACATTGAATAGGATGAATGTTTCCCCGATGGATATCACTTCAAAGTCCACTGTTCTTGTTGGTTTCAGCGGAGAAGCTAGGAATACCGTGGGAGAAATAAAATTGCCCATGTATGTTCAAGGGGTCAACTCAATGTAGCGCTTTTGTGTCATGGACTCTCTATCCTACTATAATATTATACTGTGTAGGCCTTGGATCCATGATATGAAGGCTGTTCCGTCAACCTACCATCAATGCATCAAGATCCCTACTCCTTGGGGGGTTGTCAAGGTGGAAAGTGATCAACAGGAAGCAAAGGAGTGCTATTCTTCTTCGATGAAATCCTCAACAAAACCTAGTGCAGCATAGCAATTAAAGATGCGAGGCCAGGATATCATGGAGGCTTCAGAGCAGGATGTAAAGAAAGTGATCCTGGATCAGAATAATCCGGATATCTCGGTGCTCGTGGGAACCAATAACCCTCAGGATATTGAAGATCAATTAACTAATTTTTTGAAATGCAGGATGTCAACGTTCGTGTGGAAGCACGAGGATATGACAGGTATTTCCAAGGATATTATAACACATAAGCTTGGTATTGACAGGTCATTCAAGCCTGTCCAACAAAAGAGAAGGAAATTTGCTCCGGAGCGAAATGTGATCATCCGAGTGGAAGTTGAAAGACTACTAAAGAGCAAGATGATTAGGGAAGTGAAGTTTCCTAAATGGTTGGCGAATGTAATTGTGGTGCAAAAGAAAAACGGGAAATGGAGAGTCTGTGTAGATTACACGGACTTAAACAAAGCTTGTCCCAAAGACCCATTTCCTCTTCCTCATATTGACTCAATGGTGGATGCTACTGCCGGCCATGAGATGTTAACCTTCATGGATGCATCTTCAGGATTTCAGCAGATCCAAATGGAACCTTTAGACCAGGAGGATACTGCCTTCATAACACCAACAAGTATTTACTGCTACACTGCCATGCCCTTTGGTTTGAAAAATGCAGGTGCAACATATCAGAGATTGGTAAACATGATGTTTAAAGACAAGCTGGGGGACACTATGGAGGTATACATCGACGACATGGTGGTAAAGTCTAAAAAGGCTGAGGATCACCTCCAGGATATCAAGGGAGCATTTGATATCCTAGATCAGTATAACATGAAGCTAAATCCTGCTAAATGCCATTTCGGAGTGGGGGCATGAAAGTTTCTAGGATATATGGTGACTAAAAGAGGGATAGAGGCAAGCCCGGAGCAGATTAAAACTATCTTGGATATCAAGTCACCTTCAAATATGAAGGATGTTCAACGGTTAACAGGCCGAGTAGCAGCATTGAACAGATTTATTTCAAGATCCTCGAAAAAGTGCAAGGAATTTTATGATATCCTCAAGAAGAATAAGAAGTTCGAATGGGGAGCAAAGCATGAAGCAGCCTTGCAGGATTTGAAGCACTGTCTTTCAACCGCACCCTTATTGATGAAGCCTGAGGATGGCGAACCATTATCCCTGTATCTTGCAGTATCAGGGAATGCAGTAAGTGCTGTCCTTGTAAAGGATCATGAAGGTCAGCAGTATCCTGTTTATTATGTTAGTAAAAGTTTATTAGATGCTGAAACTAGGTATTCCCACTTAGAGAAACTGATTTTAGCCCTAGTTATGGCGTCAACAAAACTTAGACATTATTTTGAAACACATAGGATTCATGTTAAAACCAACTATCCTGTTAAAAACGTGCTGAGGAAACCTGAGATGTCTGGTAGGATGGCTAAATGGTCAGTGAAATTAAGTGCCTTTGATCTAGTATATGAACCTAGAAATGCCATAAAGTCTCAGGCTTTAGCTGACTTTGTGGCTGATTTCAGTAGTGATATTCAAAGTGAAGTAGACCTGGAAGTACAGCAGCTAGGAGAAAACTTAGAATCCTGGACGTTGTATACTGATGGTGCATCTAATGTAAGAGGTGTAGGCTTGGGTATACTACTAAAATCGCCACAGGGGGACATATCACCCCAGGCTATTAGATGTGAGTTTCATGCGACTAATAATGAGGCAGAATATGAAGCTTTAATTGCAGGATTAGAATTGGCTAAAAGTATGAATGTCAGGAATTTGCAAGTATATGTTGATTCTTTGTTAATCACTAATCATTTTATTGGAACCTATGCAGTTAAAGGTGAGAAGTTAATCGAGTATCTCGAAATTCTCAAAAAATTAGCAGGATATTTCGATATTTTTACACTTGAACAGGTACCAAGAGAGGATAATGCTGAAGCCGATGCCTTGGCAAATCTAGGATCATCAGTCAGGATACCGGAAGGGACCCGAATACCAATATTACATATCCTATATCCTGCTACGGATCCTTAGGATAAGGAAGTACTACGTATTCAGGATCCTGATGAGCATCATGAGAAGGATCCTAAGTCTTGGATGGCTCCGATCATAAGATATCTCAAGGGAGGATACATCCCAAAGGATGAGAATCCTAAGGCCTTTAGAATGAAGGTATCACGATTCACTATTATAAATAATGTCTTGTATAAGAAATCCCTTGCAGGACCATATCTGAGGTGCTTAGAGGATCCTGAAACCAAGGAAGTACTTCAGGATATACACGAAGGGGATTGTGGTAACCATACTGGGGGTAGGTCGTTGTTCTCAAAGGCATTAAGAACATGATATTATTGGCCTACCATGAAAAAAGATGCTGCAGAATATGCTCGAAGGTGTGATGCATGTCAAAGGCGTAGCAACATACTACATCAGCCTGCAAAGCCATTATATCCTATTGTATCCCCTTGGCCATTCATGAAATGGGGAATGGATATAGTGGGAAAACTGCCAAAAGCTCTAGGAGGAGAAGTCTTCATGTTAGCAATGACTGATTATTTCTCTAAGTGGGTTGAAGCTGAAGCATTTGTTCAAGTCAGAGATCAGGAAGTGGTATCCTTCATAAAAAGGAATATCCTGACTAGGTTTGGTGTACTGGCTGAAATAATTTGTGACAATGGATCTCAATTCATAAGTAAGAGGACTACTGACTTTTGCAAGAGTCGGGGAATCAAAATGATCACATCCACACCTGTACATCCTCAAGCAAATGGACAAGCAGAATCCTCAAACAAGATAATTATCAGCAACCTCAAAAAGAGACTAGGAGCCAAAAAAGGAAGATGGGCAGAAGAGCTACCCTTTGTTTTGTGGGCTGATAGGACGACGGTGAAAAGTGCAACTGGCCAAACTCCGTTTTCCTTGGTATTTGGAGCAGAAGCGGTGATCCCGACAGAAATGGTAATACCTACAGCAAGATCCAACCTCCGGGATCCTGAGCAGAATCCAGAAATCCTATGCCAGGAATTGGATACTATTGATGAGACAAGAGATGCAGCAAGGCTAAGGATGGCAGCATATCAACAAAGGATATCCAAGGCATATAACAAGAATATAAGGACTAGAAGGTTCCAGGTCGGAGATTGGGTATTAAGAAAAGCCTTTCAGAATACTACTAATCCTGCTGACGGAAAGCTGGCCCCAAAATGGGAAGGACCCTATGAGATTGAATCAGAATCAGGGAAAGGAGCATACCGACTCAAGAATACGGAGGGGGATATTCTACCAAGATCCTGGAATGCTATACATCTGAAGCTCTATTTCAAGCGAGTTAGGAATTTAATTTCTAACTCAGGATGGTATGAATTTTATCTCTTTTAGTATGTTTAATATTATTTATTATTTTGAACCCATTACTGACTTAAGCATCGGAGGGGTGTTAGCCAGGCTAACGCCCACCTTAGCTTACGATTGTTTTGCAGTATATGCTTCGGGATATAGCTCCAGGATGCACACTCAGGATACTTCGAAAGATTAGAGGATTGGCCCCCTCTCTCACGTTTAAGGGATCCTGATCCCTTCAAAGGTTTAAAGGTATTCACCTTTCTCACGAATAGGGTTTGAACACCCCGCCTGGAGCGCAAGTTGTCCAGGGATAGTTCAAGGTGGCGGGACCAGTTCATGTAAAAGTGGCTGACAATTTCGTCACTGTTGGCTATGTCCTGGACCCTTAAGGTATATGAGGATTGATCACCCTCTCTCGCAAAAGGGTATTTTCATACTCTCTAAGGTTTAAAGGTTTTCACCTTTCTAAGTCTTGGAGTTTATACACTCCCGCCTGTAGCGCATGAAAATTTGGGATTTTCCCCAGGATACCTATGGGATTTTCCCCAAGATACTAAGGATTTATCTCCAGAATGCTTTCGGGTTTTACCCCGGTAACACAAGAATTGTCCATACGGTCAAAACTTGAATTCAAAAATTGTCTAAGTGTTGGAAGATTTCGTGTACAGGGGACATTCCTCCTAAGGCAATTGTGTGGAGCTCAGAAAATCAGATTGGAACTTAAGATATTGAGTATCTCGAACTGGGGAGATCTTTGCGGCAAAAAGTTGTAAAAGGAGTAAAGTCCAATATCAGAGTTGTACTCTGTTCCTGGTATGATCTTTCCTTTGTGAATCTTACACAACTTGTTTCAACTTTTAAGTTTAAGTATCCTGATTAGGATATATCTTTAGCATATATTCTCGAAATATATTCTCGAAATATGATTAAGTATGTTCGGTTGGAATATTTGGATACAATATTTGGGTTTAAAAATCAGAGTTGAATTTGTTTATAAATGCTAAGTGAACCGTCTTTTTCCTTTGAAAACTATATTATTTGAGATTTTGAAGAATAAACTATTTTTAGAAACTTTGTCCAAATTGTGTGGATTTTGAGAAGTCCTATTTGACAAAAGTCTTCGTAGGATACCAATGAATATATTGGTTAGGATATTTTCAAAAAATAATTATACAAATTTTGCAAAGCTAAAATCTAAACTAAGTGATGCATGACAAAAAATTAAAAGGCAACAGCAAATAAGTCGAACGGTGGTTATATTATTAACAGGTCAAAAGTTATGCTTTTGGTTTTACCTCAAACCGAGGCCCATCCACCAAAAGCACTATTAGTTTTTACCATATTGATGCGACGGTTGAAGGTTTCATCTCAAAACGAGACCCATCCGCCTCCAACCGTTGCATCGTTCAAAACTGGTTATACTAACTGATGACCAAGGGCTTCATCCTGAAACACAGGACCCATCCACCTTTGGTCATCATTTTGTTCTAATGCAGGAAATGTAAATTGTTCAGCAGTAGAAAAAAGTAAATTGTTTGTACAGACCACAACTATCAGAATTAAAGCTCTGGCCTAGGCACGTACATCCATCATTGCCCACTTCACTGCTTTTAAGGGGCAGCACCCTCTTCCGTCATGACTTCATCAGCAAAGTCTTCTCTGGCATCCCTTCCAGCATCCTTCCCATCATTCGTCTCAGCATCACCACCAACATCCATTGAAGCACCAGCATCATCTACCTTCTCGGTCACCTTAGCGGGCTCCTCTGCAGCAGGCTTTGAAGGGGGCTCCACAGGATTGCCACCAAGATCCTTCAATTTCATCTCCCAGGATTTGATGTTCCATGAAGGGCATTCAACGCCCAAAGCCTTGGCCTCGTAAGCCATTTTCAGTCTGGCCTGGAGGACGGAGATGATAACTGAATTCTTAAGGCTCTCCCGGTATGAATCCATATCTTGCTCATGTTGAACCTGAGCCGCGTCGGACTTAGCTTGAGCCTCCTGGGTGATCTTCTAGATGGCAGACTGGTGATCTTGAGTCATGGCCTTGTACTTAGCTTCATAGTGTTACGATTTGGCAGTGGCGATTGCTGCTTGATCTGCGATGGTGGCCTCGGCCTTCTTCAGTTTGCTCTCTAACATGGTGTTCAGGCCGCAGGCATCCTCATAAAGGAATACCAGACGTTCGACACCCTGCAAAATAAGGAAACAGGTATGAATTTCAATTAGCTTTAATAACCGGCATATGCTGCAGGATATGGGTCAGGATACTAACCTGGTTAAGGAAGCCGGTCATGAATTTGCTGGACTCCATAAACTCGTGGTTCTCAAATGGGAATACATGGGGGGCAACGGGAGGCTCTGCTTCCTTTCTCTTCCGGGAGCTAGAGGCCCGGGTCCTGGATGCTTGAGGAGCTTTGGGAGCGGTAGTAGTCTTCGAACTGGTAGGTTTTGGTGTGATAGATGACTTCGGATTAGATTCTTGCTTAACAGGTGCGAGACTGGAATAACTATCCAACTCGTCAAGTTGGAAGCCTTCAAGGTTAATGACTGGCACTGAATAAGGGAAGAAATATTCAATTTGCAACTCTGGTACTTTACAATCATTATAATTGCGTACTTACCAGACATCTCTGAACTTGATTTTTGGCTTGAGTTTGTGAGAGACAGGGAGAAGGTTCTTTCACTAACAGGAAGTCGGTAGATTTCCTTGATCCTGGACTCTGATTCAGCGCTTGGGGATGCTAGATCTCTGAAATTCGCTGCACAAAAATATAAGGATATAAGTCTGGGATATAGTTTAAGGATACACTTGGGGATATTCCTAAAACCCTAGATCCTACCCTTGGTTAACCATCTAATCGGCAGGTCAAAACCCTTGTCAATAGAGTCTCTTTTCATGAAAAAGAACTTTCGCTGCCACTGGTCTTCGTTCTTGGTGGCTTTAAGGACTAGAAGGCTCTTGGAGGTGGAAAACAGAAGAAAGCGACTATTACCATGCGACCTCAACCGGTATGCTATGGGGAGGTCTTCGATGCAAAGGTTAGGGCAGTGACGAGATTTAATCTGGTTCAGCACCATTAAAACTCGCCAAACCATTGGCATGGTTTGGGCATAACTAAGGCCGGTAAGCTCAAAGAAACGAGAGACAAAGGGTGGAAATGGGTACCGGAGTCCCAAGGAAAAGGGATAGGCAAGGAAGCAGACCCATTCGTTTGACGATGCGTCTGATCGGACTTCCCGATCAAAAGGGCGTATGACCACTCCGGCGGGGAACGCACCAGAATCTTTCAGGGCGGCGATGTCAGCGTTATTGAAGGAACAAATTTCGTTTTGAGGCTCTCGTATGAGATTCTGACTCGTTAGGTTTGTGACTGGCTCATTTGACCGGGATCTTGTTCGAGATGCCATAAAGGGTATCGACCGAAAAACAGGAAATCCAAAGAAAGGAAAAATAGAGAAGATGAGAGAAATACCTGAGATCCGCTTGAGAAGTGATGATCAAAATACAAACTGTTTCGGCTAGTTATAGGCTGAATAATAGGGGTAAAGAGTAAATAGCATCTTGGAAGTTGCACATTGTCATTTCAAGGGTCTCGTCATATTGATTACCTCGATCCAGGTGATAAAATTTAAAAATATATCTGTTTGAATTCGGAATTCCAACAGGTATATTTTGGGGACAATTGTTATGGGTCATTTTCTGAGCATATATCCTGACTAATATTCTGCTTTTGATTGATTACTTGTGATCAGGATACCGGATCAGGATATTGGTAACATCCTGGTATGATATCCTGGTATTGACTGAATTAATCACGTGCAGATTAAGAGTTACAAGTCTCCAACGTTCAAGAAGACTTCTTCCCCCAAGACTCGGGCAAATCAGTTGAAATAGAGACGTTGATCCCGAAAGACCAGGACTGCAACGTTTACTTGGGAATATTCGGGGCATCGCGGTTTATTAGGAAAGTTAGTTGTTTTCGTTTAGCTATAAATAGTATGATCGGATCAAGTTAAGGCACTCACTTTTCATTCGTACACTTTGCTTTCTAGCTTCTAGCAATCACTACACACAGATACTTGTACTCAAATTACATTGTAACACTTAGTTGATCCGCATCATATCCTGCATTGTATCCTGATATTTGAAGCAATAGAAGAACAAGGCAGCTGCGATTATCAGCTCCCGAGGTTTTATGCCGGCGATCTAGATTGATCAAGGGCTTTCCTCGTACATCCTGTGTCACCCTTTACATTTTTGCTCATTGTTTGATCACAGATACAGCTCTATATCCTGAGCCGTATCCTGAAACTGTTTTTGCAAATAACTTGAATAACATATTTTCGACACACATTACTAGCACACTACCTCACTTAACTAATTTGATCACTTAATTGCTTCGGTAATTTTTGACCAAAACAATAAGCATCCTAAGCGCTTGTCACATACGTTAAAGTAAAAGTCAATACACATAGTGTAAAGGTGAGCATACAAGTTTGATAATAGCATATAGAGTTCGAAAGCGTTACGCATAACCAGCACGTACACAGAGTGAAATGAGGCATGTTAGTTATCGACATAGATCTATCGTTAAAATAATTAATATTTTAACTTAAATTATATTTATTAAATTTTGGAATAATTGTTAAAACAATATATATTAACTTAATACTTCCCAAGTATTTATACTCGTATTTCCTTCCTAAGGATGGGGTGTCTTATACTTGTATATTTTCCCATGTATTATGGTCGTATTCCGATGTGTATTTATACATATGAGAATACGTATTTTTATTGTATTCATTAAGTATTCTTGTACTTAATTTCGTATTAATTTTTTCGGAATATTATCCTTAATAAGAGTTCACCATATCCTTAACAAGAGTTCACCAATATATTTCCAAAATATACATTTTAAGAAATATTATTTATAATTTTCCTTTGGCAAAAATATGTGTATTTTCATATAACTTCCAAAAATAATATATTTTCAAGTCTAACTTAGAAAATATATATAAACTTATTTTTCTTCAAAAATGATATATTTTATATTTATTTGAGAAACTATATCTTTCACCCAAAAAATATTGTATTTCGTGTTTGTGTAAGAAAATATATATTTCTTAAAAATAATATATATCTTCTAAAAATCTCAAGAAAAATATATATTTTTACTTGCCCAAAGATAATATATTTCCTTCTTGCCAAAAGTTATGAAATATTTTGTAGTAATCATGAAAATCCCATTTTCATTCCCTTGATGTCCAAAATATTATTTACCAAAATATACACATGAATAATATTTCTGGAATATTTTGTGAGTTATATTCCTTTGTTCGGTTTTACCGGTATTTTGGGTATTCTTGTATATTCATATTCTTGGAATTTTGGTAATATTTTGGATGATAATTCTTGGTACTTTGATGAGTTATATCATTTCAAATCCAAAAATAATATAACTAATACACATAATATACAAATAATCACACATGGTGCCTTCTAAATATATATTTCCTAAATACATATTTAGTCACTTTTATTTGTAAAAACCAACCTCCAATATTTATAATTTTTGTAACAAAAATTATGGCAAAGTTTATGTAAAACTCCATGGTTTAGAATATACTTATAAATATTTGTTTAGAAATATTTTTCTAAGTGTTTAATTTTTAGAAAATTTTTGCCATAGTTTCCACTAAAAATGGAGGTTTCCCATGTTTTCAAAACATGTGTTTATTTTCTTTTCAACATCAAAACAATTTTCCAACAACAATCATCAACAACATACACTAATTTTTCCATATGAACATCATGGTGAACTTGACTCTTGTTGAAAATGTGTAGTCTTCTAGATCTACACTTTACATAAGATGATCTTTCCAAAAATAAGCGTTCTTGAGTATTTTAACAAACTTTTATGAAACTTTATTTTACTAACCAACTCTTCCATGAGTTTAATGGTCTTTAAAGTTTGTAAATCATGTTCTAAAACCACTTTTATGTTTATTAGAAAGATCATAATTTTTAACATCATGTTTAACCATGGATATTTCAAGATCCATGCTTAATATCTTTAGATTTTTCAAAAACAAGCTTTATGTTAAATTTTTAACAAACTTTCCATGAATTTTAGTTTCAAAAATTTGTTCTACACACACTTTATTACTTCAAGATTACAAGTTTATGCATAAAAATTCATATTTCAAGTTCACATTATGCTTCATATGTTCATCTTCAAGTTTATCCATGGATCCTTCAAGATCCATGCTTAAACTTGGTAGATCCAAGCTTTAACATACTTGATCTAATCATAAACACAAGGTATAACACCAACAACATCATTACATACACCAAAAATCCATGTAATCACTTATTTTCTTCATGAATATGTTAGATCTTTTCATTTTTAACATTAGAAGTTAAGTTGTTTAGATGGTGAAATTTGTACATAACATAAACATGACTTAAATTAGTGATCAAGGAGCTTACTACTAGCTCTAATGGCTAGGGAAGTAGCACAAGCATGAAGATGATGAACAAGAAAGAAATCAAGTGGTTAAAAGCTCCAAAGTGAGGTCCTTCCACTTCTAGCACCATACACCTTCTTAGATGGCCTCCACACACCTCTAGATCACCTTAGATTGTGAGGTTGAAGCTTGAAAATGGTGGGTTGTGTGTGGGAGTAATGAGCCGTGAGCAAGAGGGAGCCAAAGGGAGAAGAAGAAGTTTTTAAGGAATGATAGACAATGTGAATTTACTTAGGGTCTTATAGAAAAAGTTCCAACATAATCTTCCTATGGGATCTCATGCACTAAATTAGGGGTACAAGGTTAAATAAAATATTCAAAAGGTGTATGGGGCCCATAGGGGCCGGATTTGGTGAGGGGGGGGGGTAAAATGTAGATTTTTGGAAGTTAGGGGTTTAAAGTGCAAACTAGAAGGTTTAAGTATGTTTAAGTGTGTTTAGGCGTTTTTATCATTTTTAAGGTGTTCTACCACCAATACTAGCTTAATATCATAAAAACATTACTTCTAGACAAATTTTGATGTCCCGGTTATTGTCCGGTTGTTCGGTTCGTTACGGTTCGTTAAAGTGCTGAATTGCGCAGTTTCACGAGGTATGAAGCACCTTTTATGGCAGTTTCAATTCCCGACACTTTGTAAGTTATTTTGGACAATAAAACATAAATTTTGCATGATATTATTGTGTTAAATAGCTGAATTGTGCTGATTTATGTTGAATTCTGTAGAATTCTGCAGTTCATGTAAGTTTTAGGCACTTTCCGGCACTTAAACTATCACTAGGAAGACAGTTTTGTTATCCTTACTTTCCTACACACTATACTAGTGTGATACTTGGTTTCTGGCCCATTCTAGGTCTCAATATCATATCTGTCTATGTTCTGAATTATGTCAGCATTTTTCTGATTTGTCTGATAACTGTGCTAACTGTGTTTCGTGCATCATTTCAATCAATGAAGTTTGCATGAAATAATGTTATGTCATTTGCAATATATGATGCACATGTATGTATGGTAACAATAATCAGAAAGCAATTTAAGTCATAAATTGTAAATCAGCATAGTCATTAATCATTGATTATTGTCTAATTAATTGTACGGATGCATGCAAATTTGACAGTTGTCACAAGCAGGGATACAGTCCCGCAAGGCCGGTTTAACGACTTAATAGTAGTTTATTTATAAGGGATTCAAGTCGTTCTTACTTCCCTTGATTTGATGATATCTGCCTCAAAGGAAGTACTAATAAGTTTGAATCAAGTCCTCGCATGATCTATAAACTGAACGAGGCAAGAACTTTACCCAAACCACCCTTCTAGGTAGTTAACGTGCTTTATATAGACCGTAAAGACACGAATGAGTGAATCAACGAAAAATGAAGAGATGATAGAATAAAATTCACTTTCAATATAAAAAACTAGTTATTAAAGTTATTAATACATACCCAATTAAAAAGTAACCAAAGGTTGGAAATCAAAAGTAATACATAAAAGATTTTGTCTTCACCAAGTGATGTAAGAGATTAGCCAAGCATGGCCATAGTTTGACGAAAGCTCTTACTATCAATCTTGGATCCGAAGACTACTACCCACTCTAACTCTAATGATTGTGGTGGAAGATGATGGTGTTGTGGTGGTGGAAATGAGAGAAATGGTTTGCCAAGAGATGAGTTGCAAGTGAACCAAGCACCTCTATTTATAGCTGAAAACAGTAGAGTTGCACGGCACCGTGCCCTTCTCCTTCTCGGTCTTCATTTAATGAGATTGTTAGTCCAGATGCTCACACGGCCCTGTGTGTCAACGGCACGACCCGGTGGCCATTGTACTTGCTGTACGATCCAAGATTTGCAAATCTGAGAGTTGACAACGGCCCGTGTCCATGAGACACGGCCCAGTGTCTCTTGTCTGCTTCTGTTTGTCTTCTTCTTCTTCATGTAATCTTTGGTGGGGTAGGGCCCTATGCCTGGTAGGCACGACTCATGCTTGGCTTCTAGTTTATTGTTCTTGGTCTTGGGGTGAAGCTCAGAGGGTTGGTATATTATATCAGCTTCCTTCTTTCGTATTTATACTGGTTTTTGCCGTTAATTTGTTCCTTTTGTACATTTAAGCTCTTTTAATCCTGAAAATCAAAAGTATACAAAGAAACACACTTTTTCCAATATTAGTACTAAAAATGGTTGTTTTTATATCTTATTTGATATAATTTATATGTTGCATTTGGTGCATATCACCCACCTCTACCACACCCCAACCCCACTGTATATTCTTTATAATAATATCCCACCACCCCCATCGTCTAAACCACCTTCCACCGCTGTTCAACCCACCTCTGCCGGCCACCGCCAATCATTCAAACCTCACGCGCCGCCCCCACCACCACCACCACCACCTAGCAGCTCACTACTATCTCCCCACACCCATTTTGTCGTCACATCCCAAAACTAGCAAGATGTGAACTATTTCAATTTTATATCTCCAATTCTCATAAAATTTTAAACATTATTTATGAACAACAGTCAATGGAAGGAGTGACGTCATCAATTGTTGCAAAGTTCGCATTTTTCCAACCCACTCCGACGTCGTACATAGCGGAGGACAACGGTGGTGGTCAACTGATTATCCTGGAAATGCCACGGAGGGAGGATTATTGCTTGTATGTTTAGTACGTTATGTCAACGAGTTGAAGGGTTTGATCTTGTATAGTTAAGGATCATTGTTCGTATGATTCTTTTTGTTGAATTTGTTAATCTTGTTGGGTTTGTCAATCTCGATGAGAGCTCGGGCTCGAGCTCGGCTCGTTGGTATTTTCTCAAGCTCGAGCTCGGCTCGTTTATTATTTATTGATTAATATATTAAATAAAAAATAATATAAATAATAGACATTTTAGGCTCACGAGCTCGATAAGTGAAGCTTGGGTTCGGGCTCGTTTACTAAATAAGCTTATTTTCAGGTTCGAGGTCGGCTTGTAAACAAGTTAAAATAAGCTCGGCTCGACTCGGCTCGTTTACACTAAGGCTCGATAAGGCTTGACGAGCCTAAAGAGCTTCACATGGGAGGCTCGAGCTCGGCCACTATAAACAAACAAGCTTTATTTTAGGCTCAAGCTCGGGCTTGATAAGGCGCGGCTCGTTTCGAGCTTTTTCTCGAGCCGATCTCGAGTAGCTCACGAGCCACTCGGCTCGTTTGCACCCCTAATTATGCAAAAAGATTAAGAAATATTGCACTTCATGACTTTTTTTGAACGATGAACTTTATGTATAATGTTACCACACTCTCCAAAACGGAGAGCCCCGTATTGCCCCACTTTGGTCAGGCTATGTTGTCTTAACCAGGGCCAAGCTGGCTTCAAAGTTTGGCTTTTTTGGGTGTTACTCCGGGAAACCATATCGCCGACTGCAACTCTCTATGTGTGTGAAAGAGAGAAAAAGGGTTTAGGGTTGATGAAGAAATGGGGTTGGTGAGTTCTAGGGATGGCACTGTGTCAGGTTTGGGACGGGTTTAAGTAAACCCAATCCAAACCAAACCTGGTTAGATAATCTTATCCCAAACTTGTCCTAAAACCAATCGGGTTTATAGCGGGTAAATACCCATCAGGTATTAGGTATACCTGCGGGTTTCAGGTAACCCGCCAATTAAAAAATTACTGATGGGTATATTCGAACCAAAACTCATCGGGTAACTACTAATTAGTTACGTTTAGTATTATCAATATAAAAAATATATCACAATAGCTACGATGTATACGAAATAAAATACATATATGTATGGAAATAGATGTATGATATATACACACACATATTTTAAAACATATAAGAAATTATATTGGGTATACAATCAGGTAAATGAGTACACTTTATCGGGTAATCGGGTCGGGTAATTGGGTATAACACCAAATCTCAAACGCGTCCCAAACCCGCGAAAAAAAAAAACCATTCCCAAACCAATCATAAATGTGTCGAGTTTCAGGTTTACCTATCGGGTTTGGGTTTGATTGCCATCCCTAGTAAGTCTCACTTTGTTATAATACTAAACAATAAAATGAGTGGACCTTACTTTTTATTTAATGTTTTTAACTTTTTTAGAGTAAGGGTATTTTCGGCAATTCAAACCCACTTAACTGAGAAAACTAACCTCATCCATGTTAGGGACTATCTGGGAAACAAGAGAGCAAAAGTTAGGGACTATAAATGTAATTAGAAAGTTAGGAACTAGAGGTGAATTTTGAATAAACCTTTCAAACATTTTTCTCTTCTAAAATTATAAAATTATAAAATATAGGAGATATCTAATTATCTATAAAATAAAAGGCCCATGACATTATAGCTTTGTGGCATCTTAGGAGTGAGATAAAGCTCAGGTACCATTAGGTCTTGAGTTCGATTCCCACAATGAGGTTTTTCCCAGATTTATTGGGTTTCTCCTGAATTGGTGAATATGCATTATAGTAGAGATGGATATGATCGGGTGGTTACCCTGGTGGCATGATGATACTCCAGTGGTTCGTCAGTGATCCAAATTTGCCGTTAAAAAAAGAACTAGATTAAAACTTGGTTTTAAAAAGCGCACCTAGGCGCAAAACGACCTTAGGCGCAAGCTGCTGCGCCTTGTGTTACACAAGGTGAGGGTTGTACATAAAGCGCTTTTCTAGTAAACTGTTGAAGCGAGAAGCAAGCGCTTCGTGTACAGGGAGATGAAATCGAGCCCTTTTGCTTAAGAATCTGTTCATATATGTTGGAATAAGAATAAAATAAACTTATATGTGATGAAGATGTCAAGATGTGCCATGAAGATACATAAAAGATGAGCAGATGGAAAAGATTTTAGATGGCCGCTGGATTTTAGGGTAGAAAGAAAGATGAAGATAGAAACAGGGTTACAACTCACGTGTCTTCTTCTTTTGTATCTTTTCTTTTTACTAAGTTACACTTTTCATCCTTAATGTTGAAGTGTTTAAGAAATCTGATCTTAAACTTCTCCTAATATGTTTTTTTTTGTTTTTTAAGTGTATCATGAAAGTTGTACATTTCGCTTTTTATGTTGTATAAAAAGTCACTAATAAATTTAAACCGTATATATCTTTTATCTATCTAAATTTTAGGGGTAAAAAACTTAACATGATAGCAAACATTATATGTAATTTATTAAAAATATTATATTAATACTTTACGTTTCACGTGCGAAAAGCCCTGCATTTTTGCGCTATGCATCTCGATTTTAGACATTATCGCTTTACTGCGCTTCCCGCTTTTTTAAACCAAGGATTAAAAAAATATAACAAAATCCTAAATAAACATGGAATGAGTTTAGGGGTGTTCAAAAAACTCGTGGCTCGCAGTTCGCTCGAAACTCGCTCGAAAAAAGCTTGAAGAAAGCTCGGCTCAAAATGGCTCGGTTGTTAACGAGCCAGCTCGGCTCGGTTTGTAAACGAGTCGAGCTCGAGCTTGGTCTGGCTCGGCTCGTGAGCTGGCTCGATAAGGTTTACATCCTTCATTTTTTTGTCCCATATCGCTTAGAAAATCAAAACTGAGGGATTATTTCTTCTATAAAAGAAGGTAAAGACAATATACAAAGTGAATTAACTATTTATACTTGCATATTTAGCCACATGGTTAAATTAAATGGCAATTATGGCCCTTGGTCTATAAAGAAATTCATTTTTAATGGATTTTTAAGTAGTAAATTTTGCGGTTTTTTGTTAGTTCGAGCTAGATCAAGCCGAGCTAGCTCGAATTCTAATCAAGTCGAGCTCGAGCCTCAAATCTTAGCTCGATTTGAAATTCGAGCTCGAGCCAAGCCAACTTGAATCGAGTTCGAGCCAAGCTCGAGCTGGGTCTAGCTCGGCTCGACTCGGCTCGTTTACAGCCCTAAATGAGTTGAATTAGGGGTGCTAAACGGGTCGTGTTCGCGGGTTGGCGGGTTCAACCCGACCCAAACCCGAAAATTTTAGACGAACCCGACCCGAACCCGAAAATCGTTTCACACATATGAACCCGAACCTGACCCGAATATTCGCAGGCTGACCCGTACCCGACCCGTTTAACCCGAATTTTTTAATTTTTTTTATTTTTTTTCAGCAAATTAATATATTAAAATTAACATTACTACAAAAAAAAAACAAATTAGATAATAAAATTACATTAAAATCATAAAATCTTATGTCAATTTCTATTTTTAAGTTACAAGTAAAGCATAAAATACACACCAAATTTAATTTATAACATAAAACATATTGTAAAAAAATATAATATTATAGAAATGGGTTAAACGGGTCAACCCGCCAACCCGACCGGGTTGACCCGAACCTGATCCGTTTAGCTAAATGGGTTAGCGGGTTCAACCTGAAACTGACCCGAACCCATTTAGACTAAACCCAAACCCACGAATTTCGTATTAGGTTCGTGTCGTATTTTCGGATCGTGTCAGAAATTCACACCCCTAAGTTGAATGTTATGTTATGGTCTTGTTGCGGATTAGGTTACTTTACGCACTCCACCAAGATTTTAATAAAAAAAAACGCGTTGAAGAATCTTGTTCTTCCCCAAATCAACACTTACCAAAGCCTTTAACAGATCTAACCTCTCAAAAATCACCTTTCAATCTTCAAACCCATCTTCATCTTCATCAAATTCACTTCCTACAGATCCATCCTACCAACAATCTTCATCAAATCACACTCTCCAGATGGAGAAAGTGATGAACATATTGAAACCAAAACCCAATCCCCAACAGCTGTTACGCGACTGGCAACGTCGTCTCCGTCAAGAGTGTCGCAACATCGATCGCCAGATTCGAGGTATCGTAATTTGTTTCAATCGTTTGTTGTATTGTAGTAATTTGTGATCTGAAAACTGAAAGTTATATAATTTATGAGTTAATGAGTGTTTTAGTTTTGTTTGTTATGTGGGTATTTGTTAGAAATACAGAAAGAAGAGAAAAATGTTCAGAAAGCGATCAGAGAGGCTGCTAAGAGGAATGATATGGGCTCTGCTAAGGTATAGTTTTAGGGTTTGATTGATTGTATAACATTGTAGTTGAAGGTTTGATTTTAGTTTGTATTTTTGAATTGGAATTGTAGTTTAAATAAATTGTTCTTAAGTAGGTTTCAATTTTGGGCTTCAAACGAACCGAACCTAACGTTCGACGAACGGTTTATGAACTGTTCGGCAGGAAGTTCGTTTGTGTTTGTTCGTTTTAATAAATGAACGAACACGAACAAGAAATTCCGCTTGTTTAGTTAAATGAACGAACAAACACAAACGAACTTCATGCCGAACAGTTCATAAACGTTAGGTTCGGTTCGTTTTAATAAATGAACGAACACGAACAAGAAATTCCGTTTGTTTAGGTAAATGAACGAACATGAACAGAGGCCACCTTCGTTCATTTATGTTCATGAACGTTCCATAATGTGTTAGTTTGTGTTCGATAGTTAATTAGTGTTTTAAGTTTTTAGATTTTAGTTTTTTAATTTTATTTAAATACTTTAAAATTTTCAACAAATAAAATATGTAACAAGTATTAGGGGCTGTTTGGCAACTTCTGAATGGTTAAGTGCTGAACCAGTAAGAGGTCTGAACCATTAAGCGCTGAACCAGTAAGTGACCTGAACGGCTGAACCATTAAGAGCCAGTATAATGTTTAACCATTCAGAGGCAAATGTCTCAACCACTCAGACATCTGCTTACGAAACAAACAGTCTGAACCATTAAGAGCTAAACAAACAGCCCCTTAGTGTATTATGTATTATGTTCATGAACGCTTGTTTGTGTTCGCTTGTTTCCATTTGTGCTCATCAATGTTCATTTGCATTCGTTACCTAAAAATAACAAACAAACACGAACACGTTCATTTTCTTAACGAACAGACACGGATATAAAATCTCGTTCGGTAAGTGTTCATAAACAGTTTGTGAACACATATATATATTTCCTTAACAAACGAACACGAACACAAACAAGGTCTTGTTTGTGTTAGTTCGGTTCGTTTGCAGCCCCAGGTTTCATTGATGTCACATTTAGGGATCATAGATGACATTTATTTGTATTGTAGTGTTTGCTGATTTAGTTTTTTGTATATGTAAATTGACCTCAGTCACTTGCAAAAGAAATTGTGAGATCGAGGAGAACTGTGAACCGTCTCTATGAAAATAAAGCGCAGTTGAATTCAATATCAATGCATCTAGGCGAAAGCGTTGGTACGTTTTTCACATTCAATATTACATGCTGGATGTTTTTGATGAATTTATATGATACTTGAGTTGATATTGCAATAAATTTAAGCCGTAAAAGTTTTTTTTTTTAATTACTGTGTTAGGCTGAGTTCACTTTTTAAAGTTTACTGAAACTGAGGTTTTGCAGCTATTGCGCGTACGGTTGGGCATCTGTCTAAGAGTGCTGAAGTCATGAAGCTTGTTAATAATCTCATGAAGGCCCCCGAAATGGCTGTCACAATGCAAGAATTTAATAAAGAAATGACCAAGGTACTTTGTCTAACTCTAAAATTATTTATGAATAATTGATGTGTTTACTATTATTACAAACAAATTAATGATAATCAGGGGCGGACCTAGGTGAAGCCCAGGGCGGGCGGGCGGGCGCACCCCTTGAAAAAAAAATTTAGTGTCTTTTTTAGGCAAAAAAACCCGACCGCACCACCTGAAAATATGCTTGAACCACTCTTCCGCATCCCAGCAAATAATTTCTCGGTCTGCCACTGACGATAATATTATTCTAATGATCTAGCGTTGGATAAAAGTCGTCATATTCATAGGCAATGTTTTGAATTGCACAAATTTAAATGTTAAATTGGTACCAAAATGATGTAGTCTATTAAAAAGTCAAAGAAGGGTCAAGGAGTCAAAATAGGCTAGTTTAATAAGGGGAGAATTAAACCTTTACCTTTTGAGTCCAGATATCTGCTGATGGGCTAGAGATTATAGACCTTTTTTAATTATTGGTGTTCAAGTTTACAAGTTACCCCCCGCTTACGTATGCGCATATTATGTATATACGTGTGGACCCTCGGGGGGCAAAAGTGAAAGTGCACTAATGTCTAATTTTAACGTTATTTTACTAATTTCGTGAAAATAACGTTAAAAAGCGAGGGACGGTTAATCATGCATCGTGTAGCGGCCTCTCTATTCCTATGGGACAGAGGTAAGGTTGTCTACATCTTACCCTCCTCAGACCCTACCTTAGCTTTACTATTGGTGGGATTTACTGAGTATGATGGTGATGGTGATGATGATGAAGTTTACAAGTGATATTAGAGCAACCTTTGGGGAATCGTCACAGTGTGTGACCTCAATTAGTGACGAATCTGACGATGTTCAGCTGTGTTGAGGGAACGAGGGCCAGAGGGTGATAAATACGGGTATAGAGAACTCATCTACACATCATTGGCAATCAAGGGTGTTGGGTTTATAAGCATGGTTTAAAAAAACGTTCGAGGCGTACGTACTGAGGCGCGCCTCAGTTCGAAACGGAAGGAAAACGCATATGAGGCGGCCGCCTCAGGTTCAGATATTAAACGGACGCCTCAGCTGAGGGAGGCGGGAAAAAACGGCCGAGGCGGTACGGATATGGTGAGGGCGTACGTATTTGTTTTAGGCGGTATAAATGATGGATTTTAGGCGCCAAAAAAACCGAGATGTTTTTTTACTGGTCCTTCACTGGAAATATTAGGCGGGCCCGGGTTTTCGGAGCTGCATTCGTGTCCGTAGGTGCGGGCACGCATGAGTTCAACCAAATTCCAGCTCCGAAACTCATTTTTGCACCCCCCTGCGCGCGGGTAGGACTTGTGGTAAAACATGTCATAAAGCTACAATAGAGTAGTAAAGACTTTACCTTATAAACAACCACTCACTTTGTCCCCACACCAATGTGGGACAAAGTATTTACCACCTTCTGATACTTTTATTCACACACCCAAAACTTACAACATATAAGTCCTAAACTTTTGCTACTAACTATTAGCTCCATGATCTTAAATGGCATATATAATAGTTTTTCATTATCCAAATCCAAAAACACAAAAACGCATCTGCCATTATTTTTTTGGTTTCTTTAAATAGCTTTTTATTGTCAAGTATTTGATGAAATTTGAATCTTTTTTATGTTTTTAACTACTGAAATGAAATTTGATGAGAAAACTCTTTTTTTGATGTTTAGTATTTATTATTTTATGATATATATAATTTTAATATTTATTTATTAATGCCGCCTCGGCCTTACGCCTCGTTCCGCCTGATACTTACGCCTCGTGAGGCGAAGGGAAAACGCCTCGAAACTCGTTTCCGTTTTTTTAAACCTTGTTTATAAGTAAGCCTTGGTCTAACCAGACAACACTTTTTAGGTCAATAAGCACCGTAGACCCCGTCAGAACTCAACACATATGTCTACTTGGTTGAGACTGGTACTAGGATGGGTGAGACTAGTACCATGTCTACTTGGTTGAGACTAGCACCATGATCCTCTAGGAAATCGTTTCTTGGTTGCCAGAAGTAACTCATGCGCCAAGGGACAAAATAGACAATACTGTGGCCATTAGGGCCTAGGGGTGTGCATGGTTCGGTTATTAGCCTTAACCGCAACCGAAGTCATCAGTTAATCTCTTTTGTTAACCATTCGGTTTTTGGTTAATCGTTCAGTTTATTTGGTTAGTTTGTTGGTTTTTGGGTCGGTTCGGTATATAACCAAACCGAACTTGGGCTAAATTTTTTTACCTAGAAATACATGGAATGTAGGTACAAATACATGAAATGGTAGTATAAATACATAATAATTGAGGTATAAATCATGAATTGGATGTATAAATATGTGAAATGGAGGTATAAAACATAAAATACATGAAATGCTGGTTTAAAAGATTAAAAGCTAGAAACATATAAAAATATGAATGGTTCGGTTCGGCCGATTAGTTTCGGTTAACCGAGGGTACAAACTACAAAAAAAAACCCGATAATCAGTCTTTGGTTTGGTTTTGTCGGTTATCGCTCACCGGCCATGGGAGGTGGGGCGTTACAATAGTAGTTCATTGGGAATGGGTAACATTTTTAGGGATGTTCTGGATTTAGAGAAGAGCACAATAAGTTTTGCGTCTTTGTTGAGGATGAAACTCGGTGCTGCTGCGCTAATCTAGTGTTCGAGTAAATGAAGTGTTAACTTTCAATACAAAAGCAGTTATACTATTATGACATCGATCCAAATTTTTGAATAAAAACGACCCATTCATAATTTCATATCATAGGTAAACGAGTTGAAAACCTAAAACTGACTTTTAGATGATAGAATGAACAGTTATTAGACCAAGTCAGTTTTCTTTTTTATGATTCGGTGAACTGAATTGTGTTATGTTCTATTTTTGCAGGCGGGTGTTATTGAAGAGATTGTGAACGATGCAGTTGACTCAGCGCTAGATTCAGATGACATAGAAGACGAGATCGATGAAGAAGTTGACAAGGTCTTAACTGCAATAGCTGGCGAGACCGCTGCACAGCTTCCGGAAGCTGTTAGGAAAGAGCGGTTAAAACAACCTGCTCAAGCAACTGAAGATGCAGAGGTACTTTTCCTGACACGTTTCTCACTTTATTTAGAGTAAAGTACATGGATGCTCCCTGTGGTATACACAAATTTTGGATTTGGGTCCCTAGCTTTCCAAAAGTACACAAATGGTCCCTGTGGTTTGCACTCTGTAACGCATTTAGTCCTCAGCTTTTTCCAGAAGTATGTGGTTGGTCCTTGTGGCTTGCACTTTGTAACACATTTAGTCCATAACTTGGACACGCTAAAACCTTTAGATTTGTTGGCTGGGGACTAAATGCGTTACAAAGTGCAAACCACAGGGACCATCCGTATACTTCTGGAAAGCTAGGGACCAAATACAAAATTTTGATAAACCATAGGGACCATCTGTGTACTTTACTCTTATATTTAACGTTCTAATTTGAACATATCGTATAGAGAATCAATTGTTGATGTGAAAATGTAGGATGAGGGTGTTGATGATGAGGAAGAGTTAGAAGAAATACGGGCCCGACTTGCTAAAGTAAGGTCATGATCCAACTTTCCATGATTTCATCTTCTGCGTTAACTTGCGAGTTGATGTATATACTAATATCTAAGAATTATGATGGCTGCAACGTTAAACGTATTATTCATAAGTATTTGTAGCCATATGAAATACCGTCTTCATGTAAACCGAGTTTTTTTTTTTTTTTTGCGTGCTATTAATGTAATATTTTGTTATGTTCATCGCGCTGGTTGTCTTTGGTTTGCTTATATGTGATATCATATATTTTTGTTCTAAAAAGCATATGAAATAGTTTAATGGGCTAATTTATGCATAATCTAATTATTTTTTACTGGGTGTAGTGATTGTGATTTTAAGCTGTTTGATCTAATGCCTTTGGCAAAATTTTAATTATCGTAGTTATATTTGGCAAAATTCTAATTATTGTAGTTGTATATTGTTTAGTCTGTCTCGTGAAGTTCACGGGAATTAGCACTAGTTTTTATAATAAAAACAAACTGATTAACCACAACACTTTCCATTTGATTAATCACATAATTAACCACAACACTATCATATACAATTAACTAGGCTTGAATTAGTAAAACTTAGTTTTATTTATGTAATTCTAAATATGTGTGATCATGAAACGCCAAAGAGGATTCTTTGTGTGGAGATAAAGAGTCGTGAGAGTGGAAAAATTATTTATTAAAACGGTATGGATGGAAAAGTATTTACTAAAATGGTGTTTTTGAAGATTTATTTGTTTCTCACTTCTAATCTCATTGAATAACTTCAATTTATCGAGTAGTTATTGATTAAGTAATTATATTGGGTCTCTAACTTAACTTTTTTTTATGATTCTTAAAATAAATGTATTTTCTTCTTATAAAAACCTAATGTGAAAAAAAAAAACCTTACTTTAGAAACATGTATTTGACATGTAATTTTTATAATATTATATTAGCCTTTTAAATCTGTATTTAATAAAAAATATAATTCATAGGTAACAGGTTTGCAGAAAATTTATGACCTGAAAGTTCTATCTTTCCTTCTTGCAAAACCTTATCTATGTGAATAGAATTACCATCTGCGGTTTCTACCGTAAAAAAATGTCTAAGATTGGTTAAGGGTAGGTTAAGAGCTTGGCAGAATGAAGTATTTACAAAACTTTGGTTTGCACCCGAGTCGAATAATACTTTCGCATAAACGTTGTGTACCAGAAACGTACCAGCTATTACGTCGGGAATCAGTTCGGCTTCCTGCGTGGTCAATTGGAAGGCTCTTGCGTTTTTCTTGTTAGTTCCTTCAGCAGGTTTGACCTTGTTATCCGCTGGCTTGACCAGTTTAGGGCATTCTGGTCTGAAATGCCCAGCTTCTCCACAATTGTAGCAGATATTTGCTTTCTTTCTGCACTCTTCTTCACGATGTCCTAGAGCTTTGCAGAAGTTGCAGGTTTCATTACATTTTTCAAAATGTTTCTTTTTACAGTTCCTGCAGAACGGCGGGGTGGAAGATTGCCCAGTTCCTCTTTTCTTGAAATTGCTACTAGTATTACCTCCACGGAATCCTTGGGTAATTTTCTAAGTCAATTCCTTCTTCCTGTTTTCTTCTCGCGTACACACCAGTCCGTCAGTCAAGGTGTTGGCTAGTTCCACCGCATCATCAATGGTGCGGGGTCTCGCAGCTTTGACAATATCACGGATCTCGCTAATCAAACCCCAGATATAGCGAGAGATAAGTACCGGTTCTGGCGAGGCCAGAGTTGGCACAATTCTGGCATATTCGAAGAATTTCGAAGTATACCCTCGACAATCAACACCTACGATTCGATGGCTCAGGAACTAATTCGCCATTTGTTCCTTTTCATATTCGGGGCAGAATTTCCTTTCCACCAGACGCTTAAATTCTTCCCAATTCATGGCATATGCCATGTCACTTCCCTTGGCTTGTAACACCGTATTCCACCATTCTAATGTTTCTTCCTTGAAAAGGTGAGAAGCATACATAACCTTATCCTCCTCAGCACATTTACTTATTTTAATTACTGCCTCGGTTTTCTCCAACCAACGCAGTGTAGCAGTTGCCCCTTCATTGTCTGCAAATTCGACAGGTTTACAGGCAAGAAATTCCTTATAGGTGCAACCAGGTGTTGCAACTTTCATTTTCTTAAGTATTGGGGCCTGAAACACGTTGTCATTATTGCCACCTCCGTTAACACTATTACTGAAATTATCATCGCGTGTGCGTTTGTTGGGAGTAGGTGGTGGAGGTTCAACTGGATTTCGAGCAGCAGCAAGGATTGCTGGGATTGGTTAATTTCATTAACTGGTTCATTAACAGCGTGTTCCATCTGATAATTAACAATATATAAGTTATTAGCAAAAAAATAAAATAAAATAAATAATAACCAAACACAATAAAACAATCGCACATAATCACGTCAACATGTCTAACCAAAATTGTCGATTTTGCGACGTCGATACTTTTATATATTAGTAGGCATCCGTACACACCGGTTATCTTACAAAAGTTTTATTTTAAGTTATTTTACATAGTTATATTTTTATGTATTATTTATTATATTATTATTATTATTATACAAACACACAACCACACAATCACACCACCGTTAGCTGACTTTTTCAAAAACGACGTTCCATCTCATCGTATTTCCAGGAGATCTGTTCTCCCACTTCCCGGATTCGATTCCCTGCGTCCACCAGTTCCTCGTCGTAGTGACGGAGCTCAGCCAAGTTTTCCATGCTCATAGGTGGGTTTGGTGCAGGCTCAGGGTCAAACTGGGGAAAGAAGGTGTTAGGGTTGTTCAAGAGATTCTGAAATTGCCAATCAGCTGTCCACCATTCTTCCAGCTCTCCTGGTAGAGGTCGGGGGTGGATAATAGGATCGGGGATAACAGGTTCCAAATTGACTGGAAGTTGGGCTTCCGCTAGGTAATTGAAAAGGTTTTCATCGGCAGGTCCGATGAGGTCGCTAATTGCCAGTTTGTGGTCCAGCTCCTCCCACGATGGCATTTCCTGGGCTTGCCCGGAACTTTCCCCGATTTCCTTTCCTTTGCCTTTATCCTTGGGATCCTCAGTCTTTTTAATTTTCTGTGCCGCTGGTTTCTTCCTACGCATACGCCTCCAGCCTACGAGTCTTCTTCTCTTTTTCGGCCTTGGTTTTTCCTGAGGTTGGGCTTGGAATACCATTGGCTCTTCACTATCAGCCTGGTAGCTAGTGAAGGTACAGGTGGTATCCATATCTGTGGTATGGATAGTAAAATTTTGAAGTGCTTCTGATAGTTCATTCATGCTGTTAGCATATATGAAGAAACACACAAAATTCTAAGTTAAAATTTTGTGAATTAAATTTTAATAAAATCACAGAATGGCAATCAGAAAAATTAAGTATTTCTAAATATTTAATTGGCTTAAATCAGTGGCTCTGATACCACATTTTCCTGTCACGGCCCCCGTCCCAATTTTACTCGGTCCAGGAGCCGCGGGACAGAAACCCGTGGTATTTATTATTTGAGTTGACAGCGGAAGTTTAACAGGATCTTTTAAGACTTAAAACTGCCCAATTATATTATTATTATAATTTGGGATAAAACCCGTAATTTACAATAGAGGAATTTCACGAGGAAATTCCCTGTTTCACAAAACATGTTTATTTATTTAATTGAGCCACTTCCTCAAGCTTGTAATGCTACATAACACTTTTTCCTGGATCACAGCAGATCGTCTAAAACATGTTTAAAAAGATTTTTATCAGCGGGGAAATACTGGCGAGTCATTCAAGTTGCACAAAACGACACATTGTTATAATATACAGTATTAAGGGTGATTACAATGTTTTTATCAACCAATTACCCCAAATCGGTATTTGTCACTTGACAGTATCTGTGACTATGGTCAGATCACCCATTGGCTAACCCGTTGTCCAATGGTGACGGGTATCAAGTAATGTATACAAAACCCCACATACCGGCAGTAATTGAATATTACAAAGACTTAATCCCTGTAATTATAACTTTGAAAATAAATAGGGTTTTGGAAACAATTTGGTAAAAAGAGAATAACTCACATTGTAAGTTTAACTGGACAGAACCTTGACTACTGATTTAATCTTGTAACCTAGTTAAATAACAATGCACACGAAACTAGGTCAGTAACTTAATACAACTTTTACGATAAGCTCACAAAATCAAAACCCTCACGACGAATGACAAAGTATAGCCCGGATTCGGGCAGCACTTAAACATCCATCGAATCGGTTTCAATCAATTGGACATTGTATCGCAGCAGTGATCGAGTTATTACCCTGTTGTCGCAGCAGAGCTTCGTGCTAGTGTGTGTTTTTGAACGAGACAGTGAATAACTCAATGTATAAAACGAGTTTGAACGTCGAACCAACGCAGCCATGCAAGTGCCAACCCTTGGAATATATACTGAAAAGTTGTCCCTGTCGCGTGGCGCGACGGCGCCCTTTTTAGGGTAGGGTAGCCACGTCTCCACTTAGCCTTGGTGAGTCGACAGTTTTATGAAATTCGAATTTTACAGCGAGTTATGAAGATAAACGTCAATTAGGGAATACCCCCCCTGAGTTTTAAGGGCCCTGATCCTAGTTCCAAGGGTTCTAAAAATTTTAGGGGTCATGCAATATTACTTGGGGGTCTCAATTAGGGTTTCCTATTGGACAAAATAAAATAAGAAATAATAATTTTGATGAGAGTTGTTACAATAAAATCGGCATGGTACCGTTGAGGGGGGCCCACTTTTTGAAACCTTCACCCTTCTCCTAGACGAAGGAGTCGCGACGCGCCTTACGGGGGCGGTGTGGGTCGCCTGCGACGACCCGGGATGGGAGCCGACCCCCATACCCTTTGGTCTTACTTCTTCAATAATTCTGAATTTTTCAACCTATATCTAAACCTTTGTTGAGCATAATCGATGCGATCACACTTAATGTCGCTAACATTAGTCTATCTAAAAGATCAAAACAGGGGAATTTAAAACAAGGTTTTGAACATACAACGCATAATAAAGATCAAAAGAACCGATAAAATATGTATCGCGATTAATCCTTAAATGCTCCAAAAAAGATGTGCAGCAAGTGTGTACTTTTCCGCATCTTCTAAAAGTTGACCCACTTCTAGAGGGGTAGCAGATGGTTTTTGCCTCCACACCTTTACCCTTGAGGTTAGTGAACTCAATTTCCAAAGATTTTAACAACTTGGTTCTTCAAAAAAGTGACTTGATTTCTTCTTCTTAAAGTTGGTTTCACCTCATTTTTTGTATCAAGGATTAACTATGTTGTCATATAATGAGTTTGGTGTTAACCAATGATCTACCTTGTTCTTTAGTAGCAACATCTTCAACTAATAGTCCAGCTTGCTGGTAAACGGAACTATGTCTTTCTAATGAATCTTTTGTTTCAGATTGAGCTTCTTCACCACTGCCACCACCTTGGTCATTTAAGTGGCTAGGTTTGCCATTTGAATAGCTAATTTGTCTTGTCATTGATTTGGGAATGCCTTCATTATATCCTTGAGATGGGATAAGACAACGGTTATTTGGTTTTACCCTTAATTTTGGTTCCATGACCCGAGTATCCTTGAGAATAATTGTTGTGATTGTAGGATATCTTGAACCATTTGTTTAGAAATTATGTTAATGGTTAGGATATTGTTGATATTTACCTTGTTGAATCAATCACTGAAATTAGACTTCAATATGTGTTGTTCATGCTTCTTTTCATCATAGACCAGATTCACCGCTTCACTTTTCTCTCTTTTATCCATTATAATTGTTACTAACTTCCAACAAATTACAAAACTGTGACCACATTAATTTTATCAAATTAGTTTGATCAAAAGTGAAGACTCTTTCTGTATCCTTTTAGAAAAAAAATAGTTTTTGTCTCTTACTTTTTTCGTGTGAGCCAATATTAAATATTATTAATCATTATCAATCACATACTAATGTTTTTAAAACCTACCAAACAAAAACCCACTTAATGAAGTTATTTAATTAGATTGCTAATTAAAACTCGACAACCACGACCATGACCACCATCACGCCCATCACTATCATTACCATGATTTTGAGGCGGGGTGATCATGCCATCACACTCTTCATCACGTTGGTTCCCCGAGTGGCCTTATTACCATAGTGATAAAATCTATATCTTGTTAATAATTATTCAATTCTTAAATCCAAGATAAGTAGAAAATATTGCTGGTTGAAATAGAAAATAAGAAGCTGATGTGCTAATTTCAGGTTTGATTTTTTAAATAAACATACAAAAAAAACAATACATGTGATAAAGAGAGGAGAATGTCAAGGAGTTATGTTTTTTTTTGGAAGGTGACTTTCAATGTACAGGACCTAGGTCACCGGGTTCATGTCGAAGACATTCCCCCGTCAGCCCCGCTCTTCCGGACACGATGTTCGATCGGGCCCCGGCCGTTGCGCAAGCTGACTTCCGCCCGGAAACCATACTGCCCCCACACGAGAGACTCGCTGGGGTAACAACTGGGTAAAACCGGGTTGCCCTCAAGACCGCACCATGTCAAGGAGTTATGTAACACCCATAATTAATAAAGACAATATTTTGATACTTTGCGGAAAATAGGCCCGGATTTTTTTAAACTATACTCAATATAACATCACTTTCATATAGTTGAATCACCAGTTGATACAAAACTACATACACGACGCGCAAGGATTTTTATTAAATTTCTGCATGACCCGTTCGTTTAACGAACAACCCTTACGAAGACCAAAACCTGTGTTAATAACCAATGATTCATAACCAATATAACTTTTTAAAATATTGACGAACTAGCAATGTGCTAAAACAAAATACACTAGAGTACAAAAGACTAGACTCGCTAGGTTCAAAAACCAAAACATATAATTGTTGGGCAAATCTCAACCCAATCCTCCTCTTATTGACCCGCTCCCAAGACTTGATCAATCCCGCCTTAGATCAGCCAAATTCTTAACCACATTCAACTTGAGTAACTAGTAGGTCACTCCCATCGTTTTTTTGTCATTAAGTTCCAGCTTATTAACTCGGATCTCATTTCATTTATCCCTAGTTGCTAAGTGTCCCATCTGTTCTTGAAGTCCATTTCCCATATTAGAATCACTAAATCCATTTACTCTTCACTTGTAATTCACCTAAGATGTACAACACCATAAGTTAGTCATAACAATGTTTGGATTTGTTAATAAAACATTTGTATATAATTAACGCAATTTATAAAACGTGACAACAAGGCTCCTTAACTCCCAAATACGGGATTCAAACTTCCTTATGTTTAAGCTTGCATAACAGCTTTCCCCACGTACTTACTAAGTATGTGACTCACAAACCTGCAAACAAATAATCATTATCTCAATCCCCTTTTAATGTTACAAAAATCCCATACTCGATACTTACCACCCCTTGGTTTAATCCATCAACCCTGTTTCCAATAATCTTATCCCTATTAGTTCCAATTCCTTTACTTCGTATATTAGACAAACTAAATATATATAAAGATCACATACCTTATACTCAATACTCAATACTCAATATTAACGATCTTGTGGTAAGTCTACACTACTTATTACTCCCAATATCTGCATCTTACTCCCATCACCTTGTTTATGATTTAATCATACTAATAAACTCGGATATTTATATCACCGACAATAATTACCATTATCACACAACTTCGTACAAAGATTAACTCACCTTTACAATTCTTGCCGCACACCATATAAATATTTTCACAAAGGTATTTATATATTTAATAAAACATGCTACTTGAGTAAATCGTCACTCACCTTTTCCCATAGAGGTGTTGTCGTCCATGCCATCCTTGTGACCCGTTGTTTCCCATCTATGTCATACCTGCTAAACAACAAGTCAACTTGCAAATCATTAGAACACATAACGACCATTCACACCCTTTTTAATACGTAAGTATTATTTATCCAACTCGTTATATGTGTTCTTGACGATTTTCACCATTAGTCTATTAATTAGGTCAACCATACTCATTTGACCCGTTTTCACCCATTAGTGCCAATGCTTACAATGCTCTTGAAGCAAGTACTTTAAACACTTCTAATATACTAAGTAAGATACATATAAACAACTAAAACTAACCATTTATGTTTAGTTCTAACATCCTTCTTTATTTAGTTTTACAAAAACTTTATTTTAGTGCACCACTATTCTGCGCAACTGTTGTATTCGGCCTATTAGACCCTTGTACAATTTTATTAGGTTCGACATCTTCAAATATGATATGTAAAACATTCTTATATCTTTTCAACCCAAAAAATATCACCCCAATTGGAATTTTCTATGATTTCATATGATTTTCAGAAGAAACAGGACTGATTCATAAATCAACTAATAATTCAGCTTTAAACCAATCTACTAAGCTGTTTTGTACTTCAGTTTTCGTATATCTATCATTCTTATTTCCTCTCATTATAACCATATTTAGAAAATTCACTCCTAGGGCTTTCCAACCATATAAAGAACACCCCAAACAGACACTCGGTTGATTTTATATAATTTTTCAAAGTCTGCCCAAAATTTGATTAAAAAGCTGCGAAAATGATGTTTATGGTGCTTCTAACTTCGACCCAAACTATAAAACGCAGCCCTCTTTCATGGTTAAAACTTATGTTGAACTCTTATAAAGGGTTAGGAACATCAAACACATTTATTATATATTAATGGATGGTAAAACATTACAAATTTGCTTACAATCATTCCAAAACCATCCAATTTCCAAAATTCCCAATTTAAATCAAGAACCCTAATCTTCATAGATCAAGTACAACCATAGCTAATCATCAAGGAGGTAATTACAACTTACTAACATCAACATAAAGTCATAAAATTCAGATTATAGTCATATCTTGTTCAATTAAACAAGAAACCCTAATATGCATATTAATCAACAATGGAGTTTCTAAGTATCATCAACATGAAATAACTATGATAGAATCATCTGTAACTTATGAATATATCACTTTCATCATGATTACACTTTCAACTCAAGAACACATGAAAATCTAGGGTTTTTGTATAGATATTACTTACCAGGCTTCTACACAACAGAAGATGTTTATAAGTTCTTCAATTTCTTTAATCAATCACCTAAAATCGATGTATTGAAGCTTCCCATCGATTTTCTTCTTGACCCATGGCTCCCATGGCACCCACACAAGGATACGTTTTTTTTTCCAGGAATTCTCTACACCTCAGTTTAATAGAGAATCTTTCACAATTTGGCATGATAAGCCCCTCCATTTTCAAACCTCTTTATTCTTACAATCCTTGTTAAGTTTTATAAATCTACCATAATTTAAATACTAAATGTAGCTTAACTTGGTAAACAAGGTTAAGCTATTTAAATTAAGTCATTAAATTCTCAAATAGTTGCTCATTTTATAATTAACTAGTTCAACATACATAAAATGCTACATAAATCAAGATGTGTCAATATATGAACATCCCCAAATTTGGGATGTTACAAATCTACCCCCATAAAATGGGTTTCGCCCTCGAAACCGGATTATACTAAAAACCTAAGTTATAACTCAATGATTCACCCAAAACTTCCATGTACAATCATTAAGTTATAGATCACAAAGCTTGGAATGATTTTTTTTAATCAATTCCTCTATAATACTTAACATTAGCATCAACTGTTTAAGTGATGAACCATGCACCTCGTTATTGGTGAGAATTCTCTTATCATGTTTTAGTTAAGTATCATCCATTTTTCTTGGATGATTCAACTCTTCTGTAACCGATCTAACCTGTTAAATACTAGACATTTGCATATAGGACATATTCTCAACATATATTCGCTTTCACCAATTGTAATCATATCAATCTTGTAACAAGCTTAATTGTGCACTCATTAAATGGGTCACCATATATCCATGTCATTCACGTAACATGTCTAAATTCTTATATATTATCACACAATCCTTAATGTTAATCCATATTTTGATCATTTAATCTCATAAGTAAGCCATTTATGTGTCTCTTAATGACTTCAATATTACTCAACTACACAAGTCTATTCTTTTAATGACATTATACTACTGCATGTATTTTGGTTTTAATGAGTCTTGAATCTCACTTGCTTCTTTATTTACATAGCAAGTATGCATGTATCAACATGAAGGATAATACATTACGCTACGTTATGGTCTTATGGTAATAATCAAT